>JAHWGI010001092.1:205000-530000 GCA_029379305.1 Frankliniella fusca | reverse complement strand
CGATCCCCACCCCCTTTACCCGCCAAGACTAAAACCAAAAAGAAAAATTGAAAATAAAAAATAAAAAGAGAATAATGAAAGAAAAAGAAAACGCTTGCAAACACACTGCTGGCCCGGTCATGGGACGGGGCGGGGCGGGCCGGGGCGAGGCGGGGCGGGGCGAGGCGGGGCGGGGCGAGGCGGGGCGGGGTGTGGGGCGGGGCGGGGCGGGCCCTTGTGGGACCGACCACCAACACCAGCCAAGTGACATTTTTAATTAAAAAGTTGGTGGTGGAACCCCTTCGCTCCGGCCCGCTCGGCCCAGCTCAGCTTGGCGCTCTTTTTGCCGCTAACCCGCCGCCTCGGTAAATACGAATGCATATTACCCGGGGCCTAATTACACGCCCCGCCCCGCCCCGCCCCGGCAGACAAGTGTCGTATGCATCTGCCGCCCTGCCAGCTAACCCTGACGGGGCGGCTCACCCGCTCCTCCACGAAAAAATGGAAGAAAGAGAGACAGAGAGATGGAGACTGTTTTGTGATGTCATATATGAAAACTCTTTCATCGCCAAAACTCGTACGACTCTCTTCCATGAATAGGTCAATTTTGGGAGAACGTCGCTTTAAGGTGGATTTAGTGTTTCTAAGTTGTTGCGTGAAAAAACACGCAGCGTGAAAAAACACGCTGCGTGATTTTTATGACCGGTTGCGACCGATGTCGTTTGCGGCCATTTCTATGCTGTTCCGCAACAAGCCGCTAACACATACACTGGATGAGGATGTAAGGTATTAATCAAAATCAATCCCTACAACAAAAATCAGACAGGAACAGACACGAAGACGACGAAATTGACAAAACAAAAGGTGCGAGATGTCATCTAGGCAAGGATAGCGAGACGAAACATGAGCTGACAATTTATATCCCGACGTCCGAACGTCCGCGCAGACGGTGCAGACCTCAAAATCACGCAGCCGCGTGAAAATAAACACGCCGCACCAACCAGCGTGAAAATCAAGCGAGATGCTTTGAAGATGCACGGGCCGCACGGTGGCGATAATACGGCGGGGCGGCGCGGCCACGGAGCAGGTCTTGCTGACGCCCTTGGCGACCAGCCCGCCGTCGTACCCGCACAGCTACGGCGCGCTCGGGGTCAGAGCGCGGCCCCGGAGCAGGTCTTGCTGAGGGCCTTGTCGACCTGCCCACCGTCGTACCAGTCGTACCCGCACAGCTAGCGAGCGCTCAGTGCTGCCGGGCCGGGCCAGGCGGGGCGGCGCGCGGCGCGGCCTCGGAGCAGGTCTTGCTGAGGGCCTTGTCGACCTGCCCGCCGTCGTACCAGTCGTACCCGCACAGCTAGCGAGCGCTCAGTGCTGCTGGGCCGGGCCAGGCGGGGCGGCGCGCGGCGCGGCCTCGGAGCAGGTCTTGCTGAGGGCCTTATTGTCGACCTGCCCGCCGTCGTACCCGCACAGCTACGGCGCGCCCAGTGCTGCCGGGCCGGGCCGGGCGGGGCGGCGTGTCCTCGGAGCAGGTCTTGCTGAGGGCCTTGTCGACCTGCCCGCCGTCGTACCCGCACAGCTACGGCGCGCCCAGTGCTGCCGGGCCGGGCCGGGCCGGGCGGGGCGGCGTGTCCTCGGAGCAGGTCTTGCTGAGGGCCTTGTCGACCTGCCCGCCGTCGTACCCGCACAGCTACGGCGCGCCCAGTGCTGCCGGGCCGGGCCGGGCGGGGCGGCGCGGCCTCGGAGCAGGTCTTGCTAAGGGTCTTGTCGACCTCCCCGCCATCGTACCAGTCGTACCCGCACAGCTAGCGCGAGCTCGCGAAGAAAGTCTATCTACGCTCATGCGAAACCTGTGTAGCTATAGCTCTTTACACCCGACAACCACGAATCGGGGTGGGGATCTCTCCGCCATCAGTCGGTGTAGAGCATGAGCCTGCCGGCGTGCATGGTGGGGGTCGTCTCGCTGGCAGCCGTTCACGGGCGGGTACGACGGCGGGCAGGTCGACAAGGCCCTCAGCAAGACCTGCTCCGGGGCCGCGCCCCGACCCCGAGCGCGCCGTAGCTGTGCGGGTACGACGGCGGGCTGGTCGTCAAGGGCCTCAGCAAGACCTGCTCCGTGGCCGCGCCGCCCCGCCCCGCCGCATTATCGCCACCGTGCGGCCCGTGCATCTTCAAAGCATCTCGCGTGATTTTCACGCTGGTTGGTGCGGCGTTTTTTTGTTTTTTTTTCACGCGGCTTCGTGATTTTGAGGTCTGCACCGTCTGCGCGGACGTTCGGACGTCGGGATATAAATAGTCAGCTCATGTTTAGTCTCGCTATCCTTGTCCACATGACATCTAGTATATTTGTTTATGAATTTCGTCGTCGTCCTGTATTTGTTGTGTTGCCCCGCTGCCGCCTGGTAAGACCAAGGTGCTGCGCTTTTGATTCTATATTTTGTCACGTCTTTCTCCTTTGTACCTTTTACTTCAGGCAGCTTGGCAAAAGCGGCAAGTGCATCTGGAACGTACCCTGCGTGTTCTTTCACGCTGCGTGTTTTTTCACGCAAGGTGTTATGTGCAATTTTCCATCCGCGTGTTTTTTCACGCAAGGTGTTATGTGCAATTTTCCATCCGCGTGTTTTTTCACGCAAGGCGTTATGTGCAATTTTCCATCCGCGTGTTTTTTCACGCTGCGTGTTTTTTCACGCTGCGTGTTTTTTCACGCTGCGTGTTTTTTCACGCAAGCTCTGAAGTCTGTCCAATTAATGAGCTACATCTGAGCTGGTAGCTGGACTACTATTGGTTGGTTTGGATTCGATGAATTGATATCATTCCGAACTGAAGCAACCCTTTTCACGCAGCCGCGTGAATTTTCACGCAAGAACTTTGGAAACACTAAATCCACCTTTACTTTCTATCGGGTACCTCTCGTGTGGGGAGTGGGTCGAGTGGGTTGGGTGTCCCCCCTTTTTTTTATGGAAAGGAGGGAAAGAGAGAGATAGAGAGAGGGAGCCTGAATGCGCCCATGGCACAGCGCAGGGTTGCCGCACACCTCGGGGAAATTTAATTAACTTTCTTTTGCATGGAATCGCGTTTATTTGTCTGGGCCAGATTGTTTTACGCTAAGCGGCTGCGCGCGTACGTGCGTGTGTGCGTGCGTGTGCTGAAAAGGCTCTCGCGCGCCTGTGTGGCGGCAGAATAAAATGAAAAGGAATATCGTGGAATTGCTTGCAGAGGGCTTCGGAGAAGCTTCCCTGCACTAACTCTTCTACAAAGAATTATGTGCAACCGTTACATACAGGAAATTTACTTGTAATTAAAAACAACTACTTGTATTACAAAAAAAAAAAATTCTTTGCAAGAATTTTATAAGTGTGTGGGTCGGCTTCCGTTGAAGCATCGTGGTTCGCTGCGGGCGTAAGTGTCCGGGCTAGGCCACTTTGCGTATATTTAGACATATGCGGTTTAGTTGAGTTTTAAGGTCCGCGCAAAATAATTTCGATGGAGAGGCGCTGAGCTAACTTGGTTAGCACCGGTACATAGTTTATTTATTTTTTTTTTTTAAATATTTATATATTTTATCTTTTTTTAAAAAAAAAACTGTTGAACCATCGTTTAGCAAACCAGCTATCTTGCAGCTGAGAAGCTACATGCCACTAAGATGTACAGACAATTTTTTTTTATTCCTGCAGGTTATTGATTGGCGCGGGTGCTTAAGTGGCAAGTCACTTAGCACAAGACAGTTTTTTTTTTTAAATTAATTTTTATTTTTTGCGTGTTCTGCTTCTGCTGTAAGCTTGCGGTGCTTGTTTGTTACCATTTGCGGTCGCTTTGTGGTCGTATTGCGCGATTTTCACGCCTCTCGCTGCTCCCCCTGTCGCCTTTCGCCGTTTTTGATTAAGTGTTTCGTGGAGGAGAAACCGTCCTGCCTGAGGAGAGCGAGGGAGGGAGAAGCTTTGCGGACGATCATCAGGGCATGCTCTGTGACCTTTTCGCGGAATGGGAATCATTTTCCTGCTAATTTGCACGGGTGGGATTTGGATGTACACTGCACTCCCGCGTGGTTCAGCGAAACTGTGCCCTCTGTGTGTGCACGAGGAGCCCTCGAAAGCCAACGATTTGACAGGGGGAACCGAGGGGGCGACCACTACCCATCCTAGTGTACACCGGATATATGAGGTTTCTGTGGATTGCGTAAGATTTCGCCGGATTTTGTTACGATATTTTTTTCTGGTGAGATTTCATAAGCTCCTATACGAGATTTCACAAAAGTCTTTCAGATTCGATAAGGTTTGGATGAGATTTTCTGGGGATTCCACAAGGTTTATAAGATTTCACAAGATTTATCCGAGTTTTTGAGATTTCTATGACAGCTCATGAGATTTGTTATTTGAATTTCCTATGGTTTCAAGGAGATTTCCGAAGATTTTATCGAGATTTTCGTCGTGGGCTAGTACACACAGGATCTCACGAGTGGCTGCCCCCTCAGGGGGAATCCCCTTCTCCATGCCCGCTCTAATTACCTTCTTTCAATGTGAAATGGATGATTTTCTGTCGTTGTGATTTATCGTTCAGCTCATCCAACCCCCTCCAAGACACAGTGTTTCCAGAAAGTTAAACAAAAATCCGCACAATACACCAGTGCGTAACCAGTGTTGCCAAAAAAGAAGACAAATCTCCCTCGAACACACCAGTGTGTGGCAGACGGGTATCTCCGCCTGCCCACCACCCACCAGGCAAACTCTCCACACATGAGTCCATCAGAACTTAAGAGTTCTGCACTTATAAATGCAGAACAAAAGAGTTCTGCACTTTATAACTGCAGAACTTTAGTTTTGCAGTTTAAAGTGGCAAACTATTACACACTTAGATTTGCAGAGTAGTAGGCAGGCGCAAATACCCGTCTGCCACACACTGGAGTGTTCGAGGGAATAAATTGGCCTCCTTTTTTTTGCAACACTGTGCGTAACGGTATCGTGTCTCCGCCTGCCACCTACGCAACATCTGTGCACGAGTGTAATGGAGTCGCCTAGTAGGCAGGCGGAGATACCGCCACCTGCACACAGGTGTATTCCGTGTTTTGTTTGTCTATAACTTTTCTGGCAACACTGCCAAGACATGTGTCGCCTAACCTAACCTAACTTTGCAGGTCTGCTGAAGGGGTCGACGGCCCAGCAGCAGCAGCAGCAGCGCGGCAGCCACCACCACCACCACAACAACGGCCTCCATCACCACAGCCAGCAGCAGCAGCAGCAGCAGCAGGCGCCGGCCGAGCGGCCCAAGACGCTGCGCCGCCTGAAGCACGTGTACGACGTGCCGCTCATCAGAGCGGAGCAGCGCGGCGGGCCGCGGCCGGGCGCGCGCGGCGAGCCCCGGGAGGCGAGGGAGGCCCGCGAGCTCAGCGAGCTGCAGGAGACGCGCCAGAGGCTGCTGGCGGCCACAGGTACGGCAGGGCACCACTCGTACAAAATGTGGACCGCGGGATATTGTTTTGGCTTTTGATTCTTTTCCTGTTCTTCTTCTTCTTTGGATTTTTCAAGGAAAAATTTCTGTCAGTTTTTGCTAAATTTCGATCTTCTCCCCCATATTTCTTCATGTTTTCAGTTTTTCGTTCATGTGTTGTCGATTTTTTTTCTGCACTTTGATTTTTTTTTTGTAAATTATGACTTCTTAGGGACCATACATAGTTTGCTCTTCTACATATTACATGGTGTATAGCAGGGACTTTTACATGACGAAACGTTTCACAGTCTATACGCATTAATATTGTACAACTGTCACACACTTCGTGATATAGAACTATACATTTTCCTCATTTAATAGCACACGGATGATTCGAAGTCCAAAGTGCATGCTCAACTACACACAGCCGAAAAGTTGAAAACTATACATTTGCTGATGTGTTTATTTTAACTATACATGACGAATCGTCTAGATGTAATACATTAGCAGCTATACATTCAGAACTATGCTTTTGTTTGAGCAGTGCACCAGCACACCAACGGCACCGCCACCCCCGCCGCCGCCCCCGCGCCCGCCTCCGACACGACGCCCACCACCCCCGGCGAGAAGACCCTGAGCCCCTTCGACGAGCAGGAGGAGTGGAACAAGATCTCGGAGATCATGGCCACGTTCGGCAGCGGGCTCGGCGTCCGGGACCCCATGTTTAACGAGCTGGAGCGCGAGTTCCAGGAGCGGCTCGGTGAGTTATTTTTTTTTTTAAATTTATTTTGTTATAATTGTACCCGTTTTCACGTCGGGGTAGGGAGGGGGCTTTCGCCAGACTCACAGTCTGCCGCGCGCCCATTTTCACACAAACACACTCAAATTAAAGCGATTTTTTTCGCGACCGGGTGATTTTTCTCTCTCGCGCCACGATCCTAATTGTAATTGGAGCCTTTTGTCGTTTGATCGCGCTTTGGTGCGCGCGCGCGCGCTCCCCGCGAGATTTTCCCTTTTTCGTTTGAATTTTTTTAAAGTTTTTTTTTTATTTATTGCGAGCCAAGTGTAAATTGTGTGCCCTTTTTTTTCATTTATTATGTTATGTACGGAACTGCCGGGCTGTCGCCTCTGGGCCGGGGCGGGCCGCGCTCAGTGCCATCTCGGAGTCAATTGAGCGTCGAGAACTGGCCATGCACGTGAAATTAATTGGGTGTCGATGTCGACGTGGCTCGGCGGGGGCAGGGCGGGCAGGGCAGACCAGGCAGGCAGCGACACGGCCAGGTCGAGGTCGAGGGGGTCGCAAGTGGACGCCTGCCGCCGGCCCGGCCCGGCCCGGCCCGCGCGAGCTGACAGACACCGGCAGAGCCGACGACGACGTCGGCTTTTTTCCTCTTCCTCTGCTGTGACTTTCCTCGTAGTTTCTTCATTACTGCACGGAGGAAACTTTCGTCGTGGTGTCCAAAGCAGCCCCGCGGCAACGCTGTGTATTTTGTCCATAAGAAGCCGCGTATTTTTTCCAAAACTACTTTGAAACCAAGACGTCGTTCTTTTCGCGCGCGCGCGCGCGTGTGTGTGTGTGGGGCGTGGGGCGTGGGGCGTGGGGGGGCGTCTCTCTCTTTGGAAAAGTTGCATCCGCCGCCCTTGACCTTCAAACATTTAAAAAAAAAAAATATTACGCTGGAATTAGAAGTGTTCAACTGGCACATACTAGAAAGTCTTAAACTCAGTGTTCAATAAACACTTTAAGATGCTTAGTTCAAAAGCCCATGCGTATTTTATATAAGGCATCAAGCGTTCTAGTCCATGGTTGGGCCGAATATGTTGGCCAGCAGCAGCATTGGCAAAACAAATGTGACGTGCGTCACGTGACTTGCTGTGATCTGTTTTGATCAGCCGCATAATGTGACCTAAACTTACGTCACACCATGAAATGCAACGCCACCTCCATGCTATACGTACACGGTATGTATTACGCATAGGAGGTCGCATCACAAATTTGTGACCAAAACTGCGGTTACACTACATAATGCGACATGACGAAATGCGTTGGCTTTTTAATTTAGCATCTACAATTTTTCAACACTGTATCAAACATATAAAAGTGTGGTGTCAGTTGGCGAACGCTTTTGATTTCAGTAAACAATTTACAAGAAAAAAAAAATGAACAAAAGAAAATTCAAATTATAGAGATTGAAAAATTAAATTAAAAAAAAAAAAAAACTGAGAATATTTGCAAAAACAAAATGTTTGTTAAACTCCGTCAACATTCTTTGTGAACTGCTCCGCTCCTCCGCAGGCGTGTCCCGCTCGGCCAGCTGCGCGGACCCGCTCTCCTCCCCGCTAGTCTGCTCCTCGGTCGGCCAGTGGCTCAAGACCCTGGGCCTGGGCGAGCTGGAGCAGACCTTCCTCGCCAGCGGCTACGACGACCTGGACTTCCTGGCCGGCGTCCTGGAGGACCAGGACCTGCAGGACATGGGCGTCAGCTCGGACAAGGACCGGGAGACGATCCTGGAGGCGGCCAACCTGCTGCCGGCGCGCGTCAAGGAGGTGGCGGCCCAGCAGCAGCACAAGGACGGCGAGGCCGACACCAAGGTAGAAAACTTAAAACAAAAACAAGTTCCAGTAGTATCAATTTTGATGGAAAAGATTTTAACCTTGGAAGCAGATCCAAATATTTGTAATTGCAATTGTGACAAAAAAAAAAAAAAAAAAAAGAGAGAGAGAGAGAGAGAGAGAGAGAGAGAGAGAGAGAGAGAGAGAGAGAGAGAGAGAGAGAGAGAGAGAGAGAGAGAGAGAGAGAGAAGCATACGGCAAAACTAAGTGTGGAACTGCTGGACACGTAAATTCAGGAGAAAAAAAAATATTATAAGGAGATCTTTGAAAGATTAAAAAAAAAATAATTAGGAAAAACTAGGAAAAATTCAAGCAAAAATTGAAAATACATCAACAAAAACTCCTCAAAATTCTCAAAAATTCACAACATGTGTACACCAAAATTCGGAGTAGTTGTTCCCCCGCCTTTTACTGACGTCGTCTGCCCTGTAGGAGCCGCAGGGCGACGGCCCCACCCCGGTGGACGAGTGGCTGTCCAAGATCCGGCTGGAGCAGTACGGCCCCACCTTCAGGAAGCACATGTACGCGAGCATGTCGCGCGTGCGCCGCATCTGGGAGGTGGAGCTGACGGCCCTGCTGGAGATCGGCAAGGTGGGGCACCGGCGGCGCATGCTGGCGGCCGTGTCGGGCGGGCGACGGCAGCTGCGCAGCGGATCCCTCCACCCGGACGCCAACGGCCCGCCGCGCTCCGGGTCCTCGCTGTCGCTGGCCTCGGCGCCCACCACCCCCGCGGGGGCGGCGCCGCCCCCGCCCGCCCCCGCCCCCGCGGCCGCCACCACCCCCACGGGGGGCGCCCTCCCGGCCAACCCCACCGGCACCCTGCGCCACAGCAAGAAGACGAGGCCGGCGCCGCAGCCGCCCGGCGCGCCCGGGCCCGGGGCGCAGCAGCAGGCCTCGGACCTCAGCATCCGGGAGCCCAGCGAGCTGCTGGAGGGCGTGCCCGGCGCGCTCACCACCACCTGGAGGCACCGGCCGCACGACCTCGTCAACGGCAGCGTCTCCTACCTGGCCAACGTAAGCACAACCCCTGAGTCTTCTGCATCATTTTAGTATTTTATTTTACTTGAAATCTTAAAAGCACAACAGCGTAGGTTTTTATTTGGCGGTCTTTGAACTAGGCCAGTGCTATTGTTCGTCATAATGGAAATCGACCGATTATCAAAATAATCGAAAAACCGACCGTCTCGACATTCGGAAATCAACAAGCGGAACGCGTTCGAATCATCGGCGCAAACCGACGAATCGAATTCTAAATATTATCGACGGAGTCGATTACTCGCATTTTCAATAATCGAACATTCTCGATGAATGGTCTGCGACTGATTAATTATTGCTGTTACTCTTGCTATTGCTGTTACTATTAATTATTGCTGTTGCTGTTAAAGGGTACGGGTGATTAATTGGTTACCTTAAAACAAATGTAAATATTTTTTAAAGTGATTTTTGGGGATTTAAGGTCTATTAATCGGTTGAAAATCGGCCATCGATTAATCACCGAAGCATTGAATCGGTCCTTAAAAATAATCGACATCCCCCCCCCCCCCCCTCCCCAAATCCAAAACAAACAAGATCGATTTCGATGATTCGATTAACTGCACTTTGAACCCTCACCATACTGCAGTACCTGGGCTCGACGGTCGTGAAGGAGCTCCGCGGCACCGAGTCCACCAAGAAGTCGATCCAGAAGCTCAAGGCCGCGGAGAACAAGGAGACGCCCGAGATCATGCTGTCCATCTCGTGCCGGGGCGTCAAGTTCCTGGAGCCGGCCGGGCAGCAGCTCATCTGCGAGCACGAGGTGCGCAACATCCACTGCGCGTGCCAGGACTCGGACGACCTCACGCACTTCGCCTACATCACCAAGGACCACCTGAGCAACTCGCACTTCTGCCACGTGTTCTACGTCGCGTCCATGGTAAGTGCACGACGCAGCCGGGGCGGCCGGTGCCGGGTCGGGGGGGGACCCCTCCGCCCGCTGCACCAGACGTTAAAATGTCCGGACAAGAAACCTTGGAAACATTGAAAAAGTAACTGGGGTAGAAAGGCCTTTTCCTGATGAACCAGGTGTGTAACTCCAAGTTTAACACTTGCAAGTGCGCAACTCGCCACTAGCCAGTACGTGTGCAACTCGATAATTGTGCACTTAAAGTGTTCAAGAAGGGGACTGTTGCACGGGCAGTTTAACACTTCCAAGTGTGGACTTGCACAACTGCCGAGTAAAGGTGCCCCCACAATGAACGCATCGGGAGGTGACGGTACGAAATTTTGGGAAGCAGGAATTTAATTCCTGCTTCCCCCTGCGCTTGTGCTCTCCGGGTAGGCCGCCACCTTCACACGAGTGCATGGCGGGCTGGCCTATCCAGTTTGTCGCAGGCGTTCTGCCTCGGTAACGGCCATTGTGGGGGCGCCATTACGCACTTGTACGCGTTAAACTGGAAGTTGCACACATTCAAGTGTTGAGCAGTTGCTCACTTGGCTCAGCAGTGTACTTTTTCCTAATTTTTCCGCGGTCTCTCCGAGAAAAGAAACTTTTTTCAAACGAAAAGAGTTTTACATTTCATATTTCCGCGCGCGGATATTTGAAATTGTCCTGACCGCGCCGCCGTTGTGCGCGTCTTGTCCGCTCGCTCCAGGACCAGGCCACCGAGGTCATCATGACCCTGGGGCAGGCGTTCGAGGTGGCCTACCAGATGGCGCTCAAGGAGCAGCAGGTCCCCGACAAGCACCAGCAGCACGGCCGCTCCATGTCCGTGTCGGGGCCCGTGTCGGGGCCCGTGTCGGGGCCCGCGGCGGCCGGCGCGCCCGAGCAGGCCGGCGAGGCCGTCAGCAAGGCCACCAACGGGGTGAGCAACGGCTCGTCGCACGTGCGCTCCAAGTCCTGCGGGGAGCACCCGGGCGGCAGCGCGCCCAAGCTCGTCCTCGCGGAGGACGTCTAGTGGGAGGAGGAGGAGGGAAGGGGCCCAGCAGGGGGCCGGAAGCGAGGGGGAAACAACTCTGAAATGTGTGCACACCTCGTAATTCAGGAAAATACAGGCAAATTCATAGAAATTAAGAAAAACTCAGATATGCAGGAAAATTTACACAAATTTGGGTAAAGTTCAAGCAAAAATTCACAAAAACTCGATAAATTTTCACAAAAATTTACAAAAATTCCCGAAAATTTGTTCACCAAAATTTAGAGTTGTTTCCCCCTCGGGCGTAAGGGACCGTCATGCGGGTAGGAGTCGTGTAGATCCGTTGCAGCTGGTAGTCTCGTCTACCTAGTAAGTAGGTAGCATCTAATAAGTAACCCGGTTTCGAGGGGCTCCCCTTATCAGCCGCTCGAGTTATCAATGAAAAGAAAAACCCAGACTCGGACAGTGAGCTGGACTTAACTGTCTAGTCATGGGGGCCCCAGTTAGCTGTGATGTTGTTGGTGCCACGTCGGTAGGCATTCTTCTTTCTCTGTGCATGTGATGTTTTGATTTGGATCCTTTATTTATTTTTTACGCTAGATATATTTCAGTGAAGAAACAGTTTGGTTAGTGTGTTAGCTCAATATGTAATGTGCTACATATATGGACATTATGACGCGATATTATTGTTTTAGTCTTTCCAGCTGTTTGCCAAATTTGACAATTCCCCCTCCCCCTTTGTTAAGCGGTGTACATTTTTTAAACTTTGTTGTGAAGCGCATGTGATTTTGTGAGTTGTTACCATTATTTAAGCATATCGTGTAAAGTTATACGCCAGTTGTTGTAGCTGTTTTGTTTGTATCGTGTGTTGGAACTCGAGCACAGCGGTCGGTTGTCTTAGCAATTGTTCCATTTACCGGAAGAGCTCAGATCGCTCTGAGTCGCATGTCCTGTCCAACCTCCCCCTCCACCTGTCGCCCCTCTAGTCACCGCCGCATTGAGCCACTTGTCACCGAGGTGCAGGGCAGGGCCGGCAATTGTGCTCGAGTTCTGTAACCACGCTGTCGTCTCGGAGGCAGCCCCATGGTTGTGCTTAGTTTGAATCGGTTTGCTTTTTCGGAAGTAGCCTTGGAACCGTTCCATTCTACGAGGTTGAAGTCCGCCCGTCTAAGCGCCTTACTCAGCTTTCTTATTTTTACCGACGCAATCGTCCGCTGTTCGCGCGTTGTTTAGTGTTGTTATATTCTTCTGCCCATAGCCGTTGCTCTAAAAATTGAGTGATTGGAAAGTCATACTGCCTCGTGAGCCGTGAAAATTGATAAAATTGTGCGGGAAGTCCTGGTTTTGTAGACATTTAGGCTCTCCGGATGCTGGTTAACATCCCGATTCTATTATTTGCTATATTGTAGGCTGTTGAACGGCAATGATAATTCATTTTTTACTGTTAGTGGGCATTCCCAATTTAGCTATACAGCTGTTTCTGTAGTCAGTGCCTATGAGATGTAGAAAAGATCGTTAAACGACAGTAAGCTAAATCTTTTATTACACTTTTTTTTTTCTTTTATGTCTTTCATCAGTTTTGAGGAGAGGATAGTATTAATGATAACACTTTTATGTGCTGGTCAACTTTATTATATATTCCGAATATGTTGAACTTCGGCTTCAATTTAGAAGCTATGAAGAAAATAACTTCAATTGAAAATCAAATTTAAGCAAGGCCTAAAAAAAAACCTCTCTATCGTTTGTCAATGGGACTGGAACACAATCACGCTCTTAGAGTGCATCAGATTGTATTTAATTTGCTGTCTGAAGGCAACGAATCAAACATTTCTTCGCGCCTATATTACCAAGCAAAACAAAACTTAAAAATCATATGTAACCAAACAAAGTGGTAAATCGTTTAGTATCTTGTTCCTTTCCTATGCATTGTCCGCAGAAAACGGAATTTTTGAAAGTGCTCAGATATTGCATATTATATTGATCAGAATATTTAAATCCTTACAATGCTCTGCTCAAAGGGTTCATTGTCCAAAATAATGTACCTGAAAACTTATACAATTTCTTTTGACTGCTAACGACCAGGTTTTCCATCCAGAGTGATTAAAAGTAATGTTTTTTTTTTCCTTGTCTCTTTTGTGAGTGTGTGTTTTCCTTCTCAAGTTATTGAAGCAACTTAGCAATTGTGTTAATAGGGCAGTTCTTGTAATCTGTTTCTTTACGACAATCCATTTTAATCACTTTTATGTATTTCGACAAGGCGAGACTTATACGACTACTGACACAGTCGCCTATTCATAACAACCAAATAGTCTTCCTAACGCTCCGAAAAATCTTTAAATGTCTTCGGTGTTAGACTGTCACTATAAGTGCTTCGGACTCGACGTTCTTTTTTTTTTTTCTTATGAGTGGTTTTAATTT
This sequence comes from Frankliniella fusca, assembly GCA_029379305.1. Taxonomy (NCBI): domain Eukaryota; kingdom Metazoa; phylum Arthropoda; class Insecta; order Thysanoptera; family Thripidae; genus Frankliniella; species Frankliniella fusca. The sequence goes on along the minus strand of JAHWGI010001092.1, from coordinate 516,681 downwards.
TAAGAACTACTAAAGGAAAACAAAGCAAACTATCTGCACAGGTTGTTTGTCCGACAAACGCGTGTCAAGTGTTGAGCGGGGAAATTTCTTAGAAGGGACCGTCCGTCTAAGTGTCATATTAGAAGCGATTTCAATAAAGGAGTGTTTCTACGGCTTGGGAAACAATGTATACACTGACATAATACTCGAAACTATAACTAAGAAACTTCTGCATATGAATATCTGACTTTTGGGTTAGCTTTCTTCCGTTGATTTCAAGGCTATCAATTGTGCTACTCCCCTTAATATGTCCTCGTATATGGTGTTAAACCGCGTGCCATTTCATTATTTTTAGGCGAAAATGAATTAAATAGTGCTCAATACTCAAAACAATCATATGATCATGACTGCTAGAGTTTTTAGACTTTTTGCATTTTCTCCATCACTGGTTGAATTACTGAACCGATAAATCATTTTATCGTATCCTGACAAAATAAGAAGTCTGAATATGTGTAAGCATTTGTTGCGGCTCACTTTTTGGAGTCTTGAAATGTGCACACAACCATCTCGTCATATTGTTTAAATTTATCGTTTTCAGCTAAAAACTGAAAAAATTCTCTGCGAGGTGGGCACAATATGTGTTACTCAAATTAATCTTCCTCTGCGTGCATAGTCTGAATCGAGCGGTGCGAGCATACCAAAGATTAGTTATTGTAGGGTGTCTTTATTATCTTGAGCGTTTGCCGTAGGACTTTTATCTCTTATATCCATTCATTGGAACAAATCTCTATCTCATACCTCTGCGATTATCCCGACCAATGCCTGCTCTTCTGTCGTAGCTGTTTCATTTGCATTTAAGACCAAAACCTCGTACCTCATTCCTATACTCTGCCTCGTTGTGTGAATACCTTAATCTGCGATCAGAAATATTGCTCAGTTTGTGCTCATTACAACGGAGACGGTGGCTTTGTACATTTTATTTCTGTGGTGGACTATTTGCCCCCTTTTCTACTTCTTGCATTTACCTAACTAACCTTTTGAACCAATCTTCTTGTATAGCTAGAATATTGTTGACTTAAGCTAAGAAGAAATAGGTTGTTTTGGGTTATTTAGGAATGTCGGTTTCTCGTAGATGTACTTCAAGCGAGTACTGAGTTTGATCTCGCTATAAAAAGTTTTAATCTATCCATTAAAAGAACATATAGTTTATTTAGTGAGAAAGTTTCCATAGTTCCCATCCTAAGGCCTTAGCTCTTTCTTTTGAAGACAATTATTATAATCAAAAGACGTGCGAGAGACTCTTTACGAGACTTGATTTTTATGCAGTCTCATAGCTCATCTCTATTCATTTTGTCATAGTCTCATGTGTACTGCCGTATGGGTACTGCCTGTTCCTCCGGAGTTCTTGAACTGATATTAGCTATCATCACCGGAAATGTACATATATTTATAACTTATGAATTGTTTGTATTATTATTATTATTATTATTATTATTATTATTATTATTATTATTATGCTAAAACTGCTGACTCTCAAAGAGGCTAAATATATCGTTGCAGACAACGTGTTAAGGTGAGTTCACGACGGACCCACTGGAAGCGGGCCCGACACGCTACTACCATTTCTGTCCAACACAGAGCGGTCTTAAACCGATCTTGCAAGTGACGGCCAACGAAGACGCCAGTCACAGTCAAAATTCATCTGACTTTGAATCGTAATAGTTCGTCCAGTTTAGTTTGCCTCTCCTTGTCGCTGACAAGTTTGTTTTCATATCGCCGCAATAGTAATCACCCTTGTGTTGGACAAAAACGCCAGTAGCGGGTCCGAACCGCTCCCTGCGGGCCCGTCGCGAATCCAGCTTCAGTTGATCGATACAAATGATGTCCATATTTCAATTGTGAAATACACGTGAGGAGCTGACGCAATCTCCACAGTTATTGTAACAACATTCGGTCTGACATAAACCCCTTTTTTTTTCCTTACCCGAACCGCATTTTTATTAATATGCCCTCTCAACCTCGTCGACGCGCAAAAATATAAACGATTTTCCAACAGGGTGATGTTGCGCGAAAGAGCCGCCTATCCTCAGGACTACCACTGTGGGTCCGCGCGCGCTCCTTGCAGAACGTCAATACCGCCAAGTAATTCGATTTGTATGCAAATACCTTGGAGGGCGGCGGCGGTTGCCAGAAGCAGCAGCATGGCGAAGGGCTCTCGCGGGCCGGGCCGGGCCGGGCGTGGCTGTGCTGGGGCCCGGCGCTGACTACAGTACACCTCAGGTCTGTGGCAGGTCATGCCATCGCAGTGTGTATGAGGCAGACAGACCAGCAAGGCGATTCCGAACACCGTTTTGTAGTGCCGTCTCTCTCGCACCTTATGGCCGTGCCCCATGAGTGCGACAAGGAGAGAGCGACGAAACCAGGGTGCGGAATCACCCTGCTGGCCGGTCCGCGGCGGCCCTGCCAGTCCCACCGCGTGTGCGTGTCCAACGGACAAGCACCTGCTGCTGCTGCTGCAAGTGTTTCACACCTTGATGAGGACCTGCATGTGTTCGACACACGACGTTATGCAAAGTGTTCAACTAGAAGAATACTCTATTTTTTTGAGGGGGGGGGGGGAGACGAGGGGTCTTAACTCTACCGTTGAGGCGGCAGAAACATACATAGTATCTATGGACATTTTTTTGCAGACAATTATTTGCCGACAATTTTGAGCACGTGCAGAGCTGGTAACAAATTCGCGTTCAAGATTTTGAAAATCTCCCAACATTACGGACACATTTTGTGGAAATTGGGACTCAATTTTAATTTGTACGAAATGGGTAACGTTTAAACATGTCCCTAGAATGTCTACAAAATTGCGGGCAGACAGTCCTTAATAGCGTCCACGGAGAAACTGCTGTGTAACCAATTAGGAACCAATCCCCAAAAGTTTACCACTTTTGGCAGGTATGCTTGACAGTTGAATATTGTGTATGACAGGGTACCGCAGCAAAACCGACTTGTGCTCCGGCATGGAGGGACGGTGCCTGCCGGGCAGGGGCGCGCTCCGCCAGGGGCCTATTGTGTGGCGCTCCGGGGCGGGGCGGGGCGGGGCGGGGCGGGGCGGGGCGGGGCGGGGCGGGGCCCCGGTGCCTGCAGCGCCCCGCCATGCGCGAGCAGGGAGGGAGGGAGGGAGCCCTAGACAATATGGAGAGTGGTCCGCCCTGAGCGCCAGCGCGGAGGTGCACGCTCGCTGTGCTGGGGCTGCTTCAAACCGTCGATACATCTTGGCCGCCATTTTGTTGTTTTATTCTCGGTGGGCGCAACGACGCTAAATGAGAGAGAGAGAGAGAGAGAGAGAGAGAGAGAGAGAGAGAGAGAGAGAGAGAGAGAGAGAGAGAGAGAGAGAGAGGGGGGGGGGTGAAAAGCGAGGGGGGAGTCACTTCGAAAAATCATTGCACGCCTCAAAAAAAAAGTCTAAAAAGTCAAACAAAAATTCAACAAAATTAAAATGAAATCAAGAAGTAAGATACAAAAAGAAATCAGAAAAATTGAGAACAAATGAACAAAAAACTAGGGAAAAAATGAACAAAGTCAGAAATATGAAAAAAAGATCAAAAATTAACAAAAAGTGGCATAAATTTTCCCTGAAGAATTAAAAGAAAAATATATCTTTTTAAAAAAATTGCAAAAATATCGTTGTTACGCAATTTCTATGATTGATCCCCGCCTCGGTAAAAAGTCTGAGAGTGGCATTGTTTTTATGTTTTGGGTAGAGTGAGAGAGCAGGCCTGAGTTTCGACCATGCCCCTCCCCCCCCCCTTCTCTCTCTCTCTCTCTCTCTCTCTCTCTCTCTCTCTCTCTCTCTCTCTCTCTCTCTCTCTCTCTCTCTCTCACAGATACACGTACATACGGCGCCACTCGGACGCGATCCCTTGTGTGCAACCCGGCTTCCTGCCACACACAATGAGGTGCAGGCGGTCGTCTCCGATCACCCCGCGAGCGCGCGCGCACACACACACACCCATGAGCACATACGCACTTCCGCACCGGACCGTAATTATCACGAGGGCCGCCTGTCGCGCCTGTGACTGAGAGAGAGAGAGAGAGAGAGAGAGAGAAACTGAGACAGAATGCGTGCGGGGTGACCACGCAGTGACTTTGGTCACACACACACACACACGCACGCGCACACACACACACACACACACACACACACACACACACCAGTCTAATGGCGGAAGCTGTGCGGAGTCGCCGCGCAGCCCAATGAGGCGCGTCAAGATGCTTGTGGCGCCCTCTCCTCTCCTCTCCTCTCCTCTCCTCTCCTCTCCTCTCCCTCTCCTCTCCCTCTCCCTCTCCCTCTCCTCCCTGCCCTCTCTGCTGTGCAAAACCTCCTGTGTGTTCAATTAGCCGTGCACAGCCACACGATCTGCGCGCCGTCTGCCTGACCCGCTACAACACACTCGCACACACACACACACACACACACACACACACACACACACACACACACACACACATACAAGGGACTTTAGGCGCGCGCGGCGGCGCACAGATCACATGCCAATAAAAATGTTAATGTGTGGGTCCGCCCAGGTCGTTAGGCGGCGCCCCCAGGCCGCCCTCTCCGCCGCCACCAGCCACCACTTCCGGTCCGGGGGCCATCATGGGCGCGTCTTCTTGCGCGGAGGAGGCTCCGCAAAGGCCATCACTCTGAGGGGAAAAAAAATGCTACTTGGTCGTAGTCGCGGTAAAAAATGAGAGACTTTATTGGAATGTGTTCCATGAGTACGTAAAAACTACAACAGTTTTTCGTAGTTTTTTGATTCAGAAATTGATATGTTGTAAACTTCCGGTTGGTATCGTAAGATTTCAAAAGTCAAATCGTGCACGCTTAAGAATGACAGGTGGCCATCCCATAAAGTGTCGCTACAATTCTCAAAGTTTGCAGTTTGATGTCGGAACATTCGAACATTCCTAATAGAAACCTTTTCTCCGCTAAACCCCAACCAACATTGCTTGGAGGGAAAAGAAAAACACTTTTTTTTCCCGCTTTTTACTGTGTATTTTTCAAACAAAAAGTGGCTCGGCCGAGATCGGCTGCGTCCATAAGGTGATCGTCCAGCACATTTAACGGCTCGCGGGGGCAAAGTTCACAATGAACTGCTGCTGATGTAACCCAAGTTGAAGTTGAAGGGCGTGAGCAACAGGCCTGAAGAGAGCCTCGACTTGTGCAGTCATCAGTCATGTGTTCACAATTGGTTTAAATCTTTGCAATCAAGTTTATAGAACAAAAACGTGCCTATTTGAAGAAAAAACACCTGATTACGATGCTTGTTTTTGGCTTCCTCTGCTCAGAAAGCTTCAGAACGTAATGAATTATCAATTAATTAAGATATTAAGTTTTGTAATAATCCGTATCATACCATAATCATGCAGTCTGTGTACACACTTGAATTCCGAGTGTTATGTCGCTCACCTGCAGATGGGTGAATTTATTCGCTCACTTGCAGGTGAGTAGAAAATATTTGCACATTTGCAGGTGTGTCCATAAAAATTTGCTCATCTGCAGTTGTGTGAATGAATATTTGGGCAAGTAAATTCGCTTACTTGCAATAAATGTGCGAATTCTCGTTCGCTCATCCCTGCTCATCTGACAGTGAACGAAATTTAATTTGCACACCTACAAGTGAGCGAATATTTTACAATCACCTACAAGTGACCGAATAAATTAATTTGTCTGCAAGTCAGCGGCATTTGTACTCTTGTACACTTGGATTTCTAGTGCCCATATTCCACTTTAAAAAAATATATGTATATTATGTAAATTAACAAAGTTTTTAAATGACTAGTGTTACTGTACAACAACATTGACATGCAATGATCGTTGTCAAGTTACATCGCAAGGTGTCCTGTAGCAGTAAAAGTTGGAAGGCACAGCAAAACAAAAAGCTGTACAGAAACAGCTAAAATTATTTTCGCGGAGGAGGGTCCCCGTGGACATCCTGCTGCGCCCGCCTGGCCGCGCGGCCACGCGGCCACAGAAGTCACGCAGCCGCAGTTGCTCCTTTGTTTGTGCAAATTGCGTTCGGAGTGACGCGTAACGCGCTTAGCGGTGAGACGGTAACGCAATCGGAGGCCTGTGGGCAGGGCGGGCCGCAACTGTCTGACATCAAAAGCGCGCCCCGGGGCGCCGGCGACCGGCGGGGCAGGGCGGGGCGGGGCGGGGCGGGGCGGGGCGGGGCGGGGCGGGGCGGGGCGGGGTTGGAGACGGGCAGTGCTGGCGCCGCAGTGGTGGTAGCCCTGGGCAGTACTGTGCTGGCCGCGCGCTCTCACGGTGAAAAAGAAGAGAAATGAAAAGGTGTGTCGTATCCTCTTGACTTAGTTTAAGTAATAGGTCACAGGTACGAGGGGGACGGCCACTCCCCGTCCTAGTGTACACAGAATTTCCACGGAGCCGAGATTTTGTGTGGATTTCACAAAATGCCCAAAGATTTTTCAAGGTTCCAAGGTAACCCTAAAGGTTTCATTAGATTTCACGAGATCTCTGAGTCTCTGAGTTTTTGAGAGATTTCTATGATATTTCATAAGATTCCTTTGTTAGATTTCCGTCGATTTCATCGAGATTTTCCCTATGAGTTTTTACACAGGATTACTCGACTGATTGCGCCAGCTCGCAATGATAAATAAGATTGCTCTTTTTTGTAACGACGAGAAACGTATAATACAACCTTTGTACGTCGCAAATGAGAGCACCTTGCTTGATTGCCAGTTAGTCCGTGCCTCCCGCGGGGCCTCATGGGGGCTGCTTGACCCTCGGGGCGGGGCGGGGCGGGGCGGGGCGGGGCGGGGCGGGGCGTTCCACCCCTCGGGGCTGACTGGGCCCGGGCCTGGGCCCCCCGGCGTGCGCGCTGCGCGCTGCTATCGCCGCCAGCGGGGGTCCTGGCCGGCGCGACTCGCAGCGCGGTGCGGCCACCAGCTACCGGCATGTAATGCAATTTCCGTAACAAGCAATCTGCAGCGCAATTGGGTTACTGTATGAATGGAGCGATCTTAACGAGACTCGCAATCTCCTGTGCCCCGCCTGCTGCTGCTCCCTATACCCGCCCCGCCCCGCCCCGCCCCGCCCCGCCCCGCTGTCTCCGCTCCACCTCTCTCGCTTCACTGCGCTGATCGGAGGGTGGCGCTCGACCAGTCCTGAACCTCGAGCGTCCTGAACCAGGGAGTCTGGCGTCGCCGGGCGGGGCGGGGCGGGGGTGGGAGGTACCAGGCGAGGGAGAGGGGGGGAGGGGGACTTTGTTTTGGGATCAATTATAACGCGTTCGCTGTCGGTTCGGAGCGCCTATCGCCAGCACGCGCGAGCGCAGCGCGGACAATGCTGGAGGGGCGCGCGCCCGGAAGCGACGTGGGGCGGGGCGGGGCGGGGCGGGGCGGGGCGGGGCGGGGCGGGGCGGGGCAGGGCTGTCTGAGGCAAGTGCCGAGAATGAAAAGCGCAACATGATATGTAATATGCACCGCGCGCACCAGTTACTGACACGTGGCCTCTTTTACGTCTTTCTCATTATTTTCATCCTTGGTATTTTGCCTTTCTTTTCTTTCTCAACGCTCTTCGATGGTTTTTTTTTTTTTTTTTTTTTTTTAAATTTCAAATTTCCATGTGATGACCTTTTACCTTGTATTGTTTTGCAGCTAGCGATCTAAACAGGAATGAATTTGCAAAGATTGATGAGACTTAATTTCCGTAGGTGTAGGTGGAGCCGCGCAGGCTGCTGCCGGAAAGCGCACGGTGCGTGGAGGCCCACTGTTAAAAAAAATCTGAAAATTCAGACTGATTTTTTCAGACTTGCCATTCTGAATTGACTTTTCAGACATGAGACTGAAATTTTAGACCTCTTATCAAAATATTGGAACGCCTGGTGTAAAAATTTGGTCTTAGCTGTCTGAAAATCAGTCTTCAGACCTTCCGTCTGAATAATCAGACTCGTCGTTCCGACAATTGTCACCTTTGAAGTCTTTTTCATGGATCCAGAGTAGGCAGTCTGAATTTTTGAAGTCAGAGTCTGAAGTTTCAGACTGCCCTGACGGCTGGGAACAGACGAGGGCGGTGAGGCTCATCGCAGCAGTGCACTCAGTCTTACAGGCGTGCAGCGTAGCGCAGTGGTAACGCAGCTGCTTCGTGACCCTGAGGAACAGGGTTCAGATCACCCCGACGGTAAAAGACTTTCATCGAACATAGGAAGTTCTCATACACTTGCTATGACGACGGTGTGAAGGAAAATGATCGCGTTCAATAATTTTAACGGTTAACTGTTATGTCTGAATTTTCAGACCTAGAAGTCAGTCATAATTTTCAGAATTTTAATAACCGAAAATTTAGTTTTTTTAAGTAAAATTTCTTGGAGCGAACTTTACTCTGAATATTCAGACAACAAAGCTGAAAAAAAACTTTGGACTATTTAGTCTGAATTGTCAGACAATTTTTGTAACAGTGGGGAGTCGCGTCGTTTGCGCAACTGCTCTTAATTATCTCCCTCTTTTTATTATATTTTTTTTTCGCTTTCTGCGATCTGTTTGTTTGTTGAACGTCAGCGATGACGGTATCGCGCGTGGTGCGGCAACTGAGAGCCGAGGGTCCTGACCTTAAGTCCCCCAAACGGCTCCCGTGCCACCCGAGGGCCTTAAGTCTCCCCTATGGCGCCCCCTCCCCCCAAGGGCCCTGATGTGAGGAGGGAGGGAGCTGAGGGAGCTGAGGACCTGAAGTCTCCCATGTGGTTCCCAACCCCTTATCCCGAGGGTTCTGAGGATCTTAAGTCTCCCGTATGGTACCCCCCGGCCCGGAGAGAGCTGTGAGGGCCTTAAGTCTCCCGCCGGGAACTGAGCGGCGTCCTAAGTGTCTCGTATCCGTATATACGGCGCCCCCACCGGGAGCCGGAGCAGGGCTTCAAATCTCCCGTCTATGGCGTCTCCAGCGAGAGCTGAGGGCGGCTGAGGGCCTTAAGTCTCCCACCTGCTGGCGCCCCCCGCTCCTGGGAGCTGAGCCCCCCACCCCCATCCCCAACGCCGCCGTGACGCCGTCACGCGGGAGTCCAGGCGTCTGGAACAGTTTAATGAGGTTTTGCCGGTGAGCCGAAGCAAGAGAGGCGGCCGTCAGGCAAGCGGGGGGCATCCGTCTCGTTTATGAAAGCGAGCGAGGAGAGACAGAGAGAGAGAAAGGAGGGGTTGTCAGAGTGGAGTGCCACAAATGAGAGTATTTCACACATACGACAGCTTCTGCTGCTCATGCGGACTAACTGTTGTATCCTAATTAGATGAAACGCAGCCGTACCCCTCAAAATAAAATAAAAAATAAAATAAAAACAAACAAACAAAACAACGTCGCATTCGTGTGAATGTGAATCGAGTCACGTTCTTTGGAGAAATGAACATTGAGTCGTATTCGTTTGCATCGTGTGAGCTCGAAGCCGTTGAGCCTCGATTCACGTTCAAACGAGTGTGACTCAACATCCTCTCGAACGTGACACCGTTCACACTTTAGCAACGAGACGTCACGCGTCACGTTCCTTGAATAACTGCGAAATATATGTTATCTACATGTTTGTAATATGTATATCATACCTTTTGGAAGAAAATATGGAACCGGCTGGCCCGAAATAGGTATGTCTTGTCAACGGGGGTCGCGTCTCGGTAACCTGCGACTTATTTCAGTTGACTATCGTATCGTATATAAGTAATTGCCGGATTCGCCTCGCGAGGTCGCGCGCGCCGCGCTACTCCACGTCAGGGTGGCGCCAAAGCAGAGAAATAAAGAAATCTCATCCGCAGGACGGGGCGGGGCGGGGCGGGGCGGGGCGGGCGTCGGCTCCCTGCGTCTGCACGTGCCGCAGATATTTACATTGTGACAGTCGAGCGGCCACACGCGCGAGGCGCGAGATCCCCGCCGCCCCGCCCCGCCCCGCCCCGCCCCGCCCCGCCCCGCCCCGCCCCGCCCCGCCCCGCCCCGCCTCTACTCCTCGCTCTTTTGAGCGCGTACACCGCGCCGCTATGTGTCACCCATATTTCTCAACCTTTATAGGAATCACACAGAACTTGCACACATCACCGTCGACATCACATTTTTATTTTTTATCGGCACTGTATGGTTTGCCATCTTATAATTAAAGTTAAAATTTTGCATAAATAATTATTTCGATCAGGAAAGGCGGTTTTCGACAGCTCTTCCCGCGTAAAAATTCCACTAAATTTGTCTCTATTCCCTTGTTTTGAATACGGTTTAATAAGAGCGAAGAATCCGTATTAGTAGTAGCAGTAGTAGTAGTAGTTGGAGGGAGAGGGAAGTGGGGGTGGCGAGGGTGAGAGAGGGAGAGGGTCTAATCGAGAAGTCATCGCGCATTATACCGTATGAGAGGGACTCATCCACCGGGACTGGCCTGCAGATCGCTCTCGTCTCTCCGTCCTTGTTGCACCTCCCGCGGTGCCCTCTGCTGGCCGTGGTAGTGCTCTATGAGTGCGACGAGGACAGAGGCATGAAAGTGATCTTCGGGATCGCTCGGCAGGCCCGCGCCGGGCCGGGCGCCAATCTCTGCCGGCCATCAGTTCCACAAGACGCTTAGTTAGATCGTGTGACGGTGAGGTTAGGGGGGAGGGAGCGGCGGGCGAGGCGGGGTGGGGTGGGGTGGGGCGGGGCGGGGCGGGGCGGGGAAGAGAGACACGTGCGCGCCACGCCCGGCCACCCCGGGAGCGTGTGAGCGAGAGGAGCCGAGAGCAGTGATGGCTCAATTTCACGAGCCGCACCCCACCCCGCCCCGCCCCGCCCCGCCCCGCCCCGCCCCGCCCCGCCCCGCCCCGCCCCGCCCCGCCCCGCCCCGCCCCACCCAGACTGCGGCCGTCTAGCTCGCGCCGTCCCGTTCCACACCAATGACCTTTTTTCCTAGTTTTATCCACGTACACCGAGCCCCCTGACGAGAAAAAAGGAATTAAACTCGATTTGAAGGATAGATTTTTGTTTTCCTTGTGGTTCTGTGACTAGGCTTGTCCACTGACCACAATCGTACATTTAGATCACATTTGTTAAGGGATTAACTTTTTTTTTTAAAGTAATTTTAATTTTATTTTTAGTTTTTCTACAAATTCTTGTGGTACACGGAAGAGGGCTGCTGGTGGTGGTGTATTTTATTTTTTTGCTGGGTAAAACGCGAATAATTGCGCGATCGAAATTTGAAATTCAGACGGGACTGTGCCTGCCGTGCGATAGGCTGTTGGACGCTGCTGGGTGGCGAGCGATAAAGGGATGCTGGGCATATAAACCCGACCGGAAATAGGTGTCAGGCAGCGGGCGGCGAGGAGCGTGCCGCAGTGCCTCACCGGAAATGGTGAAACGGCTCCGCTAGCACGGCTCCTTGGCGGGGGTGGGTGCGGCCAGGGGCGTGTGGAGGCGAGGGGTGGAAACGAGGCTAAAAACTACCCTCTGAACCATCAGCCGTCGAGTCATCGACTCTCGTCGACTCTCTCGCATAAAAACTCCACATTGTAAATCTAAGTCATGTTTCTGACTGAAATTGAGCGAGGCATATAGCGTCGCCCTAAAGGAGTGAGGAAATTCTATATCGCTCATTTGGAGTGATAAGCCTCACTCAAATTGAGCGAGATCACTTGATATCGCTCGTTTTGAGTCATCGAAGCGACTCAAAAGGAGTGATATTTAATAATATCACTTCCCAGGAGCGACAAAATTTGGGTCACCTATCTCGCTCTCCTGAGAGCGAGATTTCTCACTCCTCGATTTACAGTGCACTCCGTAGAAAACCTTCGACTCCCAGACTGCCTTATACTTCCCCGCGGACCATCAGGCGGAATGGAAGACCAGAAAGTATTTATACTTTTGCCCGAAAGCAGCGCCGAAATTCCAGTATAATAGGTGCTTTCTCGTGCGCTGGAATATTTATGTGGGAGCGGCGGGCGCGCCTTGTGCCATCATTCTTGCGGGATTATTTAGCCTCCCTGACCCTGCCTCCACCACGTGACCAGAGTGTCCGGCCGCCCTTTTTCTCCCGGACCCCCCGCGCCCCACCCCGCGCCCCACCCCGCGCCCCACCCCGCCGGGACTGGATGAACTCGTTTGCGATTTACACCATTGGCCCGCCAGAGTGGCGCTAATGACCACCGCCGCCAAGAAACGGCCAAATTTCATTTTACCTTGATAAAAACTTTTTTGTTGTTATTTTTTTCTGGGACAAAACCGAAACAAGAAAACCCATAGCGATGTGTGTGTGTGTGTCGCACGCTTTTTACCTCACTATACTACTAGCATACAAAAAAAAATACAATATTATAAATATTAAATATGTTAAGGGGTGCTGCCGCGGCACATGACCACGCAGGCGCCATGGCGGCAAAGGGTTAGCTGGCCGCGTGCCGTGCAAATTGTATACGATTATCTTGGTGAGGAGGAGGGAAGAGAGAGAGAGAGAGAGAGAGAGAGAGAGAGAGAGAGAGAGAGAGAGAGAGAGAGAGAGAGAGAGAGAGAGAGAGAGAGAGAGAGAGAGAGAGAGAGAGAGAGGGGGAGAGAAGAAGAAAAGAGAGAAAAGAGAGGAGAGGAGAGGGAGAGGGATAGGACGACTTGTTGGCCGGCTGTGCTGTGCTGTGCCGTGCCCGCTGCCCGCCGGCCGGCGCCCGACCTGCCCGGGGTAGGCATCGCGCCGGGCACGCCTGCATAGCGCCGCAGCGCTCTGCCCAACCACCAGGGGGCCGCCCCCCGCCCCCTCCACCTGCACCACGGCCTGCACTGCAAGGCGGAGGCCATCCTCACTACACTGGCGCCATCGAGCAGTCCTTCACGCAAAGAAATCAGTGGACACCGTAAAACAAAATGAGTGAAAATAAATTTTTAAAAAAAGTAAAATACAAATTATCAAGATACACTCAAAAAAAGAAAAGAATCAGTAAAAATCTACAAAAATCACGGGGAAAAAAAACGACAAATCAGAAGAATCGGTGAACGCTTGAACGTATAGTGAGTGACCTTTCGTGCTGCATGGCCGCTTGCCAGGCAGCGAGCCGGGAAAAGACGTGGGATACAACTAATAATAACAATAAAGGCCCTTTGCAACTGACTGAGAGTGGATGCAGGGACTTGGCCCATCCCGATTCGCGAAACGCGCGCGCCTCTCTCTACGCATGTGTGTGTGTGTGTGTGTGTGTGTGGATGTGTGTGTGTGTGTGCGCGCTAGCGTTTGTGTGCATCCGTATTGTGGGTGCAGCCCCTCTCAGCTCCTTCCTCTCTGGTCGATAAATATTTAAATTTCTTACTCCTGCCGCATCGTCTTCTCATCCCCCGCCCGCTCATATAGTTCTCTTCGCTGTTTCCTCCCCTACTCCTCGCCCCTCTCCCCGGGCGTCCCATCATCATGACAATTGTTTTTCCTCCCCATAGACGTCATATAAACGCGCTATCGTAAGCGGTGACAGACCGTCCCCTCCAACGCAGACCCAACAACCCCTTTCGGGTCGTAACGATGTTTTTGTTTGCTGCAACACGAATATGATCAAGAATTACCATAAATGACGGATCGTTCCGCGGCCCTCTGGAACGACGAGGGAAGAGGGTCCCGCTCCCGCCCCGCCCCGCCCCACCCCGCCCCACCCCGCCCCACCCCACCCTGGCGGAGGCCAAACTTGTTCACTTTGTCACGCGCAACAGTGTGTCCTGGAGGGAGGCAAGAGGCCGAGGGAGGAGGAGTGTGTGTTCAAGGAGGATGTACAGTACAATGTGAGAGAGTACCGATAACAAAGTCACGCACTGATATCAAAAGTGTTCAACTGGCGAGCACATTAAAGTGTTGAACACTACGTTTGCACACTTTTTTTTTAGGTGTTTGACTGGAAATTTGCATACTAAAAGGTGTTAATTAACAGCAAATTTGAGCACTTAAAAGTGTTTAACTTAAGGGATGAACGTTCAGGTTTGGACACCATAAAATGTTCAAATTTGCTGTTCAACACTTTTTAGTGTGCAAATTTCCAGTCAACACACGAAAAGTGAGCAACCTAGTGTTCAACACTTCAATATACACGCCAGTTGAACACTTTTACTGTCAGTGCAAACGTGTATACACACCGACTCGCACTGAGCACCGCGCACCTCGCCCCATTTGATGCCTGAGCGCAGTGCTCAATCGGGTCAAATAAGAGAGTTGTTTTCCTTTCAGAGCGGTAGTTTTCCGCGCGCTAAAACGTAGAGGGGAGGGGGAGTGTTCGCCTGTGTCCAGTGCCGCTCTCCCGGCAGCCTCGGCTGTTACCCCCGAGGGGAGCGCACCGGCGTGCCCTTGATTTATGCCCTGTTGTCAGACCAGCCCCGATAAATCAGCCAAAAAATCGGCCGACAGGGCGGCGCGGCGGCGTTAGACCCCGACCGAAACAGAACGGGCACCAACGGAAACGGCCAAAGAAGTGAGGAGAGCCTTCTTTACAAAGGTATGAGGGAAAATGCATTATTATTATTATTATTATTATTATTATTATTATTATTATTATTATTATTATTATTATTATAATTATAATTATTATTATTATTATTATTATTATTATTATTATTATTATTATTATTATTATTATTATTATTATTATTATTATTATTATTATTATTAACATAATATCATCATCATTTTTCACAGATAAATGAATTTACGAATTCGTAACTTAAGTTACGCTATGTTCTCGTAAAGCGAGGTGGACAACTGGCTGACTGACTACACTGATAAACCAAGTGTTCAACCCTTCCTTTAAAGTGTTTAAATGCTATTTCAACACTTTAAAGTGTTCAGCAGAGTTGTTGTGCACTTGAAAGTGTTCAACTTTCCCAGTTGCAGACTTCCCCGGTCACTGTGTCCAAGCTCAGGAAGTGTGCCCCTGGGGAGTTGAACACTTTGAAGGGCACAACAATCGAGCCATCGAGTTGAACATTTTTAAGTGCACAACAACTCTGTTGAACACTTTTCTGTGTTTAAATGGTATTTGAACACTTTAATGTGTTGAAGGGCTCACTTGGTTTATCAGTGTAGTCGGTCCTCTAGCCGTACTAGCCCCCCCCCCTCCTCTCTCTCTCTCTCTCTCTCTCTCTCTCTCTCTCTCTCTCTCTCTCTCTCTCTCTCCTGCTCGTTGGGTGCGGCCTACAATGTTAGCGGTCGTAAACACGGTCGCCGCAAGGCAAGTCCCGCTGCTGCCTCCCGTAACGCTACAGACTGTCGCGCCCCGCGGCGCTACGCCTCGACCGCATACTCTGCCAGAAAAGAAAAAAAAACTAAACTCAGCTCTATTCCTACGCGCAAAAAAAAATAATAATAATTTGGTGCTGAATGGATACAATCCAAAGATAGAAGACGGCATTTATCGATTTTGAATCGATCTTCATGTTTTGACCACACTGATAAAACAAATGTCTAGTTCTGCACGTCAATTGGTGTTTAGTTTAAACTGTGCAAACAGTGCAAACTTCAAGGTGTCGAGCTTAACTAAACGTCATTTGGTGAGCAATGTTTCGGCACTTCCGAAACGTTCAATAAACTGCATACCATTTAGTGTGCAGTTACTCGACGTCTGTTATGGCTTCCCAATAGCTGGTGCATGTGTCCAAGTATGCAAATATTCGACACTTGCGAGACGTTTAAAGTTTAGACGTTATTGTAATGTCTAGTAAAACTCGACACCATGTAATGTGCAAAGTAGTAAAAAGCACACTTTAAGTGTGCAAAGTCGCACATTTGTTTTACCAGTGCAGAAGTCATTTCGCGTTAGCATATGCAATAACACTGTGTATACGTTGCGCCGCACAGTCGAACTTCCGTCGAGGGCTTATTTCCGCTTTTATTTCCACCTGACATTGATGCGATCGCCTGTCTCACCGATCTATATCGCGAATCATTCATTCATTGATTCAGTCAGCCAGCCGGCCAGCCAGCCAGCCAGCCAGCCAGTCAGTCAGTCATTTTGATTTAGTCTGTCACAACAACACACGCGCGCCCAGCACACAGCAACATCACAGGATCTTTATTTCCTCTTGGCGGGGCGGGGCGGGGCGAGGCGGGGCGGGGCGGGGCGGGGCGGGGCGGGGCGGGGCGAGTCCTTCCGGAGGGGACAATAATACCGCTGGGGCTACTGTAGGGGTGCTGGCGGCCGGAGCGGTGCAGGAGGGCAGGCGGCGTGGTGACAGGCGCTCAAGGGTTAATAGTAGTGGCGATAATAATTATTAATAAAGCTCGCCTGATGGCTGTGTGTGTGTGTGTGTGTGTGTCGTCACAAAGAGTAGTTCATCTCAACAGTACAAGCTCCTTCTGGACGCCACTGTGGCATCCCGGAGTAATAACAAAATATTCGGCGGGCAAAGGTTAATGAAAATCCTTGTAAGAAAAAAAAATTGAGAAACAGAAACAATTAAGAAGCCTCAGTCATTTTTTAAGAACGGTATGGTGTTTCCTACGGCACTGGCTCCTCATGCTGGCTCGCAAGCGTTCGCGTAGATGTTTTTCCCCACTTGTAATAGGTCGTTGTAGAGGGATGCGTCTGCAAGCAGAGGGAAGTTTCCCCATCCCGCGTGATCTGCTCCTCGAGGATCGTCTCCACCTCCAGCCGTCTGATTCAGAAGATCGCTCTGGAGTCTTCCGCCTTTGTCGCACCTACATGGCGGTACTACATGAGTGCGACAAGGACGGAGGCGCGAGAGCGATCTTCGGAATCAGTCGGCAGGCGCAGTGGGGGATAGCGGCCCGGCTAGGCGGAAGGAGGGGAAGGAACTGGCGTCTTTGGTGGAGGGCTCTGTGAGGAGTGCATGTGGGGCGGGGCGGGGCGGGGCGGGGCGGGGCGGGGCGGGGCGGGGCGGGGCGGGGCGGGGCGGGGCGGGGCGGGGCGGGGCGGGGCGGGGCGGGGCGGGGCAGGGCGGGGCGGGCAGAGTGCAGAGCAGCGCGGGGGCCGGCGCGCGGGGGCACGGTCCAGCGAACACGCATCCCCACCCCGCCCCACCCCAGCCTCAGCATCCAGAGGCACGACTCATCAGATGTGATTGACAAGTGCTCAGAGTGATGCGCGCGCACCCTCTCTGCTCTCTCCGTCTCTATCCCTCCATCTCATACTTTCTATTTCACACGCTCATTTTTTTTTCTTTCCCCGTGACGTTCAGACTTGGAAATAAGCCCAGCAGGCGCGTTAACGTGCCAAAACTGAACACAGCACCAACACTTCTGCACAGACTGCACCCAGATCATGATGGTACCTGTCACACTCTACGCCCGGGCCCGGGCTGCCCGTCTGACTATCCTATCTTCCCTGCTTTCCTGATATCCTTGTTATTTTTCTTCTTCTTTTTCTTTTCTATCCTTTTCCCGCGATAGAGCCAGATTCTCGCTCCGACGACTCTTTCCCCATTCCTCTCTTTCGCTCTGGCTCGCTCTCTCTTTTTTCGACCCCCTTTCCTTTCCCCGTGTGGCGTGGCTTTGTAACCCGGGGCGGGGCGGGGCGCGCTGCCCCTGCTAGCTCGGGCTCACAGTGATTAACGCAGACCAAAATGAGATGGATGCCCGAGCTTGTCTCGCCATCCCGAGCGCCCCGCCCCGCCCCGCCCCGCCCCGCCCCGCCCCGCCCCGCCCCGCCCCGCCCCGCCCCGCCCCGCCCCGCCCCGCCCCGCCCCGCCCCGCCCCGCCCCGCCCCGCCCCGCCCTGCACTTCACCGCCACCCTCGTTGCCTTCTGCCTTTTTGAGCCGCGCCCGTTTGCTGCTCGCCCTTTCTCTCCATTTTAAGACCGAGCTCCTCCCTCATCTCTCTCTCTCTCTTTCTCTCTCTCTCTTTCCCTCCCCCTCCGCTCTTTTCCATCTTGCGATTGCCGACATTTTTTTTTCCCCCATCGTCTCTCTACGAGTTTCTATACCTTTTTACAGGGAGAAAGAGAGGGAGAGAGAGGGACAGACTTTGATATCGTGTTCTCGCTCTCGCAGCTCTCGAGTGCAGGACATTTCACTTTGTAATAGTGAGGAGAGGAACCTAAAGGGAAGTACGTCGGGGGTGCCAGCGGTACAGCGAGCTTGGAGAGAGTCGAGAGAGTGAAAGAGAGGGAGAGGGGGGGAGAGGGAGGGAGAGAGAGAGAGAGAGAGAGAGAGAGAGAGAGAGAGAGAGAGAGAGAGAGAGAGAGAGAGAGAGAGAGAGAGAGAGAGAGAGAGCTATAAGTCAGTGGCCGATATTGTTTACCTTGTTGGCCCGGCCTGGGCGGCGGCACGCCACCACCACCAGCGGTGATATATTTTGAGCAGATAAATTATTTTTTCCTGCTCCGTCTACTTCGCGTTGCCGTGCAGCAACCTCCTCCCCTCCCCTCTCTGTCTCTCTCCCCCCTCCGCACCACACCGCATCCCCTTCCCTCCCTACTCTCTCTCTCTCGCTCTCTCTCTCTCTCTCTCTCTCTGGCCGCCGCTGCCTGTGCAATGCGTCACTTGCGCCTCGGGAAACCTTCCACTGCATTAAGCATTTCCGCAGTTTACGGCCGATGGGTGACGGCAATACGCCTCTCTCTCTCTCTCTCTCTCTCTCCGTCTCTCTCTCTCCCTCTCCCTCTCTCCCTCTCCCTCTCTCTGCCCACCCCGATCCGTCGCTCTCCCGTATGTTTTCAGATTTCACAGCTGCGCGCTTCAGGTGCGCCGTTCTGTCGCTGTCTGCAGCGATGCTCCACTCTGCTCATGGTCATGTCCAGCCCGATTCTCTTCCTCCTGGATTGAGTCATAGAGTAGTCGCAAACTAATTAGTACATTTTTTACGACTGGGCGAGTTTTATGCTTATAAAATGTTGCACCATAGGTTCAATTTAAAGACATGGTTCAGTTCAAAGTTTTAGATATGCTTTTTTTCCTACTTAAAAAAAAAGTCAATGCAAACGTTTTCAGCCTGTTGGTGTAATTTATTAGTTCCTTTTTTTTTCTCCTTTTTCTTTCTTTTTTTCCGTCGGGAGGTGTTACAATTTTTCGCCGAGCTCTGCTCTACCTAAGGCAGATGAATGGATGCTGCCAGATACCTCCGCAGGCCTCGGCAGGGCCGGCTACCCGCTGGTCCGGAGCCGTTAATCTGGACCCCGCGCCGCTTCCGGCTGAGCGGTCATAGCCGAACGGGGCGGGGCGGGGCGGGGCGGGGCGGGGCGGGGAGGGGCGGGGCGGGGCGGGGCGGGGCGGGGCGGGGCAGGGCGGGGCGGGCTTACGCAGACCCGCGCAGGACCATGTAAATCTCCCGGGCGCGGCGCGATGGCACGGGGCCGCACGGGGCACGGCTGCAGCCCGGAGGTTAAAAAGGGGAAAATAAAGTGTCCACCACACGGTCCACCTTGCTGGTCTCCATGGCGTCCCGTACGTGGCGCGGTGCGAGCCCTGAGCCCGCGGGCCGGGCCGGGCGGGACACACTGCCCGCGCCCTCTCGCGGCCGAGTCCTGCAGCTCCGCGGCGCGCAGCGAAGGGGGCGCCACTGTACGGGCCGTGCGACTGCTGCTCCGGAAATCCAAGTGTACGAATGTCGCACACTTGTAGGTGTGCGAGGATTCGATACTTGGCCACTGAAACGTGTGAATATCCTAGGAAAATTCACACGTTTAAGTGCCCAAGTGTACGAATGAATCCTCGCACACCTACAAGTGTGCGACATTCACACACTTGGGTTTCCAGTGTGCTGCTGCGCGCCGGACGGGATGAGGGAAGTCCCTGAGGGGGTCCTTCACTATAAATGCAAGCGTACACCGATTTTTCTAATTTTTCTGGTTTGATGTGGTTTTCCTTGATTTTTTACTGAATTTTTTTTATCTTTTCTTGATGTTTTTCTGACGTTTTTCTGATTTTTCTTTTTTCTCTTTCTATTTTTTTTTTTTTACTGATTTTGTTTTAGGGTGAACATTGAATTTTTTTTTAGTGCAGGACCCCTCGTGACCTGCGGCGTCCTGCGATCTGCTGGGGAGAAAAGTTAATGCTGCTTGACTTTCAAGAACGCTTCCCGGTTCAGGGTCGACTGCAGTCTATAAACATCTATGGACACCTATTAGACTTTTTAGCAGATGGTACCATTTTTACACCTTAAAATACCTATCTTAATTAAAGGAATTTTGTTACCAGTTACAGTTACCAGCTCTGGATAAAAGCACAAAATATTTAACTATTGCCTTCTAAAAATGTTCGTGTAGACATGTAATGTGCACGGATATGGGCTGCTTTTGTGCGTGAATAACGCACGCCATTTGAAGGTAAGTCCTTTTTTCTTTTCCTAATTTCCTATTTGTAAGCCGGTGAAAAAAATGTTTATTATCGTTTTCGTGAATGTTCATTCTCACTCTTGGATTTCCAGAGCACATCACCCCCTTCTCAACCACCCACATTCCGATACCGATAGGTACCCCAACAAAGGCCTCTCCTGCGCAGTGGAAATAAGATTAGAGGTGCCGCGCCCCCACAATACTACACAGAATAATCATCTCAGTGGTTGTTGGGGTCCATGAAGCCTCTTGTCATTGGTTAAGAGGGTCTTAAACCATTTCATCCCTTTTCGGGCGCCAAACTCGGCGTTTCTAACACTTTTGCGACCGCAAATGCGACATCCAATTATTAATATTTTGATAGAATAATACTCTTCTTTCTTTTTTTTTCCACGCATTGCGAACAAATCGTTCGCACAGGTTTATCAGTGTGTGCACAATTTGCAAGTTACAATTTAGTAAGCATGCAGTTATAGATTTTGCTTCTTTTGCTATGTACGCAAATTAAAAATTGTCCTGAACACAAATTTACGGGATTGTCTTTTTACTGTTAAAAAAATATTCGTAAATTTATGACATTTTTCGTAATTTTTGAGATTACGACACTGAGTTCAAAAATACACCTTTTCGACCACAAATTGGCAACAGCGGAAGCCATAGGTTAAACTCGTAGTTGGAGCATGTTTTCCAAAAAAAAAAAGTCCAACATTTGGGCATTGTAAATTTCCAAAGTATAAGAGTGACGACGCGAAATATTATTGACAGTCACTCTAAAGACTTCAAATCTCAAAGATAAAATCCGACTTGCGGTGTTGCCACGTTCTGGTCGCAATGGTCCATTTACGAGCGCAGTCGTAAATTTATGATCGCAAATTCTCACTTGTCAAAGAAAACTAGGTCGACTTACAAGGTGTAAAAAAAAAAATATCGTAACAACAATACAACCGGAAGTTGCAACGTGACGACATTAATCATGTAAAATTTTCCCGTAACGCTTACGAATATTTTTTTCACGCAGTGTGTTATGCTGAGATGTGCACACAGGTGTCACCATACCAGATTATGGACAAAAATGTGCGTTTAGAGTGTGCACACGTGCGACTTTTTCGAGATGGACCACATGTCGCGTGTTGCCGCGCGCCCCGCGCGGGGAAGGACAGTTCCCAGGCGGGGCGGGGCGGGGCGGGGCGGGGCGGGGTGGGGCGGGGCGGGGTGGGGCGGGGCGGGGCGGGGCGGTCCCGGGCTTGGCGCTGCGGACACTCGCTATCTCTCGGCTGACCACTCGACGCCGGCCCCGGGGCGGGCCGAGCGCGGGCCTAGCCGCGACGTCCACCCCAGAGCGCCGCCATGGCCCCCAGGACGCGCACGCAGGTGATCAGCGAGCCGCCGGCCCCGGCGCCGGCCGCGCCCCCGGCGGCGGAGGCCAAGGCCTCCGAGGCCGCCGACAAGCAGCGCTGGAACCCCACCTCGCTCACCTGGTCCGAGCACTACAGCGAGGGCATGGAGAAGGGCTGGGCCCGCGTGCCCGGCACCCTCAAGAAGATCCTCGTCACCCTGGCCGTCTTCACCATGGGGCTCGCCATGAGTGGTGAGTGCGGCCAAAGCAGCGGCAGCTGTCGGGGGACACTGTCATTGCAAGTGTGATAATAAATGCGCATTTTATTGTTATAATTTTTTTTCCCGTGATGCCTGTTGCTGAATATGGTCATTAGAAAAAAAAAGGTTGTTATACGTATAAGTGATGATCATGTCTTTATTGTGCAATATTCTGAGTAATTTCATTTTTATGCTATAAAACTAGAAACATTGCATTTTAATGCGATACAGAAAGCCCAAAAATTACGTGAAGGAAATGTATTGCTCTCCAACAATAAACCAAAGGAATCGCCAGGGAAATTTTATCGCGCAAAAATGTGTGAATATTATCGCATTTCCAAGGACAGTGGAGTTTGATTGCAGTGCAAACTCAAGTGTGGACCGGGCGTTTCAGAGTAGATGCAGGTGGGGGCGGGAAGGCGGCTAGTATGGCACTTTACGGGCAGAGCGAGAAGAAAAAAAAATGACAAATCCCACAATAGTTAGTCGTGCACAATTAGTATTGCAGGTCAGTTTTTGAAGGAATCGGATTTTTAAAACATTACGATACTTATTTGTAATAATAATAATAATGATTAATTGAACAATTACCTGAAAAGGTCTTCAAAGGGGAAAAAATAAAAGTAGGTAAAGCAAATCTGCACGTCAGATCTGTCTTTTTTTAAAATTTATTACTATTTTGTGGTCTATGTGCAGATTTATTTTTCTATTGCTGTTTCTTTATCAGTTTTCTTTCGCTGGTCCCGCGCTGATACACACCTTTGCGGCTGCACCCGAAAAAAAAAAAGAGTGGTACACATTCAACTGCGTTTTCTAATCAACAGGAGAAGCTGGCTGGGCTGGGCTGGGTGGGGCTGCTGGGGGGATGTGACAAGCTAGGCTTGGCGGAAGGGGTAATAGCAGAAGACTCATTGTGCAAGCGCATGAATTGATTGAGATTGTGATTAGGCCTGGTTCATCGGCCAGTATCGTGCCGGGCGGGAAGGGGCGGGGTGGGGCAGGGCGGGGCGGGTTGGGGCTGGGCGGGGCGGGGCTGGGCGGGGCGGGGCTGGGCGGGGCTGGGCTGGGCGGGGCGGGGCGGGGCGCGGCTAAGGCGCGCCTGCACTCGGGCCGGGGAACACATGTACCCGGCGGGGTGCACGCCGCACCTCGCCGCGGTATCATGTTTTGACCCGGCGCAGGTGTTCGTATCTCACCCTTCGGCTGTACTAGCTGATAAAAAGAACGGAATTTGGACCGCCGTACTCGAGCCTATAGGTGTTCTGCGGTGGGCGTGCTAAACAGTCTGGCCGTCTATGAGTCAAAATTACATGATGAAAGACGTACTCTGCATCCACACTATACATTTCCATGTGGCGATAGCGCGGTGCTACGCCGCGCCACGCTTCTCCCCGGATCGGCCAGGTGTTCCACTCGTGCACAGACTTATCTTCCCTCTGCACCCTTAATTCCAACACTTGGCTCGCGATCCTCGCGGATTTGACAGATTGCCTCCTGACAACACAGCTCTTTTTTCTCTTTTTTTCTTACTTTCTTTTCTAATGTCGTGACAATTTTTTTATTTTTTTTTCTTAGGCGACTGGGTGGTGATCCTCGTGCACCTGCGACGGCAGCTGGGGCTCGACCCCATCCCTGAGAGCCTGCCGCCCGCCACCACGCTGCGCTCTTTCATCGACACGCGCTTCAAGGACTTCACGCACTTCTGGATCTGGTCGAACATCGTGTCTTACTCGCTGTACTTCGGCATCGGCGGCTTCCTCCACGTACGGTCACTAAACTTTTGGTCTCCACTGTGAAAAATTATTGTAGTAGGTTTACGGGAAATTTTTCCACGAAGTGGAGTTGTAAAATTACGATCACTTACCGTAAAATTACAAGCAGTACCTATCGACTTGAAAGTCAATTACAAGCAAGAATGGTCTGTCGTAAATTTACAACATTTTTCGTCAGTCGTAATTTACAAAATAAATCGTAAATCTGCGAACATATTTTTCACAGTGTCCGCTAATAGCCTAGCTACAAAAAAATTATTAAAATTATGATTTAAAATAAAGCCTAGTAGGTCCCACACATCTTTGCAAAGGCGCGCTCGCACGCTCGCACCCTCTTCTAGTTGAAAAGCATGTTCTTAAACTTTCAGATTCGGTGGCGAATCTTGGCTGATTCGAAATTTCAAACCTTTGATGCCAAATCATAATCGATTAAATCGAATCGAATTCAGGTAGATTCGATTCGATTTCGAACCATTCGCACAGCACTATTTATTCCGAGGTGTTCTTCTTTACCTGCGTTGTGACAACAACTCTTTAGTTTGAGCGTAGGACGATCGGTATTTTTTCCTGAGAAATTTATCGTTAAAAGTCTCTTGATTATATTAAAACAATTTTTTCTTGATTTTTGGTTTTTGAAAAGTGGGATTTTTTTTTTTCGAATTCTTCTCTAATTTGTGGGGGATCAAAACTTTAGAGTTTTTAAGACGTCGGTCATTACCTACTGTTCTTTGACTATTACGCCGAATTCCTACACTTATTCCTCACCTCCGCGTAAATGCTGCTATCTCATTGATCTCGATAGACATGCTGGTATCTTTTTGAGCCCGGCAGACAAAGTGCTATCTTCTTGAGAGAAGGACACTAGCTGCTAACTACTGTTTTTTGAAGGTTAGGGTCTTCTCTATCTAACACTGAATCACTAGCGTGCACGATGAGATAAAATTATCGGAGAGGACGTATTTTGTTTTCACGCAGCAACATTCAATTGGTCTTTAAACGAGCACAGTGATATACCTAACGGATATGAACGGATATTTAAAGCTTAAGTCAACAGATGGGGATGGGTAAAGCAAATCAGCAGCAGCTTGTCTGCCACCATTGAAAACAAAAATATCACCTCATCTGCCAAGCTCAAGTACCAGTTTGTTTACGAAGCTGAGAAGAATAGGAGGTTGTTTCTTGCGGGTGTCGAGTCGAATAGAACCTATTCGGTCTGGGCTCGGGGAGAAGAAGAAAGGAATCCCGACCGGAACCAGTGCTCCACTTAAAGCTTAAAGCTTGAAGCTTAAAGCTTCATTAAAAAAATGAAGCATTTTTTTTCGAAATTCTAACCATACTGCTATGCTTGGTTGTCATTGGGAACCTCCTCTACAACTTTCATTTCCGATTTGCGTGTGTATTTGCTGAGGTTTTGATACTGGTTCCGGATCTGATTTCCTTATTTCTTCTCTAAATGCCGAGACCAAATAGGGTCTATTCACTGCTTTTCGTGTTTAATTTGCACAATTTGGGTGATTCTCTCTGTGAGGTCATCCACTTCAGGGTCGGTAGAGAAGCATTTTTGGCACAGGAACCCATGGGTGCAAATGTCACTGCACGGAGTTACGAACGTGTAACTTCAGTTCATCGTGCGCCTCAATGGTAGGCAACCCATTGAGCTAGGCACGCCTCGCGAGCGAGGGGCCCACCACTCTGGTAATCATGTGCACACCATGTCCGATAATCACAGTTTATCACATCCCCTAAATTCCTGTGTTTTTTTTTCTTTTCACGTTGAATCGGGTTTTCGCCCATGAAAATACGAAAGAAATGACATGAATTTCAAATTTTATTCAATAATTCTTCCGAAAACTGTTGGTAATCACTGATCGGTAGAAGTGCGTAGCTCCTTAACCGAGCGATGGACCCCTCGCTCGCCGACGCATACCAGCCTCTCTCGGCCCCTCGGCCGAGGGGGAAACAACTCTGAATTTTGGTGTATACATTTTGTGAATTCTTGTGAAATTTTCGTGAAGTTTTGTGCATTTTTATTGAATTTTGTGAATTTTTGCATGAATTTTACCTATACCTTTCAGAATTTTCCTGAATTCCTCTAAATTTTCCGGAGTTTTCCGAATTTTTCACTTTTCTTACTTTTACTGAATTTTTTTCTGAATAACGAGCTGTACAAAAATTTCAGAGTTGTTTCCCCCTCGCTCTCGGCTCTCTTGCTTCTCGCCCCTGCTGGAAAAAGAAAAGAAGAACCGCCCAGTAGAACTCACACACACCTGCAAGTGTGTGACATGCCATTCGCACTTCTCTCCCCCGCTGGCCTTATTACACCGTGTGTGGTATCGTTTTTCCCGCGCAGTGGTACTTCTACGTGCGCCAGCGCGCCAGCGCGGCCGAGTGGAAGTGCCAGCCCAACTCGTGGCTCAGCACCGACCTGGAGCTGCACGAGATCAAGCTGGGCTCGCTGTCGCTGCTCTGCACGGGCTCGTTCTCCTCCGTGCTGGCCTGCTGGATCTACAACGGCGGCTGGAGCTCCGTGTACTACGACTGGGACGCGTACGGCGCCGCCTGGTTCTTCCTCCAGGTGCCCGTCATCTTCCTGTACCAGGACTACGTCACGTACCTGCTTCACCGCGCCTACCACACGCCCTGGCTGTACAAGCACTTCCACAAGCTGCACCACAAGTACAAGCACCCCACCGCCTTCTCCGTCACCGCCATCCACCCGGTCGAGGTGCTGCACATCCAGATCACGCTCTGCCTGCCGCTCTTCGCCTTCCCTACGCACTGGGGTGAGTCCCCGGTGGCCTTGCCGGTGGCCCACGGACCCCGGCCCGGCCTATTCCTTCGGATAGGCAGACCCGCAACAACAAAATTTCTTTTTATTGTAAATTTGCTAATATTGGTAGTAGAACAAGTATAATATGTTCCATGTTCCTTCCACTTTTAGCAACTGATAGCAACTTTTTTTCTCTACACTGTAAAAAATAATGACGGCTAAAACTACGGACATCACCGTTAATTCCTTTAACGGTGTCCACCTTAGAATGGTGCCTTCCTACTACGGCGCGCACCGTACTAGAAATTTTCGAATCCCCGTTACGGACTGCCGAGTACGGCATCACCGTGGCCGTATCAGCTTAAGCGAGTGCTGTCGCGACAGCAGGACAGCAACAGCACGACAGCACCTGCCCCAAACACCCGATTTTCCCAATCGATCCTTCAATTTACAAAAGACATTTCCTCCCGGTTCAAAAACATTCATTTTCCGATTCTGAAAAAATATCATAATGCGTTAAAATAGGAAATATGAAGGTCTCCAGGTGACAGCACGACAGCAACAGCACGACTGCACCTGCCCCGAACACCCGCTTCATATTTCCTATTTAAACGCATTATGATATTTTTTCGGAATCAGAAAATAAATGTTTTTGAACCGGGAGGAAATTTCTTTTCTAAATTGAAGGATCGATTGAGAAAATTGGGTGTTTGGGGCAGGTGTTGTCGTGCTGTCGCGACAGCACTCGCTTAAGCTGATACGGCCCGTACTAAAAAAAAAAATAAAAAAAATGGGTACGGAAGACCAGTACTGATGACCTCCGCACACCGAAAATGAGTTACGGTGGCGCCGAACTCTGCGCACGATACTCGGTTTCTAAAACGAAGATACGGGACACCGTAGTTGGTTCCGTTTTACAGTGTACTATCAATTATAACATATTTAAAACAAAAAGAAAGTTTGTTGTTGCGGGTCTGCCTATCCGAAAAAAAATGGACCGTGGTGCGTGAGCCACCCTGTAATTTGGTTAAATTGACATAATTTGGTGTCAGATGTGGCCACCAAACTGACTAAATTTTGACAATGACATCAAATTTTGTCAATTTGACATGCTTTTGGCTCGCAGCTACGTTCTACACGATCGCCCTGTACACGTACTACCACGGCATCATCGACCACTCTGGCATCAACTTCAAAGCGTACTGGTGGCAGCCGTGGCAGCCGGACGCCATCTTCCACGACAACCACCACCAGTACTTCCACGTCAACTTCGGCTTCAACTGCTGGGTGTGGGACAAGGTGAGCGTTACGCGTCGCGCGCCTTGACTCGGGCCGGAAACTCACAACTCACCGACGCACACAAATCACTAGCCCAAATGTGTGAATATTGAGTGTCGCACATTAGCACGTGTGTGAACTTCCATTAGTTTACACTAACTGTTAGTTGAAAAATACCTCAGTAAATACCTACGGAACGAGCCTAAATTTGTTACCCGGTGCCATCACGGTAAAAACAGTGTCTGTTTTTTTTATTATTATTATTATAAGGAAAAGGGGAAAACTTGGAGCTCTTACTGATTTTGAGAAAAACTCCCCAGATTTTGAGGAAGTTTCCTTAAAAATTGAGGGAATTGTCAATATTTTTCAGGGGATTTCCTCAAAATCTGCGGAGAAGTTTTCCTCAAAGCCACGGAGTGCCACAAAGTTTTCCTTTTTTCTCTCAAAAAGTCGAACATTGTTTTTACCGTGTGGACCGTAATTTTTGATTACGGTCTGAATCTTACGATACTCCCGTGGCTCAGGGGTGGATCTAGACGACTGCTATAGGTAGGGCAAAGCCGTGCCTTTTGCCTACATGCAGGTGTATTGAGACTCATGTTGCCTACCCATCAGGCGGTTCGTTAAAAATTGGGGGGGGGGGGGGCAAAACACCCTCCCCCCTCTCCCTGTATCCTTTCCTGCCGTAACCTGTAAACATTTTGGGAAAGTTCACTGTTGGGGAAGTTCATTCTATCCACAATGAAATGAAGTACAGTCACTGTGAAAACTATTCGTAATAATGGTTACGGGAAAATTTTCCATGATAAATGTCGTAGGGTTACAGCTTCCAGTTCAGTAATGTTAGATAAGTAGGCAAAAGATCGTACGCGTACACCTGTGTGTGGCAGACGGGTATCTCCACCTCCCTACTAGGCAAACTCTCCACACATAAGAATACATTTTGCCTTGTAGGCAGGCGGAGATACCCGTCTGCCACACGCAGGTGTATGCGTTCGATCTTTTGCCAGCTTATCTAACATCACTGTTCCAGTTGTATTGTCACAATAACTCTTCTTTTAAACCATGAGTCGATTTACTTTTCTTTGAAGAGGAAGAATTTGATGTCATAAATTTACGACTGCGCTCGTAAATTTACAACTCTCTGTCGTAATCACAAATTACGAAAAATATCGTAAATTTATGAATATTTTCTTTCACAGTGGTCCGTAACGTAAGGACACGTCTGAACGTACACGAAAATTATGGTACGGACCGTAGGCATACCTTAGCTCCCCACGGTATTTTTAACGGCTATGTTGTGTGTAGAAATTTTCGGGATTATTCACACGATTACGATTTCTTGTTCAAGTGCATCAACGGATTATCAGTCGCCTACGGGTGTGAAGCATTCTGCCAGTGTTCCCTACTTGAACCTTCTGTCCTGCACAGTTGCACGGGACCTACCGCCGCAAGGACCGCGTGTACACCGAGGACACCTTCTACGGGCGCGGCAAGGCTTTGACCGACGCCACTCAGGAGGAGCTCGCCCAGGACTTGAAGGAGAGGATATCGGAGAACCCGAGGGCGTACCGTAACGACAACATGGAGTTCGCTCTCTCGGAGGAGGAGGTGAAGAACATGAAGCAGAAAAGCAGCTCGCGCAGATAGGCAGGGACGGGTTTCTTAGTGCGAAATAAGAACAAACTTGACGGCATGTGATATCGCAAGAACCAAAAATTTGTGTTGACAGCACAGTTATACAGGGTGTTTCCGCTCATTTTGGCCCAAACCAGGTAGGTAGAGCATGCATAGACGATCATTTTTAAACTGTTAACTAGTGGGCGCCAACGGCAAACAACGCGGATAATTAGGTTTTTGTTATTCGGTCCGCCGCCTGGAAGGTAGGCAGCGCATCACGCGTGCGCGCAAAGCGGGTTGCCTGCACTACGGCATTGCGGAACTGCGAGTCGTCTGCGCGTCGTCTGCTTCGCACCATTTTGAGATGCGACTGATGACGGCGTCACCTGGTGGCTCAGTCTGCAGTCGCCGACCCTTTCAGCGAGCTCTGGCGCTCTGGCCTCGTCGGTGACGTGCAGCCGACACTCAGCGCCGTAGTGCAGGCAACCCGTCCTGCAGGCGCGTGTGGTGCACTGCCTACTTTCCAGGCGGCGGACCTAATTACAAATGCCTAACTATCCGCGTTGTTTGACGTTTGGAGTTGGACCCACTAGCTTACAGTTCAAAAATGATAGTCTCTATGCATGCTCTACCCACCCTATACTTTCGGCCAAAATGAACGGAAACACCCTGTATGTAAATAGAAATAAATAAATAAGAAAACAAATAAAACCGTTTATTTATATTTTAATTTTTAGTCAGTCCCTTGTGTCTGGCTTACCCGTAGGTAAAGATACCCGTCCAATGCCAGCCAGACAGCCCATCCCAGCCTAGCCCATCCAAAATTTTCGTAGCCTAGATGGTTTGGCTATCGAGTAAGGAAGGTATGGCGTGCTTGTGTCCTAATAAACGTTTTCTAGAGTGTAAGAAAGATCCTTTGAATTTGAAGGCAGTCAGATAGATTGGATGATTTTCACCTATAGAATAACAAATCTACAGCCTTAAAAATTTTGCAAGTTTGGGTCGATTTTTTTTTTAAACTAGAAAGAGCGTTTTTTTTTTTACAATAGTGACATAGCAGAGTGTGCTGTAATCCATCAAAATGTCATTGTAGATAGGTTTTGATAAATTAAACACATAATTCAATCCAAAAACCTTAATTTCTGATTTAAATGTTGTTAATTTTGAATTCAATACCTAATTTTCTAAAGCCTGATATTGTGTGCGCGATATACCAATACCGGAAAAATGATTCGCCCTAAAACCGGGAAAGGGAAGCTGAACCCTCAGAATACTCAAACACGGATGCATGCAGTCGCGCTCCTGAAGTGGAGGGCTTCCAAAACGACTCAGGAGGTGGGTGGGTTGCCTGCCGTCACGGCGCTGTCGCTCCACCGCAACGCTCGGCTCGGCTGGGCTCTGCTCTGCTCGGCTCGTCTTGGCTTGGGTTCGCGGGCATCGCTGGCGATACGTCGTGTGTAATGCGGTTTGTGAAAATATGAAGTTTATTCAGTTGTTTTGTATAGGTGAATCCACAATACTGCTCATACCTCATGGCTCATGCACTCATGTGGCTCATAAGTTCCTCGCATTCTACTATATGTTTTTGGTGAAAGTGAAAATTTAATATATTTCGAAGAGGCCATGTCACCAAATAAGTTCCCTAGTTTGCCTTCTTACTTCTTACACTCCCTCAGGACACTCACGCACGGATGCATGCACGCGCGCTCCTGAAGTGGAGAGCTTCCAAAACGACTCAGGAGGTGGGTGGGTTGCCTGCCGTCACGGCGCTGTCGCTCCACCGCAACGCACCGGCGGCTAGCACTCGGCGCCTCGGCTCGGCTCGGCTTGGCTTGGCTCGGCTCGGCTCGGCTCGGCTCGGCTCGGCTGGGCTGGGCTCTGCTCGGCTCGTATCGGCTTGGGCATTGTGTTGTCGTCGCATCGCTGACGTTACATCTGCTATGCGGTTGGTGAAAATATGAAATTTATCCAGTCGTTTTGCATTTCTCAGTTGAAAGATCTTCTGAGACTGTGGGTTATAGTCGGCGTGGTAGCGTAAAATTCCTGACATTTACTAGATTGCGGAACTGGAGTGATGAAGGTTTAAGATGTGAGAAATGGGAGGTTAGGTTTGTTATTGCTGGCTTGTTTTTGCAAACTTGCAAGCTCAACATATATTTAGTAAATCAAAGGCAGTTCTTTGTGTTTGTGTGTTATTTGAAGATTGTGGCTGTTAAACATTCTATGTAGGTTGTAGGAACAACATTTATGTCGTTACCACTTACTTGTCAGTATGAAATGAAGATTTCATGGAAGACAAAAGTAATGACTAGAGATTGAGTTACTTGTTAAAGTGGGCTGAACATATTTCATTACATGTAACTAACGATTTCAAATTAAAATAGAATTTGGAGGATATAATCGTGAAGATAGGGCTGAAGATGGATTTGTTTGAGTTTAAGAACTAGAGTTTTGCGTGAAGAGGGAAATGGAGTTTTGATAATAAAACTGCGAATAATTGTGGTAGGATTGGTATTGTTTGTTAAGTTGAGAGCGTGAGGTGTGCATCGATCTTTTAGTAGACTGTACTGGGTCCATGTTAGTTGAAGATTGTCGACAAGAAGCAACCAGCAGTGGAAGCAGTTGCTCAAAATTAGCATTGCATTTCCATTGCTGTGGTATCATTAGAACAAATCAAGATATGTCTGTTGTTCAGTATTGAAAGAAAAGGCATGATAGTGATTCCCTCAACCTGATGAGTCATGCGCATAGAGAGGTGCGAAGGTTTTGAAAATAAATGATTCAGTATCGTGATAGCAATGATTAAAAGTAAATACCTCTTATGTTGTCAGGATCTCAGTATTCTAAAGGTATGCATTACTTGTTTTAGTCACTGTGTAATGAGCCTGTGCTCTACGTCACATATTTTTTTGTGAAAAAATATTGCAACCTTCCCATATTTGTTAGTGTAAAAGTGTGTCAAGAGCAAAAAGTCATTTTGTGGTAAAATCTTTGCGCATAGGGTGTATTCTTTTTTAAGCAAAGAAGTCCTTTCCCGTGATGTTTCTTGGGAACAAACCTGAAATCTGTACACAAGTTATACTTTTTTCGGCCTTTGATTTCCTGTGAAATCAGTGAACTTTAATGATTCCTGAAAGCTCTCAGGCAGGTTTATTGCTCATATCTCTTAAACTAAGACAGTTATTGCTTTTCTGGCCCATGATATTCTATTCGTGAGGTAAAATGAAGGTTCCCTGTGGATTTGGAGTAAATCATAGATATTTGATGATTTTCGCCACAGATATGGCAAGGCTAGCCTTTGCATTTCTGATATTTTGGGTCAAATTTTTTCTTTTGCCAGGGATTGTGACTCTTTTGTACCCCTCCTAGACTTACTAAGGACATAAAGTCATGAAGTTTTTTTTTCAATTCTTTGCTGATATCGTAGAATTTTTATCAAAGTAATCCTTTTTTACCTTTTTTTCTGAGGAAGAAATGAAAACTCTCTAGCCATGTAATACTTATCTCAGTCTTTTATTTTATCTGAAATTAGTGCTAATCTTTCAAAACTAGTTTGTTGTCTTTAATCTTGTAATAATAAGTGTTCTTCTACCTCTGCAGGGCTAGCGCCCGCGGCCCCCTTTTCATTCGGCATCCTGAGATCCACTGGCTGTCGCTCTTCAGGACAGGGACCTGCAGCAAAATCGCAATTTAATAAATCAAGGTGAGCAATCAGAGAGTTGGTGGAACACCAATGACTGCTGATCCAATTTTATCTTTTTGCCTTGTGTTAAGTTTCTTTTAGTAACATTTTCTATGCTATTGTTTGTCAAAAGTGTTCAGTAGAATTTAGTCATTATTTGTATTATGAAATTGAAATATTTGCATTTTCATTGCTGTGGTAGGATTAGAACATATCGGAATATGTCTGTTATTCATTTTAGAAGGAACAGTGGCAAAACGAGCTCCCCAACCTGGTTGAGTCATGCGCATAGAGAAGTGTTGGGGTTTTAAAAATCAATGACTTGGTATTGTAATAGCAATGATTTAAAATAAATACCTCTTATGTTTTTTTTTGGTTCCCAGTATTCCAAGAGTACGCATTAAGTGTTTTAGTTGCAGTGTAATGAGCCCTTGCTCTAAGTCACAATAATTCTTTCCCAAACTTTTGAAGCCTTCTCATATTTACAAGAGAAAAAGTGTGTGATTAATCATAGGAGAATAGCCTGCCTTTCCCATACATATGAGAAGAACAAAAGCTCATTAAATGGAAATATTTTTTTTTTTTTAATTTTTTTTTTTTAAGGAAATAAGTCTCTCCTAGCTATTGCCCTTTTTAAACCCACAACAATCTCTACTTAGTTTACAGTTCTTTATGTCTTTGATTTCATTGAAAAATCTGTTAAATTCAGTGATTTCTGAAAGCTTTAAAACAGGTTTATTCCTCAATTCCCATAAAGAAGAACCGTTGTTACGCTTCTGGCCCGCTGTATTCTTTTCCCAGAAATTAAGGAACGTTCCCTGTGAATTTGCAGGCAATCCGAGAGATTCGATGATTTTCGCCTCAAAACTGGCAAGGCTATAGCCTTTGGATTTTTGAGATTTTGGGTGAAAAAAAAATTTTAACCGGAAAATTACAGGATTGTGCAGGGTGACTCTTATCTACCCCTAGATCAAGCACCGAGGGTAGGATCACCCGCGAACGATGTTTCTCGAGCAGAAATGCATTTTTTTCTGATTTTTTTTTAGGTGCAATTTCCCTTATTTTTCTCAAAGTAAGACCGTAAGGGCGCTTCTGACCTACGGTATTCTTTTCTAAGAGTGTAACGAAGGTTCCCTGTGACTTTGAAGGCAATCGGAGAGATTCGATGATTTTCGCCTCAAAACTGGCAAGGCTATAGCCTTTGGATTTTTGAGATTTTGGGTGAAAAAATTTTTTCCCCGGAAAATTACAGGATTGTGCAGGCTGACTCTTATCCACCCCTAGATCAAGCTCCGAGGGTAGGATCACCCGCGAACACTGTTTCTCGAGCAGAAATGCATTTTTTTCTGAATTTTTTTTTAGGTGTAATTTCCCTTATTTTTCTCAAAGTAAGGCCGTAAGGGCGCTTCTGACCTACAGTATTCTTTTCTAAGAGTGTAACGAAGGTTCCCTGTGAATTTGAAGGCAATCGGAGAGATTCGATGATTTTCGCCTCAAAACTGGCAAGGCTATAGGTCTTATGCAGCAGTGGTAGTAGCACCGCCATTTTGTGTATCAGAAATTGAATTAAGCGACTGAGACCCTCCGGAATTTTTTCATGTGTAAATCCAGATACTAGAAGCCTGTCAGCAAAATTTGGCAACTCTAGGTCGTTTCCCGAATTTTTAAAAAATAGCCAAAGTTGCTCAGGTACACAAAATGGCGGCGCTACTACCACTGCTGCATAAGACCTATAGCCTTTGGATTTTTGAGATTTTGGGTGAAAATTTTTTTTCCCTGGAAAATTATAGGGTCGTGTAGGGTGACTTTTTATCACTTCTAGACCAACTTTAGACTAGGAAAACAATTTAAGAAGAGGTTTTAAAATTTTTGGTCATGTTGTGTTATTTTTAGCAAAGTAGCCTTTTGCAGCCTTATATCTGAGGAAGAAATAAAATATATCTAGCCATGTTATACTTTTTTCTGTATTTTATTTTATCTGAAATTAGTGACAATCCTTTGAAAACTGTTTGTTGTCTTGAATCTTGTAATTATTAGAGTTTTCCTTCTTCCTCTGCAGGGCTGGTGCCGGCGCCTCGGTGCGGGGGTCTTCTCACTGGGCATCTTGGGATCCACTGGCTGCCGCTCTTCAACACAAGGACCTTCAGCAAAATCGCAAGTTTTTAAATTAAGGTGAGCAATCACTGAGTTGGTAGTACAGTTATTACTGCTGATCCAACTTTTTTTTTGCTTTGTGTAAAGTAGCTTTGAGCAGCATTTTCTCTGCTATTTGTCGGCCACCTTTGTTGGCACTTAAAACTTGTGAATAAATTAAATCTCTTGTAGCGTTCCCGTGGGCTGGGTGTGGGTGAAATAATCCTGCAGTGTGGGTGTTTTTTCCGCACTGTAGGTGGCTTGGCGGCGCCGTGTCGCTCCCCCTGTTGCTGTGGGTTAAAGCACAAACTCTTGCCTGTAGAGGATAACTAAAGGCACAGAAGGCTCTCGCGCAGAGGATAAACAGGCACGCCCGGCAGAGGTCTGCAAACTCGCTTTCCTGGGCCGATGGGCCCGGGCCGAGGGTCAGGTGAGGGTTCTTCGGGAGCGAAGACCCCCCCCCTTCCCCTCACCCCTCACCTGCGCCTCGGCCTGTGCCTGTCGGCTTAGGGAGGTGATTTTGTAGAGCTTTGTCTCCCTTCCCCCATCTAGTTGGACTTCAGTGGTCATCACTGTAGCACCAACTCACTCTTTTTTTTCAACTCTATGTTCTAGGTCCCTTCATCGTGCAGGATGTGAGCGGTGTCACCTTGGACAACAATGGAGGAGCGAAGAAGAATATACGCAACAAAAAAAAATGGTTTGTGCATTTCTTTATTGATGTATTTCATTTAAGTAATGTGAGGTGTTGAGACAAATAATTTTGAAAATTACTAGTTAATTAATTCTTACACAGGTTTCCCAAGATGCATTCTGGATCCTCTTGTGGGGCAGCGGATGGTTTAACGCCAGCGTGGCCCAACTTCCAGGACTGTGAAACGTAAAATCTGTGAAACGAAGAATAAAGCACAATAAAAATCTAAGTAACAACAATTGTGACTGTGAGTAAGTTTCTGCTCACCTACATCTCCTTCGCTCCTTCTTTGCTGTCCAAGGTGACACCGCTCACATCCTAGACGTTAGGCACCTAGAACATAGAATTGAAAAAAAGAGTGAGTTGGTGCTACAGTGATGACCACTGAAGTCCAACTAGATGGGGGAAGGGAGACAAAGCTCTACAAAATCACCTCCCTAAGCCGACAGGCACAGGCCGAGGCGCAGGTGAGGGGTGAGGGGAAGTCTTCGCTCCCGAAGAAACACGTTTCACCTGACCCTCGGCCCGGGCCCATCGGCCCAGGAAAGCGAGTTTGCAGACCTCTGCCGGGCGTGCCTGTTTATCCTCTGCGCGAGAGCCTTCTGTGCCTTTAGTTATCCTCTACAGGCAAGAGTTTGTGCTTTAACCCACAGCAACAGGGGGAGCGACACGGCGCCGCCAAGCCACCTACAGTGCGGAAAAAACACCCACACTGCAGGATTATTTCACCCACACCCAGCCCACGGGAACGCTACAAGAGATTTAATTTATTCACAAGTTTTAAGTGCCAACAAAGGTGGCCGACAAATAGCAGAGAAAATGCTGCTCAAAGCTACTTTACACAAAGCAAAAAAAAAGTTGGATCAGCAGTAATAACTGTACTACCAACTCAGTGATTGCTCACCTTAATTTAAAAACTTGCGATTTTGCTGAAGGTCCTTGTGTTGAAGAGCGACAGCCAGTGGATCCCAAGATGCCCAGTGAGAAGACCCCCGCACCGAGGCGCCGGCACCAGCCCTGCAGAGGAAGAAGGAAAACTCTAATAATTACAAGATTCAAGACAACAAACAGTTTTCAAAGGATTGTCACTAATTTCAGATAAAATAAAATACAGAAAAAAGTATAACATGGCTAGATATATTTTATTTCTTCCTCAGATATAAGGCTGCAAAAGGCTACTTTGCTAAAAATAACACAACATGACCAAAAATTTTAAAACCTCTTCTTAAATTGTTTTCCTAGTCTAAAGTTGGTCTAGAAGTGATAAAAAGTCACCCTACACGACCCTATAATTTTCCAGGGAAAAAAAATTTTCACCCAAAATCTCAAAAATCCAAAGGCTATAGCCTTGCCAGTTTTGAGGCGAAAATCATCGAATCTCTCCGATTGCCTTCAAATTCACAGGGAACCTTCGTTACACTCTTAGAAAAGAATACTGTAGGTCAGAAGCGCCCTTACGGCCTTACTTTGAGAAAAATAAGGGAAATTACACCTAAAAAAAAATTCAGAAAAAAATGCATTTCTGCTCGAGAAACAGTGTTCGCGGGTGATCCTACCCTCGGAGCTTGATCTAGGGGTGGATAAGAGTCAGCCTGCACAATCCTGTAATTTTCCGGTGAAAAAAATTTTTTCACCCAAAATCTCAAAAATCCAAAGGCTATAGC
Source organism: Frankliniella fusca (assembly GCA_029379305.1). Lineage (NCBI taxonomy): Eukaryota > Metazoa > Arthropoda > Insecta > Thysanoptera > Thripidae > Frankliniella > Frankliniella fusca. The sequence continues at coordinate 479,248 of JAHWGI010001092.1, read as the reverse complement.
CTTGCCAGTTTTGAGGCGAAAATCATCGAATCTCTCGGATTGCCTGCAAATTCACAGGGAACGTTCCTTAATTTCTGGGAAAAGAATACAGCGGGCCAGAAGCGTAACAACGGTTCTTCTTTATGGGAATTGAGGAATAAACCTGTTTTAAAGCTTTCAGAAATCACTGAATTTAACAGATTTTTCAATGAAATCAAAGACATAAAGAACTGTAAACTAAGTAGAGATTGTTGTGGGTTTAAAAAGGGCAATAGCTAGGAGAGACTTATTTCCTTAAAAATATATAACCATTTATTGAGCTTTGGTCCTTCTCAGATGTATGGGAAAGGCAGGCTATTCTCCTATGATTAATCACACACTTTTTCTCTTGTAAATATGAGAAGGCTTCAAAAGTTTGGGAAAGAATTATTGTGACTTAGAGCAAGGGCTCATTACACTGCAACTAAAACACTTAATGCGTACTCTTGGAATACTGGGAACCAAAAAAAAACATAAGAGGTATTTATTTTAAATCATTGCTATTACAATACCAAGTCATTGATTTTTAAAACCCCAACACTTCTCTATGCGCATGACTCAACCAGGTTGGGGAGCTCGTTTTGCCACTGTTCCTTCTAAAATGAATAACAGACATATTCCGATATGTTCTAATCCTACCACAGCAATGAAAATGCAAATATTTCAATTTCATAATACAAATAATGACTAAATTCTACTGAACACTTTTGACAAACAATAGCATAGAAAATGTTACTAAAAGAAACTTAACACAAGGCAAAAAGATAAAATTGGATCAGCAGTCATTGGTGTTCCACCAACTCTCTGATTGCTCACCTTGATTTATTAAATTGCGATTTTGCTGCAGGTCCCTGTCCTGAAGAGCGACAGCCAGTGGATCTCAGGATGCCGAATGAAAAGGGGGCCGCGGGCGCTAGCCCTGCAGAGGTAGAAGAACACTTATTATTACAAGATTAAAGACAACAAACTAGTTTTGAAAGATTAGCACTAATTTCAGATAAAATAAAAGACTGAGATAAGTATTACATGGCTAGAGAGTTTTCATTTCTTCCTCAGAAAAAAAGGTAAAAAAGGATTACTTTGATAAAAATTCTACGATATCAGCAAAGAATTGAAAAAAAAACTTCATGACTTTATGTCCTTAGTAAGTCTAGGAGGGGTACAAAAGAGTCACAATCCCTGGCAAAAGAAAAAATTTGACCCAAAATATCAGAAATGCAAAGGCTAGCCTTGCCATATCTGTGGCGAAAATCATCAAATATCTATGATTTACTCCAAATCCACAGGGAACCTTCATTTTACCTCACGAATAGAATATCATGGGCCAGAAAAGCAATAACTGTCTTAGTTTAAGAGATATGAGCAATAAACCTGCCTGAGAGCTTTCAGGAATCATTAAAGTTCACTGATTTCACAGGAAATCAAAGGCCGAAAAAAGTATAACTTGTGTACAGATTTCAGGTTTGTTCCCAAGAAACATCACGGGAAAGGACTTCTTTGCTTAAAAAAGAATACACCCTATGCGCAAAGATTTTACCACAAAATGACTTTTTGCTCTTGACACACTTTTACACTAACAAATATGGGAAGGTTGCAATATTTTTTCACAAAAAATTATGTGACGTAGAGCACAGGCTCATTACACAGTGACTAAAACAAGTAATGCATACCTTTAGAATACTGAGATCCTGACAACATAAGAGGTATTTACTTTTAATCATTGCTATCACGATACTGAATCATTTATTTTCAAAACCTTCGCACCTCTCTATGCGCATGACTCATCAGGTTGAGGGAATCACTATCATGCCTTTTCTTTCAATACTGAACAACAGACATATCTTGATTTGTTCTAATGATACCACAGCAATGGAAATGCAATGCTAATTTTGAGCAACTGCTTCCACTGCTGGTTGCTTCTTGTCGACAATCTTCAACTAACATGGACCCAGTACAGTCTACTAAAAGATCGATGCACACCTCACGCTCTCAACTTAACAAACAATACCAATCCTACCACAATTATTCGCAGTTTTATTATCAAAACTCCATTTCCCTCTTCACGCAAAACTCTAGTTCTTAAACTCAAACAAATCCATCTTCAGCCCTATCTTCACGATTATATCCTCCAAATTCTATTTTAATTTGAAATCGTTAGTTACATGTAATGAAATATGTTCAGCCCACTTTAACAAGTAACTCAATCTCTAGTCATTACTTTTGTCTTCCATGAAATCTTCATTTCATACTGACAAGTAAGTGGTAACGACATAAATGTTGTTCCTACAACCTACATAGAATGTTTAACAGCCACAATCTTCAAATAACACACAAACACAAAGAACTGCCTTTGATTTACTAAATATATGTTGAGCTTGCAAGTTTGCAAAAACAAGCCAGCAATAACAAACCTAACCTCCCATTTCTCACATCTTAAACCCAGCTAAAAATGGTTTGTCGTTTTGATGTCGATTCGATGTCGGCGAAGGAGATCGAAAATTGTAGTCGAATCGACGGATATCTGTGCCCCAGATCGACGTCGATGTGACGTCGAATTCCACAGTCGAATCGATGAGATCTGATCGACGTCAGATCGATATATGAAATCGACATTGAACCAGCATGACCCACCCCCGCGCCCCTACTAGCCTGACAATTGACCAGAGGAGTTGCATGAATAAAATCGTTCAAATCCAGAAACACATTTTTATTAAATCTATTAATCTATTGGTCTATTAATCACAGTAGAAAAATAGAGATCAGATCACAATCAAAAGAGTCACTTAATGAAAGAGAACAGTTAAAACAGTCTTGAAACAAATCCAAAATGTTAACTTTACTAAAACTAAGAGACATTTGAACAAGTTTGTTATCATTATACTAGCTTTGGCAAGCAACAACTAACTTTAAGATGAACTGAAATAAACTTTGTGTCAACACATGTAACGTATGTCACTATAAAGTACTGAAGAGTACTGAGAAAATACTAGAAATGTTTCTATAAAATAGAATGTCTGACATACAAATAACAGTGACAATAAAGCAAGAAAACTAAAAAAAACAATTTCAATTATTCTAGACAAAATAGAATAAAATCACACAAGAACTTGTCTTACTATAAAGTAATGGTTCAGTCTGAGACATACAGGTAACAATACTATTAAAGGCAAGAAAACTGAGAAACAATTGTCATCATAAATGAAATATACCTGTGGTAAAATCACATAGGAACTTGTTTTCCTATTAAGGACTAGTGAATGTCTGAGACATACAGGTACAATGCCAGTAAAGCAAGAAACAGAAAAAGTAAGAAAACTTCTAAATAAAATGAAAGAAACAAGAAAAGATTTAAAGGAAAATAGAAAGTAAGATTCCTAATATTCACTGCTCAAGGGCTTCCTGTTTCCTCCATTTTGCATCCTTCAGCCATCTGCGTAGGGCATCATCAGCAACCTCCAGATCCGAGTCAGGAAAAGCAGCTTGAAGTGTCCCTGAATTTTAAAAATTTCAGAAGTTAGACAAGGATAGGCATGTTTGCATGAGGTAATGAAGCACGGGTAATGGAGTTCGAATTACCTTGAAAAACTTTGTAAAGTTTCAAAGACCTGAAAGCTATTTTCCCATTCCCACCTTCCAGATTCATCTCTTGTGCCAAACTATTGCGGAGAAGTTGACTTAGAATTTTATTAGCACTCTTTCTCTCCGGATCAGCCACACTTGTCCGCACGTAACTGGACATGTAATCACACTGTTGACAATAGGATTGTGACATTGAGAACAAGCCCAGTAATACTACATATTGTAAACTACTTAAAATAGAACAATTACCACAGCAGCCAAGTTGAGGTCACTTTTTGCCAAAAAACTTTCATATTCTTTGAGAGCACTTTTAGTACCGAGAGGCAGCTCAGGCATATTGGCTGGAGCAGTGATCCTCTTTTCATTCGGCAGCACTGTCCGAGAGACTCGCCCCAGATTCATTAAAATGAGATCACATTTTCTTGACACTTCATTTAACAAGATGGTGTGGCGTTTTACTGTGGTGTCCAGAGTTTGCAGCCATTCAACTAGATATTTAAATAGATATAAAACATCAGGAGACCCATTAAAAGGCAATCTTTAAGGAAAAAAATCTGGGTACTTACAAGTATCTTCATCCCCAGAGAACAATTTTCGAGAGGCTTTTTGAGCAGCCTCATCCTTCTTGTTCCGCCCTCCAAAAGTAACTGACGACAATAAAGGACTTGAGCCAAGATCAGCGTCTTGCCTTTCCAAATGATACTGAAAGTAAAAAGTGTAAATCAAAGCCACTTACATTGAAAATGTAGGACAGTTATTACAAATGCCTAGTAGAAAAATCAGTCATACCTCATCTGTTTTATCCTGGATCTTTGGTGAAGCATTAACTGAGAAAGGGAAAAACTGGGAAAGGAGACGCGTATTTCTTTGCTCATGAGCTGCAGTTGCACTCGCCTGGAAACAATGTCAATGTTATTTAAATAAACTATGGACTATGACAAGACCAAGCTTCTTGCCTACCACACATACTTACAGATTGAGCATTGACCATACTTGAAATTTGTGTAGGACTCTCAACCTTCATAAAATAAAATTTCATTATTCAGTTTCAAAATGTTTCAAAAAAAAGAATACTGATGTCAAATTTCTAGCATGCATGATAAAAGTGGGGAAAAAAAATAATACAAAAAAAAAACTTACATGGTGGCCTTGGTCATTATTCCCTATTTTAGGTGTACTGGCAAAACTTTCATCGCTATTAAAATCTTCCATGTCACTTGTAACAACTCTGTGAGAATCTGGTTGAGGAGTCGGGGAAATATTAGAAGAATCCTGTTAAAGAAAACATAGTTCAAATTGATATTGGCAGGGATTTAAGAAGTGGAACAAGTCAACAACAAAATAGTATTGAAAGAAACAAGTTCTCAGTAAATTTAAAAGAATTAAAATTTAAAAAAAAAAAAATCCCCCCCCCCCTCCCTCCTTAAGTGCAGTAACACAATCTAACCTTTTGAGAGAAAGAGGAAACCTTCCAAGGTGATGTCATTCCAGAGGGCTTTTTTGGTGATGGCTGCGACTGGGCTTTCATTCTAACAGCTGCAGTAGCTCGAGCAGCAGTTAAGCGCTGGCGAAGCTCCTCAAGGCTCTTCTTATTCTGCTCTTGCTTAGATAGAACTGTCTTGCCTTTCCTTGGTTTCTCAGAGTTCTTGTTAATGTTTATGGGCGGAGGAGCAGGAATTGGCTTCTTTGACCTTTTAACAGGCTGCTCTTCTTCACTGTCAGAATCTAGGAGCTGATTTCTCTTCTTCCTCCTCCTTCCCCTGCCAAGCTCTGTATCAGTCTCATAGTGAGAATCCTCAGCAAGTTTTGGAAGAGCAGCTCGAGCTTGCAAGAAAGTAGCTGAAAGAAAAAATACAGATGACAGTGAAAATTTTGAAAGCGGTTCATTAAAAACAGAATTAATACAGAGCAAGTAAAACTCATACCGTAATGTTTCAGGACGACAACATCGAATGTTCCCCACTTAGGATCAAATGGTTTTTCATTCCTTACAAGATTTGCTGCTGCGGCATTGTCATTTGGCCAATAAGTTTCACCTCGCATGTCTTCGTCAAGATCTCCCTTGAGCCACGAAGTCAAGCTGATTTCAACTGTCTCCTCTGGGCACTCAGGAGTGGGCATAAACTTCAGGACAACAAACTGGAAAAAACAGGAAACAGTAAACAAGCGTACAGGGACTTGGGAAGTGCCCATCACATGAACTCCGAAGTGTGCAGGATGGGCACAGACAGAAAATGGTCCCCATCTGGCATAAGCCAGCACTTGCACTTGATGTCACGTAATCTATATATCCGTCTCTCTTCATCCAGCTGAGACACCCGATAAATATCCAAGTCTGAGGACGGTATAGGGTACACATAAAAGTCTTCCAGGCAGTTGAATCGACACCCTACTAGATAAACTTTCCGCTGTCTGCTAACAATATTTTTTAGCACAACAATGTTGCCATTGTGGGTCAAGAAACAAGCATCTCTGTTACCAATTCTTAATGTAAGGGAGCCAAAAACTAACTTCTTGAACTGGTCACCATGAACAATTTCATTACGCCTGTGATGTTTCAATGATAGAGTGCAGAGTGTTGGCTTTTCAACAAGGAGAACAGACTTCTGTGTTTTCTCTAAGTCTCTGCGAGCAACCTGTTGAAGAGGATTCAGACCAGATCGTATTGATTGCTTGATTGATTTCAGCTTGTTCTCAAACTTAAAAGCACTGAAATCTTCTAAAATCCCATGCTCTTCACATTCATTAATGATATGTTGAAAGCAATGAACATTATAGACAATAAACTTGGAACCATAAATGGCAGAAGCATGAGTGATATAAGTTCTTGCTAATTCATTGGCAACATCACATTTAGTCTGGAGAAAAGAGCGGCTAGAAAGAATATACAAACAGCAGTGAAGAAGGAGAAAATGCTTGTAGATGTTTTCATCGAGCAAGTCCTTGAAAGCCAGGATGCCATCATATAACACTAATCTCCGAAGTTCAGTACATTTATAGTTTTTCCATTGTTTTAGGCTCCTTGGCTTTCTGTTGAAATCACAGGGGCACGAATCTCTCAGGAAGACAAACACACTTGAGATAACTTCAACCAAATCAGGGTGCAGCTTCCAGGCTCCATTAACTTCTATCCAGAACTCAAGTTTTCTTTTAACTAGTCCAGCGTACAAAAGGTGCATTGGATCAAGTCTAAATGCGGAAACCATTTTGGTTCCTATTTCCTCTAACGGTGAGTTGCCTCTGTGATGCCGTGGATCAAGTCTCAACCTAAAAGATTCATCAGTACGTGGTTCAGCATCCAAACCCACCATGGTGACTCTATTATCATGGTACTCTCCAACCAGAACACACTTTTCACAAGAGCGATAGCCACTGTGACCAACAATACATTTCACAAAAGACCGCATGGGGGCATCCAAGATATAATGTCTAACCTGAAACTCAATTGCTCTACCTCTGTGAATATAACCATTCTGAAACAAAAGTTTTAGCTCGTCAACAAACTTCCTGAGAAACAATTCTACGTCAGCAGGCTCACTAGGACCTGAAAAAACACCAATAATAAAAGGAGCATTAGTAGTTCCAGCTAGATGACCCAATATTGGAGTCATTTTCAATGGTGGGCTCTTGAAAACAGGCAGACCATCCATGTTGACATCAATAACAATTTTGTGATACTTTTCAATATAAACATCCAGATTGTCTAATTGGTCGAGATTTTTTGATATTCCTTTGTACCACAGCTGACCAGTTAAGTGACGTTCGATATCAAAATTATAATCACAACTCAAAAGGGTGGAATGGGTCAGGGGCATGTGAGGAAACAAAACATTAAGGCGATGAAGTAGATCATCCACCTTTGCAATTGACAGTACACCTGGCTCTTGAGCCCACTCACGAATACTGTCAATGGCATACTGTTCTCTCTCGGCATCACTCCTGAACATGGGACGTGCATCGCCAGCATCATTTTCAACTTCACTTCCATCGCCACTCTCACTATCTCCTTCATCTTCATGCTGATCTTGTAAGATGTGTAAGTCATCTGCTACAAGACAGTTCCCATCACCATCCTGACCATCATCACTATCCCTGTTAAAGCATTCTTCGGCAGGTCCCTCTAAATGATCATTTTCATGAACACTGTCTACATGATGATCTTCCTCAGCATCATGTTCATCTTCACTGCAACTACTATGATTATTGTGTTCACGATTCAAATTGACCAAAAGTCCATCCAATTTCGAGCGCTTGTCAGCCCACTTTGATGCTCTGCGGTGCAGGACCTGCTTAAGCGACTTCATGGCTAACAATTTAATCAATCACACTTACATCTTTAGTGACAGCCATGATGAATGGTTGATGATGCGAAACAGCAAAAGGAATGGAAAATTAGGGTAGCCCGCCTTGATGTTAGATGGCTGAACAAAGTCGCAAACCTAAAAACAAAAGGGAAACAAATAATAATTAACCAGTTGTAGGAGCTAAATATGAACAACAACCAAAAACATCAAGTCCATGACTTCTGAGATATTAAAGAAATAGGCTCCAAGCTTCATGGACGATATTCAAGAGAGTTTTCGTGTTCGCAGGAAACAAAACCATTCTGATTTATGATGCAGCACGGCAATATGTTAGTTAGTTGTGTCATGGGCAAATGATTGCAACAAGATTAGGCAAAATCAAAACAAACTCCGTGCCCATTGCCAAAATGAAAGGTTAGGAAACGGCCGGAACAATCAAAAGAATTATACGCAAGAAAGAATGAAGGGATTACAACGGCAAGATTAATTATTCTTGACTGATGTGTACAAGTTTTCGATCTCGAAAGAAAACAAAGAAAGAAATGTGAGAACTGACTAAGAAAAGAATAGGCCAACGCCGGCCGGTTCCTTCGCGGGCTATCGGGATTTTAGCCGTTAATGATTGCGATTGATCCAACTCATGACTACTGTAGGCACGAGTTGTACACCAGGACACATAATTAGGCTCCAATAAATATAAAATAATGATAAGATGTTATAGCCATTTAACTTGCCTGTTCCTGTTCGTTACATTCTTCCAGCCTCGAAATCTTCACGGTACGTTGAGTTGAGAACAAAGAAATGAACCAAATGGCGGGTCTCCCACGGATACCAACTGCGACGCCAAAACTCAAAGTTCAAAAATTGTGGATAGAGTGTCGAAATTCAACAAACACTTTGTGTGGAAAGCTTTCTTTTTGTAAGATTGTGTTTAGGCGAGTGTGCGTGTCAATAGTTTGAAGTACAACTAATAAAACTTCCATTTGTAGTTTTGAAGGTTGGCAGTGCGGACGACATTGGCGCTTCAAAAGTCAAAAACGAAACTGCAACTCTTAAGGGTGTAAGGTGTTTTCGTAGGAATACGGGTTTAACTTTACATTTATTAGATTACATTTATGAGCACCCAGCTGCCCCGTGCAAGAAGGGTGTGAAAATCTCAAAGAAAAAAATTCGACTTCGTTTCGACTTCTTGTCGACGTCAGTGTTACTTTGTGGGCATTTAAAGGGGTATCCCGGATCTCATGAGTGTAAGACTGCCAATTTACTCATATATCGATCCAAACACATAAATAAGTAAAATTTCAACACACTCGATTTTCTCGATCTTTCGATTCTGGAATCGACATCGCCGGATATTCGATGCGCTCGACATCGAATCGACATCAAAACGACAAACCATTTTTAGCTGGGAACCTTCATCACTCCAGTTCCGCAATCTAGTAAATGTCAGGAATTTTACGCTACCACGCCGACTATAACCCACAGTCTCAGAAGATCTTTCAACTGAGAAATGCAAAACGACTGGATAAATTTCATATTTTCACCAACCGCATAGCAGATGTAACGTCAGCGATGCGACGACAACACAATGCCCAAGCCGATACGAGGCGAGCAGAGCCCAGCCCAGCCGAGCCGAGCCGAGCCGAGCCGAGCCGAGCCAAGCCAAGCCGAGCCGAGCCGAGGCGCCGAGTGCTAGCCGCCGGTGCGTTGCGGTGGAGCGACAGCGCCGTGACGGCAGGCAACCCACCCACCTCCTGAGTCGTTTTGGAAGCTATCCACTTCAGGAGCGCGCGTGCATGCATCCGTGCGTGAGTGTCCTGAGGGAGTGTAAGAAGTAAGAAGGCAAACTAGGGAACTTATTTGGTGACATGGCCTCTTCGAAATATATTAAATTTTCACTTTCACCAAAAACATATAGTAGAATGCGAGGAACTTATGAGCCACATGAGTGCATGAGCCATGAGGTATGAGCAGTATTGTGGATTCACCTATACAAAACAACTGAATAAACTTCATATTTTCACAAACCGCATTACACACGACGTAACGCCAGCGATGCCCGCGAACCCAAGCCAAGACGAGCCGAGCAGAGCAGAGCCCAGCCGAGCCGAGCGTTGCGGTGGAGCGACAGCGCCGTGACGGCAGGCAACCCACCCACCTCCTGAGTCGTTTTGGAAGCCCTCCACTTCAGGAGCGCGACTGCATGCATCCGTGTTTGAGTATTCTGAGGGTTCAGCTTCCCTTTCCCGGTTTTAGGGCGAATCATTTTTCCGGTATTGGTATATCGCGCACACAATATCAGGCTTTAGAAAATTAGGTATTGAATTCAAAGTTAACAACATTTAAATCAGAAATTAAGGTTTTTGGATTGAATTGTCTGTTTAATTTATCAAAACCTATCTACAATGACATTTTGATGGATTACAGCACACTCTGCTATGCCACTATTGTAAAAAAATGAGAATGTATAATATAGTTCCCTCTAATGGCGCCCCCACAATGGCCGTTACCGAGGCGGAGCGCCTGCGACAAACTGGATAGGCCAACCCGCCAAGCACTCGAGTATAGGTGGTGTCCTACCCGGAGAGCTCAAGCTCATGGGGAAGCAGGAATTAAATTCCTGGTACCCAAAATTTCGTACCGTCACCTCCCGATGAGTTCATTGTGGGGACACCTTTACTCTCACTGCTCTTTTCCTCACGGTTTCGGACGCATACGAGATTCTGCTCTCGCTCGTTTCGCTGCTGTAGCTCTGCGCTAGCTGTCGCCCGTTAGAAGCGACTTGCTCTATTGTGCGGGCACGGCGGGCACCTTCAAACTGATCGCTATCCGGCGCTCCCGACTCGTTTCCGCCTCCGTTGCCGCAGCCTCCCTCCCCCACTCCTCCGCTTGTCTCCGCTCTACCCCTACTCCCGCTGCTTCAACAAGTTCCACAACCCTATACGACTTAAGTCCCGCACGCTTCCCTCAACTCTAACATTTCTCCATCGAAGTGAGGATTTTGAAAAATAATTTCAACACAATACATGTCTTGTACGCGTTCGTCACTCCCGAGATGAATTTTTTCCCGAGTTAACTGTTTTTCTTTATTCTAGAGAAGAGAATTTATCGAAGACGCCGAAGCGCATTCCCTTCCCGCTCCAGCCATCCAGAAAGACACTATTGACTGACGTCTGGACCAGCTGTTGCGTAGAAAATTGTTGTGTTCCAGTCGTTATGGCTAATGTTGACAGTATTTTGAGCTTTGATCCGAAAGCTGAAGAAGACTTTTATGCTATACTCGGCTGCGATGAGAATTCAACTGTAAGTTTTTAGGAATTATCCAGACCTTCAGCCTAGTTTCTAGCTCCAAGGCCACTGGATATTCTTGGCCCGAACTACAAGAACTCTGGTGTTTCCTTTTCCTTAGCCCGAACAAATAAATGCTGAATACAAGGTGCGAGCACTCCAGCTTCACCCTGACAAAAATGATGGTGACAAAGAAGCTGAGGCAAAATTTCAAAAGCTGCAGGTAACAAAAACTATTAAATTTTTGTTGTTCATTAAAAATATATATATATTATTTTTTTTTAATGCGGTGGGTAGCTATATTTTTAAAATTAAAACAATAAATGTTTTTTTTTTCAAGATGGCAAAGGAGACGCTTCTTGATACTGAAAAGAGAAGTAATTATGACAAATGGCGTCATTGCGGAATGTCTGTGAGTTACCAGCAATGGCTTGGAGTAAAGGAACATGTTCATCAGGTACATAAGTGCATTGGTGCTGAAGGTATGTGCATTACATGTAAACCTCTTAAATACATGTTTTTTTTTTTTTTTTAATTTTGCTTCCAGTCCATGCATTGGTCTACATTGAAAACAAAGGATCGAATGTTGCCTGGAAACTCCACTGAAGGAAGTGATGAAAAACGCACTGATTTGCCCCCAGCTGCACTGCGCCGAGCCTCTGAAGGAGGAGCAAATATTAAGTGGGGTCCCAAAGGTACATTGCAATGGAATTCAAAGCCTCCAAGTGATGTTGTGAGCAAGTTCCGAAATTATGAGATTTAATCTGCAGCCGCATCCCTTTATTTTGGATCCCTTCTGCAATTATTCTGTACTGTCCTTTTGCTTTTTTCTCATGAATTGTTACAATGACAAAGCATTGTGAACATTAAGAGAAGGATCCAAAGACACCTTGAGTAGGCTTATTGAGTAACCTGCTTTATGCATTGATGTGCCACAATGCACAATGATTTTATTGTTAAGAGCTTTCGCTTACCTGAAAGTGACTAGTACCTGCTGATTTTAGAATATTGAGATATTGATGAGTTTCCCCTCTATTTTACTAGCACTGTTTTCATTCCCTTGCCCTGTGATACACTTCCTTATTCCTGTTCCCCCCTAGTTAAAATACTTAAAACTAATTACTATTATATGTTCTGTGATATGGAGTATTTTACTGTCTTTTTCTGATATATGATTTGTATCCTAATCTTCCTCAGCCCAGTATCACACTCAGTCTGATACTGCACTTCTCCTATGTACCTGGTAGTTATTCTTGAGTCTGTGTGTTTTAGATGCCAAATTCTGAGGTAATTCAGCATATCATTTGGAGTCATATCTCTGTGGTGGAATAATACAACACTGCTTATACGTTTGACAGAGGAAACCAATAAATAGAGAGCAATAATTGTTATTTCACTTCACATACCCACTTCACAATTGAATGAAATGGTTAAATTTGGCTTGTAGGCAAGACACTTTATTCAAATAGATGTATTCACTGGGTTCCAGCATCTACTTTGCCAAAATCGCATATGAAAAATTGATATCAAATACAAAACTAAACTTACAACCCGCACTCCCATTCAATCTCCATTTCATTCACCACTTTAAGTTTAAAAGTGAGCAAAGAGGGCTATACTGCATCAAGCATTGTACTTAAAAACTATTGCATGGTTTACTCGCAGCCAAATTGCTATCAGCTTGCAGTAAGCTTCACATTTTGATAAAACATGTCACAATTTCAGTAGCAAACAAGTGAGGCGTGCGAAATTTTAATATAAAATCCCAATCCTATGAGGTTACAATATTAATTTACTTTAGTGTTAATTGAAAATTTACACTTCAGTCCAGTTATTCAAGTAAAGGAATATGTAGTTTCCCATTTCAGTTTCAAATACAAGGCACATTTATAACCTAGCATTGTAACGTCAAGCATATAAAGATTTCATAGGCAAGATGGTTACAAGAGTCAGTGTGCGGGAATGGCAGGATATAGCGCAAATGCACTTAAGTTGTGTCTAGCATTTATTAGGTCACAATCCTTGGTCAAGCCATTATTTATTGTACTTCCATATATTTTTTTTTTTTTTTAAAAAGAAACTGTTTCAAAATAATTCAGCTCGAATAGAAGCTGATAACAATATGGTGTAACAGTCCCAGTTAAGAGAAATCATTTGCCCTATGCCTCATCAGTCCAGCACAAACTCATTGATAATGTTTCCAGACAAACCACAGTATATTTACATGGCTACCAAAACAGGCACATTTAAGTAAAAAAAGGAAAAGAAATCTTTAAAAATTTATGCTATCTAGGAAGTAAAACCCCTTAAATATACAGAGACTTGAGACTGGCAACATTTTCAATGTGAATTACAAAATTACAATCTAGTTGGGTGGAAACTATGACAGATCCTATCTGACAAAACAGATGGATTGCAGCAAATTTTCAAGTGGCAAAGACCTCCAACAACAGTGCCATAATGACTTGAAAGCCATCCCTTGCCTGTAGATGCTCAGACATACCCAAGAGGAGTTATTTGTCCAGAGCAGTATTCGTTTTGATAGCAATCACACACTCTTCTCCACACGATTTCAGGACAGTGCACTGCAATGAAAAATGACGCATTATAATTTGGATGGAAGATCAGATACTCAAATGAATGCTTCCCAAGACAAAAGGAATCTTACCAGGAGTTCTTTGCCAGTGTCAAATTCAGATTTCAGCTGTTGGCCCAATTCACCATCAGGAACTTTCAAATCTTCTCTAAGATCACCATTATCACCCATCAGACAAAGGTATCCATCATCAGAGATGTCTGTCAACTATTGACATTGGGATAAGAATCATTCTTCTCAAAACACAAATGAACTCACAAATGAACTTATATTCACATAATTACCTGATAATCTTCACGCTTAACATGAGGAACATCCATGTTGTGGGTAGAGGGGCAGATATCTTCATACTTCTTGCCAGAGAAAATATCAATACCAACCAAGTGCACTTTAGCATGACCGTGTTTGCCGGTTTTGGATGTAGACATTTCAACAATTTTGCAAGGACGACTCTGAAACCAAAATGGAATGAATAACTTTTGATGGTTGGTGGCCAAAACCATGATGTAAATAAACAAGACAACAACTAACCTTCAACATGACGAATCCGTTCTTACGCAGGGCAGAACATTGCATAGGGTATGTGGCAGAGGCACCAGAGTCGCCAGTCTCGAAGTGGGTATCTTCAATTTCTGCCATTTTTGATGTGTGAAGTTGTGCTACGGTCCTCAAAGACTGATATTCAAAAAAAAAAAAATTAAAAAAAGGGGAAGGAGAGATAAAAAAGGTTAAAAAGTGCACAAACTCTAAATGATAGTTATAAATTAGCTTCCTAGGAACACAGCCTAGTCTGGCAGGTATAAGCCTCCAAATAAAATCAAACTAATTTTTAAAAAACAACAAAAAACAACAACAACAAAAAACGCACTATCCCATTCACACCGACAGGTGCTAGAGCGAAAGTGTCAGATACAGCTGATGCCCTCACGCCCTACATGCTTCACACTCTCGCGTGGGCCGTGGACCTGCACTGAGGCCCCCGAGCTCCGGCCCGGCCCGGTTCCCGGTTCCCCCCAGTTCCACAGATAGCACCTAGGACCCAGGCCGGCGCCGCGCCGCGCCCCAGCCCTAAACAGTACGCTGATACCCAAGGGCGCGGGATCCATGCGCGGCGCTGCACGGAAGGAAAAAAATACCTGCTCTGTCACCATCTGAGGGGCACCGCCATCGGGGGCAAGACCCCGACGACCATAACCTAGCCTGCATTCCACTCGAGAGCCTCACTGCGCCTTAATAACCTCACACCGCGCTCGAGCGACAAAAATGGTGCCATATGCACTCAACATTGCTAACAACAGCATGCGTGCGAACGCACGGGTGGCGCTTATTCTGCCCGTGAGGCGCAGCGAGCCTGCCACATGGCGAAATGAGGGTTCTAAAGGCCCTGGCCATCACCTACACTGTCGAGTGCGTCAACAGCAAAGTCAAAGCCAACGCGCGTCTGGAAATAAAGGTAAATGGAGCCACATAACGCACTTCCAAAGATCAATAAGTGTCCACAGATGTGCAAAATTGACAGAATTCCACGTACATAGCTGGCGGGAAACAGGCTTTCACTCGACTACCTTACTTGCGTCAAAAATACCGGTTTCTCCTTTAAATGTAGAACTCCTAGCCCACCGCCATAAGTAAACACATTACTTAGGTAGCTTGGAATCGGGGCAACCGCCAGAGTACTCCACAAGTGCCAAATGCCCCCATATCACTTAAAAATATTGAACAAAGAGCAGCACCAGTACTCACATGTGCCCGCTGTACGGATCTCTCGACTAGAAGATCTTCAAGGAGCAGGGTGACCACGTTACACAGCCCAACGCCAGCGCCAGCGTGCTTGGAAAATGGAGGATCCCGAAGTTTAGGCGGGAACGTTTCCGTCTCGTTCTGCAAGGCGGTTGCCTAGCCATCGTCCGAATGGCGCCATGGTTTAAGCGAGGCCGAGGGTCGGGGCTGACGATTTCATAGCCAGCAAAAGGTCCTTTCGAAAGTTTTCTTGAGTTTTACTGTATTTTAAGCACCTTGCATCAAATCTACCAGTTAAAGTTTGCTTTTCTGCAATCGTGCTACTCATATTTGCCAGATGTCAATAAACTGATCCTCAAAGAGATAAATTGAAAAATATCAATTTCACTTTCACTTCATGATGAGTACTTACATACAAACGAGGGGTTAAATAAGAAGTTTAGGAATGCAATATAAAATTAAATATAATTATTTGTACAACAAAACAACACCTCAGCCTAGATCAACATATTTGATCTGCACACAAGAGAAAATTAAAATGATCCTACAGGTGTGCCTTCACATTTAAAAAAAAATAAAAAATAAATCAGTGTTGTAATATGTGTGAAGTACAATCCATCACATTTTGATATTTTTACCTCTTGAGACTAGTGTTACAGACTACACAGTACTACAAGCATAGTGTAAACCTAACATAATGTTTCTTAAAGGGTAGTGCTACTTACTGACAAAGAATATGACAGAATTTTCACTCAGATGACTTATGCAATAAGTTCTTTTTTTTTTTTTTTTGAGTTTAGGGATGCTTCATAGCACATCAATAACAAGACAATTTCATTTTTTTTCCAGTAAGTCTAAGTAGTCCTTTCCAAGAATCAACAATCCAACGCTGGTTGCAACTCCAGTGGCCGTTTGAATGACAGCATTGTCAGGGAGGTAGTACCTCAATATTGACCAAACTAGGATTGAACTCAAGCATAGCATACCAGCACCATAGACACTGAAAAAGAATTCAGACAGAAAAAATTATGAAACATACAAATATTTCCACTTAAAATAAATAGAATACATTACTAAACAATTATCTGCTAGTTCAGAACAATGTGACAGGGAGGCTATCGTTTGACAGAGGTGCTAACAGATAGTTTACCTGTAAGTAATTCTTAGCTGATTTGGTACTTTTTCCAAATGAGGGCGCTTGTAAATGTAAAGCGCAGTTCCTGCGATGGAAGTGAGCAACAAAGTATTGGTGATGTCTTTCGTAGGAAACAACCTGCATAGGAGAGAGAGCATAACCATAGAGGATGGAGTACAACTCAAAGAGTACAACATGGGTAAGAAAGTCGAAAAAAAAATTTAAACAAAGTTTAGTTTCAGAAAGAAACTTTCATCAGCACAGGTTAGAGGTCACAAAATGGACGAGCTAACCTTCTCAACATATTCGGATTGGACAGGCTGACAGGAGGGGTATCACGGAGCTCCCCGAAGCGCCTTCTATAACCAGTCAACAGAGGGTGAGGGGGGTGGTGGAAGAACGTTTCCGAGGAGCTCCGTAATACCCTTCCAGACAAAGTGGTGTAGCTTGCGGCGCCGGCCAGCGGAGCATAGTGATACAGAAGGTTTTCTTGAGTTAATGGCTTCAAGGCGATACCGTCCAAGAGGCTTTTAGGTTTCCCTGGAGCTGCCATTGCTGAGGACTTTGCTTATGCTTGAAAATTTATTCCGGGCTCAGTACTTGGACGTCTGATGAATCTTCATGTCCGGTTTTCCATCCTATCGCCCCTTTGTTTGGGCGGAAGTTTTACGACAAACCAACCTCGAAAAGAAACGGATTGTAAAAGCAAGCCAACCGCGCTGTTGATTAAGTTCTGCATTCGTAGACATCCCCTTTTAACCAGAAATGCCATCTGATTTTGGCGTAAAAAAGGGGCAAAGTAAGATTGAGCTTCTGTTACTCAGGATTTTTTTAAATACCACTTCAGTTTGCGTACGTTGTCTTTCTGGAAGTAAAGTGAAACCGAACCTGAAAAACGTTTGTCGTCTGCCTTGTTATTCATGATGTCCGCGTCGTAAGCAGCGAGCAGCCGAGACAGTTTCTGGACATGTCGGTGGCTTAGGGCTTTCATTTCTGTTAAATACGTGGGATGCCACTCAGGCGTTTTCAGAAGGATACCTCCAATCAAGCTTACTCTAGATTAAAGAAAGAAAAATCTCTCCAAAATTGTCTTTCATGAAAGATGTAATTGTCACCCCTCTAGGTTAGACTGACAGGTAACCGACATGGCTTACTTGGTCAGAAATGACATAGTGCAGTACGCCTGCACCTGTGGACAGCTGAGGCCCATCTCATTCCTTTACTTTTGCCGACATTGTTTGAAACTGAGGTGTGGGTACTGTGTATGTCATGAGGTACGACTAATTTACATTACCATATTTTTTCCCTGACAGCCACACTGTTTTATTTCGTTGTCCTGGATTTATGATATATTACAAATGCTTTTAGGTTGAATCACATTATTGTTCAAACTGCCTTGAAATTCTACCATCAGCTGAGGCCAGGCTGAAGAAAAACAGGCATGTGCCTAAACACATAAGAAAGTAGCATTAACTGGTATACCTGCTTGTTTCTCTCTTTCACACTTTTTGTTTGTAGGTGTCAGGCATGCTTTGACTGTCCAAACTGCTTAAATACTCTGGCTGTTAGAGGAACAACTGTGTCAGTTCGTGATCCTGAGGACCCAAGCAAAGTAAACTCTCAAAAAAAGTATTATCATGCATGTTTCTTTTGTCGTTGGACAACTAGAGATGTAGGCTTGCCAGATCAAGCAGTGCAGACTGTGTGTAAGTAAAGAAAAACAATCAATGCATCAGAATAGCATATATTAGCAAACCAAAGAAAATTTTAATGTGTTACAGCTGCTAATGGATGGGCACAAAAGAACACCAGCAATTTACAGCGTATTACTGTTCTCTTGGAACATGCAAAATTGTTGGGTATGTTGGAAAGACATGAACGAGAGCAACGAGAAAAGAAGTTCACTACAAGGTTCAGACGCAACTTCTCTCATCTACCTGTACGAAATATTTTTGTGATACATTAGATTATTATTTCCTCTTTAGTATTTGTTTACAGTTGTGTTTCATGTTCTTCAGGGTCTAACTGCTGCTCATGTACGTAAACGTGCAGGACTTCCCCCAGAATTGCCTGCTCCGTCAACAATTAAGGTAAACCTTGCTGAATTTCAACCTGCAGTTGCCAAAGACACAGTGCAGGAACTACCATCAGACATTTTTACTGAGGAACTGGATATAAGTCGGGGTATGTAAAGACAGTCACTGTGCACTTACATCAATCTGAAACTTTTTACCTTGTGTATTGACATTTTCTGTCGGATCTTACATGTTTTGCAGTCACAACACTTGCTCAACGCTTTGCTCAGCCTGAAACTCAACCTGAAAATATTGAAGATCTTCTCCCCATGTACAAGCATCTCAGTACAAAGCAGTCTCAAAGATGCAGGGAATGTGAACACAATGTCAGCAAACCTGAGCTAAACCCATCATCTATCAAATTCAAGATCCAGCAGGCTGCATAGTTTGTTCATTTTTTTATACTGTTCTGTCGCTGTTCTAATTTTATTGCTATCAAAATAATTAAGGTTTTTCCCAATTTTTTTCTCTTTTAGTTTTCATGTCCCAGAGGTTCGCTTTGTCACCATTGAACCTCCTATTGGCGGGAAACCTAGTGAAGTTGTCATTCTGTTTATCAACCCATCTCAGCACCCCACAACTCTCAGCTTCATCACCCTTCAGGAAGCTGAAGATGAAATGAAACAATATCATTCAGAGGGCAGTGCTGACACCTCTGTCCAACAGGTGCTGCACAGTACAGTACAGTGTACTCTATCTAATGTCTCTCCAAGTTTACAAATTAATAATAATATTTTGTGTGTATTTAGGGAGAGGCTCCACCATCCCTTTCATCTTTAACCAAACCTGTGACTGTTGTGGAGGAGCAAAAGCCTATCGATATTTCCTTGACAGGCGAAGTCCTTCTACCTGCTCCTGACATTGAAATAATCCTTCCTCCAAAAGATGATGCGGCAGAGTATGATGACTCTGGTGAAACACAACAATTTCATGATGATCCGAAGTGAGTAGTGTGATAAATATATCTCCTAATTTCATCAAGTAGTTAAAATATATGCTTTATTTGTATGACTTGTTTTGCACAGGATTGTCATTCACCGAAGAGCCAACAAAGCTTCCCTTCGTTTCACTGTTGTCCCTAAAACGGACTTTATTGGTGAAAACTGTGTAATAGGATTTGCATTCCGTTACACATATGTGAACCGCATTTCCTCGCCAGCTATTTCAACATCGGAGCAGAAACCACAAAAGGTCCAGCTTTGTACAAGAGTATTCATGAACTGTGGCAAAATTCTGGAGGGTACTCAATGACTCCCCCAATCAATCAATAGATAAATGTCCCCAAATTTATATTTTAATTTGCTTTTTCAATTTGTAACACACCAGTGCTAATTACAGTTTTTGCTATTCTTCCAAACTGGAATTAATTCATGACATATTATACATTATAATTCTACTCAGTTTTCTCTTTACTACCCTGCTCCCATGTACAAAGATGGATGCTTGCAGTGCCAGAGCCGTCGAGGTAATTCCTCGGACTCGAAAACAATCAAAGGAAGTGAAGATTACTCATTCACGTCTTAAGAGTAACTGAGTAACTTCTCTCCTGGCACAGCCCCCCCACGTCTCTCTGATGGGAGGGTAATAGTTTCCCCGCCGACGTCAGACCGGCTCGGCGGCGCTCAGTTGGGCTCCGTCAGGCTCCGCTCAGCTTCTCCACAAACTCGTTTGTGAGGGAACAAAACGTCCAGCTGTAGCGTGGCGGCGAGCAGCGAGGAGGGGACCCAGGGGACCGCGCGGATCTGTCTCGGTCGCTCTCGCGTGCGTAGGCAGGCGCCCCTTGGCTCCGGGCCAATGCGAGTGGCATGTGGAAGTGCGGGCCAGAGTTAAGGGCCTGCAGGGTGATTCCGCACACTGGTTTCGTCGCTCTCTCCTTGTCGCACTCATGGGGCACGGCCATAAAGTGCAAGAGAGAGGGCACTACAAAACGGAGTTCAGAATCGCCTTGCAGGGCCCGAGAGCGGAGAACAGAAAAGTTCATGTGGAAAGTGTTTAGACGAGAGACGATCGCTTGTGCCGTCATGTGCGAATGCAGAGAGCTCTGGGAAACTCAGCTGTGTGAACTTTTCATTCGCACACTTGTCCCTCAACACGTGCGGGATCTGGAATCCCTTGGAAAATTCCCATCCTTACCAGTCCAAGTGAGCGAATGGAAATCAACACACAAAACAAGTATGTGCCACTCATACACTTGTGTTTCCAATGAGGAAGGCGCAAGGGACAGGGCGTGGTGTGAGGGGGGGGGGAAGTCCCAAACCAGGCCTTCGTAACAGATGCCAGCCCAGTAACGTTATATTGGCCCTCAGGGCTGTTAGGAAAAATCGATAAAATCTTCGCGCATGCTCCTGTTTTCCGCTATTTTAACGCTTCCGTTTAACAGCTCGACGAGCTGCAAAAAGGTCCGGTGATTGGTCGAGCGGCCTCACCCACTCGTCACAGGTAGAGGTAGTACTCTAGTCACAGGGAGAAGGGGAAACCGTGCGACCCATCACGGGCCCTGTTATCATTTGTGCTGTCTCCCGTTCTCTGAATAGCTTTATTATTATCAACTTCTCGGGGCATTCCCCTGAGCGGCGCGTCAGCGCGTCAGGGCGTACCTGATTGAACACACGATGCTGCGTTAATCATAGGGGACGCCCGTTTCCGTAAACCTATCATCACAAGAATGAGTTATATATTTTCGTCAACAAATTCCCTCTCCGTGATGACGCGGGTGGTTATCACAAACACGTGAGGCCCCTCCTCCTCTCCCACTCAGATGCGCTGCTGTAGAACACGAGGCAGAGAAGAGAAGAGAAGGAGAAAGGGGGAGGGGAGAGGATGGATGAAGGGGGAGAAGGGGGGGGGGGGAGAGGGTTGGGGGAAAAGATGCAAGCAAACTGGGCGTGTTGATACGATGGGACCACATTTCTCCGCCTGACCGGCACCGGCACCAGACAGAACGAACCGGAGTCTCGAGTCTCACGTGAGGGGTACTAACCAGGGGATACAGCAGACGCCTCCGGAGACTGTGCAAGTGTGCCGCGTGCTGCCGACTCGCCCGGACCGGATCACTCTTATCGCTCCCGCGTCCTCCTCGCCGACGACAACAACACCATGTTCCAGAGCAGGACCAGGTCTGCGTCGCTGGCCCTAGCCCTAGCCGCTCTTGGTGAGTACAGTGACTGCTACTTTTCCCTGCCTCGGCCGGCCGGTCCCCGAGAAGGGGTTTCCGCCCGCCGACTTATTCCGAAGAGCGCTTTCCTCGCTCGCTCTCTCTCTCTCGCACTCATGGGCTTCGCCGTATAGGTGCGAGAAAGAAGGAGCGAGGAGAGCGCTCTTCAGAAAAAGACGGATGTCTGCTGCTACTGCCCGTCCCGTTCGGACTGTTTTTCTCCGTCTACCGACCTTAGTTTGTTTGGGAGGCGCGGTCTTTCACACTTCGGGGATCGGGAGTGTCTTTTCTCCACCTGTCTTCTGGTCTCCCTTTAGCCAGGAGAGAATAAATACCCTTGGTGGGTGACAGAGCACCCACTCATATTAGTAAGAGGGAAACATTTCCTGTGGGAAAACATTCTCAGTCGGGTCGAATGGAAATTTATGCCCCGGCAACTGTGCGACACTCACACTCAGTGGCTCCACGTGTAGGGAGCCCCGGTGCACCACGTGTGTCGTGAAACAGGTCGACAATGGGCGAGCGGACTCAGAATTTGCATTAATGAAAATGCTTCCATGCGTCCACGGGGCACGTTTTCATTCGGGCGGATAAAAAAGCAGTAAAAAGACTAAGATGCGTCCAAAAGCGACATGTGGGAGTGAGATGCCCGAGACATCGAGGCCGGAACATAACAGCTCCGTCTTGCTCACACCTGTCATTTTCGGAGACGTCCAGGTTCCGCCTACCCGCCCGAATGAAAACTCTGGGGGGCAGGGCAGCATTACAGAACTATATCCCCCTTTCGCAGCAGGGCGAGGCACGATAAAATAGTGAGCAACTCAATGCCGTGACCAGGATTCGAACCTGGGTTATCGCGGCCACAACGCGAGGTACTAACCACTATACGATCACGGCTACGAGTCGCTTGTTTAGTAAACGGAGCGTGGAGCGCAGCGGTGCTAGCGGCGCCAGGCGCTAGCCTGGGAAGGCCACGCCTGCGCGCGCAGCAGGCCGGAGGGGGGAGAAGCGCGGCAACAAGGGAAATCCACGAGGAGGAAGGAGGAAGGATCGATAGATAGGGCGGTGCGCGTTGAACTAGAGCCAGCAGCAGCAGCAGCAGGAGCAGCCCGCTGGAGGTGGCAGGGAACAACTGCGAAATTCGACGAGGTACAAATGACGGGGGACTTTCTCTGAATTGTCTTGATTTTCTTGATGCATTTTTCTCGGGTTGTGTTGAGTGGCGGCGCGGCGCTTACTGAGAGTGAAACTTCAAGAGTAGTCAGGCCCCTCGAACAGCAGCAGCAGCAGCAGTTCTGCTGAGCCTCACCCCTCACTCACCACGTCCAGCAGGAGGATGAGGGTCTTGACGTTGGTCCCCGCTCTGTCCCGCAGGGCTGTGCCTGGTGGCGGCCGCGGCGGCGCCGTCCCCGCAGCAGCAGGAGCGTCGCGGCGGCGGCCGGCAGCGGCGCCCGCAGCAGCAGTGGCAGCAGCAAGACCAGGACCAGGATGTGGTCGAGGAGGCGCCGCCCCCGGTGCAGCAGCCCGCGCGCCAGGACGTGTCCTGGCCTCAGGGGCAGGACGTGGACCAGCAGCAGCCCTGGGAGCAGCAGCAGCAGCAGTCGCAACAGGTAACTTCGACTCTCGCATTATTCAAGGTTTTATTTTAATTTTATTTTTTAATGCATTCACAATAAATGACGTCAAACCTGTATACGGCTGGAGGCCGGGCGTGACGCCACAACGACGCACTTGATGACGCTGGCCGCGTGCCTCTGGTTCCGCAGCAGACGACGCCGGCGCCCGCCGAGGGCACGCTGATCGTGCTGCCGCCCTCGTGCCGCTGCCAGGCCATCGAGAACTACAACCCCGTGTGCGGCTCGGACGGCAACACGTACGCCAACAGGCAGAAGCTCGAGTGCTTCGCCATGTGCGGCTCCAGTAAGTTCCTCCTGCCTGCCTGCTTAAAGACAAGGACATCCATTTTATTTTATTTATTTTTTCTTCGACATTTTGGCCATTTTGCTTATGTTTTTATTTTTGTGTGTGTTTGACATTTTCAGACGTGACGTACGTGAAGAACGGGGTGTGCCGTCGTCGGCAAGACGTTCCGACGTAGGCCCCCTCCCCTCTCCTCCTTCCCCCCCGGCCCAGGTTGTCTCCTCCGATTCTCTTATGTACCATTGACTTGCTGGGGCTTGTTGGAATGAAGCAAAACGACTGACTGAGCGCGGCCCGGCCCGGCGCGCGCCTTAGCATCTGTGTGACAAACTTTTGTGTATCTCAATTATTTTTTTTACTGTGCATGTATTTGTAATTATCTTAGTTTTTTTAAAGTAGATATATATATTTTACTGTGATTTTATTTTTCTTATAAGAATCTACAATAAAATTTTGAATACTAAACGTTAAGCAGACTTTCTCTTTGGTAATACTGGTATATTGAATGCAAATTGAAAGTTAAGAAATGCAATAAAAAATCTTGACAAATTGTTTGAGGGCCCCTATACAGGTCTCTCTTCACAAATTATGGGTCCTCAAAGAGGCACCCAAATGCCTGCAAAATTTGGGAAAATATTTTTATTCCATTACTTAACATTTACAGCAAACTCCGACTATGAGTGCTGACAAAATCGGAAATGATGGATGAGTGCCTGGGTTCATTGGAGGGCCATGAAGCACAGCAGGAAAAATATAACTGCTGGAACATCATATGTTTAATTGGTTCGACACATCTAACACATATTGAAAGACAAAACAGCATATATGTCTCTATAATCTTAAAATAAAATCTATTACAAAATCAAGAATTATAAAATAACAGATAAAAAAGTTGTCTGTGCCAATTTACCAGTTTTGCCTATGAATAATAACCCAAATCACACAAAGTATCTTCTATTTTGAATATACTCCTGACCATAATCTTTGTTGTTCTGGTCTTGGTGTAATAAAATAGCCCTCTTACAGGTATTCTATAAAAAGCTGAAGAAAAAACAATCAGGTTTGTGTAGGGATTTCAGGAGAGAGAGATGGATGGATCACATGCCTTAACAGTCACTATTACTGATTGAACTGTTTTCCTGAGCCCTCATTCAGCAGAAATCAAATACTAGAGTCTCAGAAGCAGTATACAAATGTGATGTAGAAGGTAACTAAGCGTTTCTCTCGACTCCCCTAACCAACCCACATCAGATACTTAACAGGGGTGTTTGCACCTCTGAGTTTTTAGGATAAAAAACAAAACATTTTCAAGGGCAAGAAAATGTTTTAAGATCAAAAAATGATGAATTTGTTTTTATTTTACGGTTCAAAAGACATTTTTAGCGGGTAACATTTTTGACTATTTCTGGCATTGGCAAAAAGACTGATTTATTGAAACCAATTTTCTGCGGCAACAGCATTACACAGAATTTGTACTGTGAAACAAAGCCCTGGTCCAACATGAACACATAATGTCGCAAAATTGTTCCAGGATCTTAAGAAGTTTTAAATAAAAAGAGGAAATTAACAAAGATAAAAATAGAAACATGAAATTCATCAAGCAATGTGGGATTGTTAAGATAGTTTTATGTAGGTGCTCAATTTCCATTAACAACCAGGAACAGTATGGCTCAGTTCAAAACATGACACAGGCTTCCCAACTTCTGTCCTGCTGAGAAACAAGGAATAGCATTCATCAATGTCTGCAGTATTACAAGTCATAAAGTACCCCACACTGACAGAGTGCACATATTCCATAGCATACTAAAAAGAGACAGTGTGATAATTAGGAAATAGCACTCTTGAAACCGTGCGAAGTTGAAACCAATGGCTCAAGAACCGAAAGAATTGAACCTCAGAATCAGATAGCCGCATTATGATCATATTTCGTAAGCAATTGTTTTCAAAAATTTCAACAATTAAAATGTTTTTAACATTTGCAGTAAAGTTTATCATAGCCAGAATCACAACTGTAATTTGTGGTCAATCAGTCGAGTCAAAAAATTTTCTAACCCACACACCAAGGTGAACCAGTCTCATAACTTAAATCTAAATTACCTTAGCACTAATGCACAGAAGTTACACTGAAAGAAAGTCAGCCTGTCACATGAACACAGCACTTAGTAAACCTACAGTCAGGTACGTTGGATGAGAACAGTGCCCGTTGTTCAGTCATGATGTAGTAACAGACCACAAATAATTTTAACTGTAAGCATGCAAGAAACAAAGTGACATATTATAAAATACAGTTGGAAACAACTTCAAAAATAACTTGCACAGAGATGAACCAGCCAGCCTAATATAAAAGTGATCTGAATGCACGTGTTCCACAGATTTCAATCGCTCTGAAACTGTTAACAGATGAGAAGCCTGGGTAATCAAGGTTACATATCAATATGAAACAGCAAATTTCCATTTGAATATGGATTCTAGGTATAAACATCAAATTGCCACAATATAGAAATGGGAAGGAAATGCAGCTGGCTAAACAAGATGTACTCTATGGTAGAACAAAAACCAACAACTGAAAAAAGCAGCACACAATGAAAAAAAAATAAAAAAATGATAGCCAGTCAATATGAAATCAAATTTAAGAAGAGGGGAAAAAAATGCACCTAGCACGTACATACAAAACGACTTGAGAATTTTGCCTTGAACTTGTCTGATACATGGGAAAAAAAAAAACAAAAAAAAAACAGAAAATCATTCAAAATATTCTAGAAAGCTTTGAGAGAGACAATATGTTACAATATGCTGCTTCACCTGCGCAACAAATTTTTGAAATAAACATTTCAAACAATTAAATCTTAAATCCGTTCAAATGATATGCATTGAAAAAGATGCAAATGTTAATTCACTGTCTATGCATTAATGAACATCAAGTTGTGTGCGCTTTAAAAACTCAATATCACAAACACTGCCTCCAAAATGCCATACCCTACGCACAGCTTGGAGCCTTGAAAGAATGTTTTCAGTCTGTAGATAAAATCAAACATTTGTCAACAAATTGCTACCAAGCCAAGTTCAATTTCAAAATCTACACTAGCGAAGAACGATTAAACAAAAACAACGTAATACATAAACTGTAAAAAGAATCAATAAGACAAAGTCAATAAATCCTCCAAGACACTGAACTTTTTAGTGATAAAATGTTTAAAAGAAGCAACAGTTCACATTATCACAGAATTGCTTCAATATACAGAACACCTTATCTCATCAACAGAGTTTTAAGTGAAATAGTGTGCCACAAGAGACCTCTATAGCAAGCAATCCCTGGCAAGGTTACATAACAGTAAGTAATTGTAAGGTTCCCTCTGGGTTTAACAAACACACCACTAGAAAGTACAAGATTAAAAATACTGCTAATTCAGCTCAAGATAATCAATATTAATGAGAAACAATTGGCTAGCTGGTTTAAAAAACTAACTAACAAACATGAAGAAAATTTCAAAAATTTCATAAGAATGTTTGAGATAAAAAAAATTACTTTTGTTTCTGAATTACATATTCACAGCCATGTATAAAGATAGATAAAGAAGTTACTTACAAATATAAGATCAGAGCCTAAACAAAAAAAAATATATATGCAGATATTTAATTTGAAACACCAACAATAAACACCACTGGCAAATTAAATGTTTTCTTTACCAATAAGCTTGATGGTGCCACATAACACGAAAGAGGAGAATTGGATGCACACCACAAAACATTAGAAAAGATACAAATTGCACATCAATTGAAACCAACAGCTCTCTACAATCCAAAATACATATTTTCTTGGTTGGAAATGAAACTGACTCACTGTATGACAATGGAAAGCCTGCTAAATCTTTTAGTGACCTCCATAGTTTCATCGGAGTAAAAACTGTCCTTGATTTTGAAAATAGCTCAGTATTGGACGGGTGCCTTACAATACAACTCATAACTCAATTAAAGTTCCTACAAAAATTGTTGTCCAGAATATTGAAAGCAAGGGTAAACTTCAGCCCCCCATAAAAACATATATAAATTATTAAAAAAACAAAAACAAAAGACAAAAGAAAGAAAAGGGGGAAAAAAAGAGAAAGAAGACTAAAATAAAACATGAATAATGCACATATATTTCCGCATTTCAATTGCTTTTCCACGGCCCAGATAATTTATTGATATTGCCACCATATGATTGACTTAGCCTTCATTGCTTCATTTGTACTTGAAACGTAGGAGTTATCAGGTGCTTTCCTCAACAGAGCTGTGCAGGACTATTCATAGCACTGATTAAGTTTATACTCTTCTTTCCAAACAATGACACTGATAATAAAAACAAACCTAAACAATGATTAAAAAACCTTACAAAAAAAATAAAAAAAGAAAGAAAAATAAAAACGTGTTGTGAACAGTCACAAGTCTTCTCCTATAAGTATTACATATCTCACTTGTCTTCAGGCAGAGTTCTCCTGATCAAGCTCCAGTCCTATTTCAAGGACAAGATCCAAATCAGGGTCGAAGTCTGCCTGAGCTGAACACTACATGTTGTCATTCTCCATACGGAAGTGTGCCTCAGTCGCTGGATCTGTCACCATATCCATGTTGGGGTTGGTAAGCATATCGAGTGCCTCTGGATCCAATCTGCTCAAACTTTCTCGTAATGCTGCGTCACTTGGGAAAACATCTTCCAAATCTATTGATCCCACATTTATTGCTGACCCAAGCTCTTTGGCAAGGTCGTCTGCATCTGAAATTTCATGGCTCATGGTTATTGATTACTTACTGAAATAAAAAACAAACCCTAACTAGAAAACCTACCTGTCAAAATGATATCTGGAATACTTGTGGGAGTGTTAGGAGTTTGGGGTTGCTGTGTTCTTGAATCACACACATTATTATGACCATGGTTTTGGTTCTGTGAATAGTGAAGTTGAGCTGGTGATGTGCTATAGTAGCCAGGGTCAGGAGTAAGCTCATGCACTTGAGTAAGTGGGTCATCCGACTGAAACATAGAAAAGCCATGTCAAGTACAGCCTGTTCTGTCATAAGACTATGCGATGCAGAGTACACTGTTTGTCTGGAAGAGAGGATTTGTTTGCAGAAAAATCAGAAGGAAATAACACTGAATAAGAGGATTTATCGAACAATACCATGACTATAAAGTAACATGAGGGAATGACAGGACATTAGCACAGCTAGCTACTCAATGCTTTTGAAATACCTTAGATTCAAAAGAATTCTCATTTCATATGAAATGCTAGAGAAGTCACAAAAACAAACCACATGTAGGTCAATATCATAAGTTGTCTTATCAAACCAATATAAAAAGCAACACACCACTCGCAGACACTCTTTACTTTGGTCAAGATTCTAAGAAGGAAAAGAAAGGGAAGAAAAGAGTTACTACAGCTGCATGAAGGTACGTATTTAAATGGCTTGGTTAACATGAATATGAATGAAAAGCATGCAAAGATGTTGTCAATGTACAGAAAAACAGGAAGCTGCCCATATTATTACATTGTTAATAACTACCAAAATTTTCCTTCTTTAAGTTTTGAAAAAGAAAAGAAAGAAACAAAAGTGTATAATTAAATAAAAAATGAACTAAAGTGACTAACATAAACAGAAAAAATAAAGACAAAGCTAAAAGAAAAACAGTACATATGATTTAAAAACCAACAGGCTAATATTAGTAAAAATCACCTGCAGTTCAGTGTCCCAAGTTGCACTATTCTCCACAAGTGAGTGAACAAGCTGACACAAATCCTGGCAGCCAGAAAATCACACACATTGAACTAAAGACAAAATGCTAAGTATCACAGAATTGTCAGTGACGTTACTGAGGGTGCTGAGAACATGAAATAATGTTCCATGAAAGATTACATGAAGGTAAAAAGTGAGTTGGAGAGGGGAGTAAAGTAAAACCTTTTCAAACTACTTGACAGTGCTTTTGACTTGCTGCCTTCCAGTAGAAACTGAAAGTGATAAATTGATTACAAACTGTGTGGAAGCCTCAGGAGAGCTAGATTGTAGGATCTCAGGTTTTATGTTGATTTAATGCATCTCAAAGATGAGGTTTTCTAAAAATATGAACTAATGAAGAGGGCATAGGTAATTTGTTACAATTGCCACAATTTAGTTTAGCAAGCTTGTTCAAGGTGTCTGCATTCAGTATTATCACACAAACCAGACTAAATGTCTCACAGGATGCTGGCTTAGGTAAACACTTACCAGTCCTTGCTGGGAATCCAAAGAACAAGTTTGAAAAAAGAGAGGAGTCACCAAGTTAATCCAAGCAGATGAAGCAAATGAATAACGATCCCATTGACAAACGAACTGTATTGAATACCCAAAGCCCTCTTCACCAATGTTATACTATGATGAGCAGCACAATAAACTCACCATTGAAAATTGCTCCAATCCCTGCTGTAGGGCAGCCTGAGCTTGAGTGTAAAAACTGTTTTCTGGCAAGTAGCTTGGTGAGCTATCCACCGATATTGGACTGGGAGGGGCGCTGTGAGGACTTATACAACGGTAAGACTGGAAAGAAAAGACAGTAAGTAGAGAGTCACATTTTGAAAACTAAATGTGTGGTAAGAACTGAATAATCACCTGTGCAAGACTAGGCGAATTCTGAGGACTGGGTCGTGGGATGCATTGTGGATTTCTATACGAACTCAGGGAACTGCTGTCATGAGCCTGAAAAACAGAAGAACAGAATGTTAATTTTAGCTAGACATTACCACACAAAATATGTTTCACATACGTTTGGTTATATCCGAGCACAAATAAATATTTTAAACAGTGCCCAATGTTGAACTTACAGAATGATGGAGATTTGAATTGTTTATGTTGATTGGTGGCGACGCATTCATATGAGGTACTAAGTGAGAATCTTCTTGGTGTTGATAGACATAGTGGTTCTGCGTCTGCTGTCCATCCTGATGAGACTGCGATTGAAGTTCCAGTCCATTATCTTGAATTACTCCCTAAAAGTAACAATAGGTAAACATTTTATTGCAACATAAAACTTTGCAGAATGTAGTTTACAGAGCAAGAAGAAACAAATCATGAAACTGTAGGTGCTACGCTATTTAAACATGTATAGCTAAATACAATAAAAAAATTAATTTACAACATCTTGCTTTTCTATTCGGTTTCTCAGAATGGGGAATAAAGTAGAGGATGAAATTAATTTTTTTTTTTCAATACTTAGGAAATGTGACACTCAATGCTCATTCATCAGATGCTTGACCCAGATGCAGCAAGGCAAGTAAGTTTACAAGTACTCCTTTCAACGCACATAGAAAAGCAACAGTACTACCTACCTTACAAGCATGCAGAAATCTAAAGTGCCCTGGCACAGTAAGAGAGTTCTGTAACAAATACAAAGTTCCATCAAACACACAATCTAGTAGGAGGCAGTTAGGAGTTTGATAATCTCTAGCCCTGCACTAAATCAAATTACATACAGATAAAGCAAAAGAGATATTAAGTTACCAATTACTTGAAAGACTACAGACTGGAAAAATACACAAGTGACTAAATTCCAATCAAAACATGACAATGACTATTACTATTAGGCTTGGTTGGCCAGTTACTGTAGTGCATGTCACATATCACACAAGTTAACCCACAGCTGCTTGCTACACAACTACTTGCTGTGACTTGACAAACTTTTTCTAGGGTGATAGTCATGATTTGGCCACTAGAAACCACAATCAAAATAAGGTTAAATGTGAAACTTGAAGGTTAAACCGATAAACCTAGTTTTGTCCCACAAAATTGCATTATGGTTGCAAATACTGTAATATGAACATCACAAATCAAAGACAAAAAAAAAAAAAAAAACAGGCTCAGAAAGATTAAACAAGGTACCAATTAACCGACATATTGTTGTCGTTTACAAATGGTGCTTGTTCTTTACCCCTACAATATGTGAAGATATTTTTTTTACTTAGTAATTAATGTTAGATTGTTTATTTTGTGTAAATTGTGAGATTAATAGAACTCAGATACTGATGGCTAGCTGGTGGCCCGCGCCGCGCTATAACTATCCCTGCCAATGGTGGACTTGGTAAACTTAGAGTGCTCCCAGAATAGCTTTATCTTTAAAATAGTATTGGTTAGGGGTCTTCAGGCATATCAATGTATCTAGAGATCAAAATTAATTTAAATAACAAGCAAAGCAGTTTGGGACATGCCCTCAACAGTAAAATTTTGCTCTAAATTATGTCTATACTTTGCAATTGCACTTCAAAACTTCTTTATCAGCAATTTGTAAATAACATTGGTAGGGGGTTAAAGCTTCATAAAATATTCACATACAATGAATCAGATAGTAAATTAATTCAAAAAGAGATTCTATATGCCCTTGACATTTCACTTTTAGTAGCTAATAGAATAATAAATGAAATTCAAGTGTTGTGAAGCAAGATTGTAGGAGCATCCTTACCATCCAAAGTTATCATTTAGTAATCTTTGGTTTCATATTTTATAACATATCCATATGGTTGAATTGAAAAACTGAGTTGCAAAACTTACATTGAGTAGCAAGAAAGCTGCTTTTTAAGTTTAGATTTGTAAATAATTTTAATTGCTAATGAGATCAGGACTTAACCTATCTTCACACAATATTTTGTTTCTGCAATAATATTTTTGAGAGTCAAGGTCTGATAAAACCAACTCGTGTTTTTGGTCAGCGTGCATGAGGAAATTGCTCAGAACATATTTTCACATGTGTGCATGCTGTATTTCAGGAGAGGAAAGTGAGTTGCTAAATTACACCAAGATCGGACTAATACTTTTACCTTAACATGATTTATCAGACAATGGGGGGTAAAGAACGAGTAAAAATGGAACATGTTAAATTCAGTCTTTGCAGTTTCTGTTGCCCAAACCGCTACACATTTGCAGCTTTTACGTTTTTCTAAAAAATCAAACATGACAGACAATAACAGCAGGTCACCTGAACACACTGGGAATGGCAAAATGCAGGTTTCTCTATCATGCTGCATCACACCTTCGCCTTTACTTACTGGACTGTGGGGTCCATGAGGGCTGAGGGGGCTCTGCAGGCTGTGAGGGCTGTGAGGGCTGTGGGGACTATGGGGGCTGTGGGGGCTGTGGTAACCAGGCTCAGGACTGGCCCCACGAGAGTTGTGGGGCGAATAGGTAAACCTCGCGTCCCCCGGCCCCGTCACAGGACCCGCGGGGGAGAGTGTGGCCACAGAAGTGTTTCTCGGACTCTGAAACACAAAGGTTGAAGATTTCGGTTCCGATGTACAGAGTAAAAATAAAACATTACAGGATTGTTATGTTGACTTTGATGGGTATTGAGAGCAAAGCTTTCGAGAACTCACAGTTCCATAGGTAGAACTTGAGTCGTCTTGGTCTAAAGGCGTGTGCAGAGGCGGAGGGAAGTGGAGGTTTGTGAGGTCTGGAAGGGACCCGGTGGGTAGCGCCTGCATCTCCTGCTGCAGTTGGTACATGCTGTCACAGAAAGACAAAATTAAATTAGCGGAGCAAAGAGAAACCAGCCTTATTCTTAGACCGTGCTGGGCTCCTTTGAACATGGACTGAAATATTTCTGCGTGGATGTGCTCCTTGCGCATAAATCTGTCTAAATATGCAAATTGCCTAAAGGCCACAGGAAATGGACTTGTACTTCAGGGTACTTCCTAGACAAATTAGAATGACAGAATTTTGATAACCTAATAAATAGAATCTGTACACCTTTAAAAAAAATATTGATATATAAAAAAAAGGAACACAATATTAATTTTGTGATAGGAATGCAACTTGTTCTTCACAAAATTATGTGTCATAATGAATCTGGAAGCGCCGCAGGCCTAGGGAGGCGCACTCTTAGCTCAGCCCCACACGTGCCCCACGTGCGCCTACCTAGTGTAAAATTTTTAAAAAAATTTAAAAAAAATAAAAATAAAAACTCTTGGGCGAAAGGAAGAAGGCCCCCTACAGGGGGCTAAAAAAACATGAACAAGAGGAGAGCGTACTGGTTGGCGGCGGACAGGGCCCTGGGCTGCGAGGTGGCCGAGCGCGACCGGCCGTCGGGGGAGGCGGACAGGTGTCGGCGGCTGCGCTCCTGGGCGTGGCCGTGCAGGCCGGAGCCCAGGCCGGCGGGGCTGAGCGGCGTGAGCAGGTGCAGGTCGGGGAGCGCCTGCGCGCTGCCGTGCCCGTGGCCGCCCGCGCCGGGCCCGGCCGAGCTCTGGTGCAGCGCCGAGTCCGAGTGCGTGCGGCGCCACGTCGAGTCGGACGGCGGCGAGAGGTACGGCCCCATGGAGCTCATCGAGGCCATGGGCGTGCCGTAGGGGGACGTGTCGACGCGCTTGTCGACGGGGCGCGCGCGCATGGGGCCCGGGCCGGCCCCCGCGCTGCGCCCCCGGCCGCCGGAGCCGCCGCCGCCGCCCCCGGGGCCGCCCCCGCCGGGGCCCTGCTCATCCGCGGGGCTGAGCGCGGGGCTGAGCGCCGGGCTGAGCGCCGGCGAGGGCAGCGGGCTGGGCGAGGGGCTCGGGACCGCAGGCTGACCCGGGATCTGGAACACAAGCAGCAGCGCGGCAGCGCGTCAGCACGAGCCAGCACACTCATTCAGAAGGGCGCGCTCTTCGCCCCGTCTCTCTCGCACTCATTGGGGGTGCCGAATAGGTGCAAGAGAGACAGAGCGACGAGAGCACTCTTCTGAATCAGTCTACAGTGGTGGTGGTGGTGGTCACCTCTGCGGGAAAGAAAAAGAGAGAGACATGCAGTATTTGACAGGGACGCAGGTCCCCGCGGCATGGTCACATCCGAAAATCATCCGGCGAATACACGACGGCGCGAAAAAAATCATGGCGGGAAAGAAAGACGCATGCAGTTTTTGACAGGACCAAGGGGTGGGTCCTTCACTCAGAAAAACACGGTATACATCCAAAAAAGAAAATCAGTAAAAAATCGGATACAAATAAAGAAATCACCAAGAAAAATTCTGAAATAATAAAGAAAATATCGTGAAAAAAAATTCAAGGTAAATCACAAAATCGCTTTTCTGACCGCGTTTGACGCTGATCACGTTAACTTCATTGGAAAAACAAAGGTAGGACTTAATGCCTTTCTAGGGGCATGAAATTTTAATGCCTTTGCAAAGGCATGGAATTGTCCAAAGGCATTAAAATTTAACACCTTTGGGGCAGTTTTAATGCCTTTGCAGGGTTGCTAATTTTTAATGCCTTTGTAAAGGCATTAAACTCCTTCGAGTCCTACCTTTGCTTTTCCAGTGTTTACAACGCTTTACGCTAACCACGCTAACTTTACTTCAGTACAAGCTGCTGATACTACGTATCATCTGCTAAAAACTTCAAATAACATCGCAATGGTGTGGCATTGCGTGTGGCGGGGCGTGGCGGGGCGGGGCGGGGCGTGGCGGGGCGGGGCGTGGCGGGGCGGTTGGCGGAGCGGGGCTCGGCGTGACGCGAAGAGGC
This sequence comes from Frankliniella fusca, assembly GCA_029379305.1. Taxonomy (NCBI): domain Eukaryota; kingdom Metazoa; phylum Arthropoda; class Insecta; order Thysanoptera; family Thripidae; genus Frankliniella; species Frankliniella fusca. The sequence goes on along the minus strand of JAHWGI010001092.1, from coordinate 443,956 downwards.
GAGGCGCGGAGGGGGCCCTTGTTTTATAGGTAGTAAACCAGACATTCATAGGGCTATAGGGCTGCGCATGGTGCGGCTGCAGACGGCACTTTCACTTCACTTATTTACCGAAGGTCTCAAAAGACCTCTGGTCTCCACACCGGCCTGTCTATGGTGAAAGATGGCCAGCGCTACTTGCCTACCTCCCGGCCCCAAGACAGTAACAGGGCAGCCAGCCGAGTCCTGTAGCGTCCATGCGTTACATCTACGAGTTGCCGATAGCCTGAATATGAACGGGGCACGCGGCACACGCTAACTGGCAATGTACTTTTTCACTGGAAAAACAAAGGTAGGACGAGAAGGGTTTTAATGCCTTTACCAAGGCATTAAAAATTAGCACCCCTGCAAAGGCATTAAAACTGCCCAAGGGTGTTAAATTTTAATGCCTGTGGAAAATTTCGTGCCTTTGCAAAGGCATTAAAATTTCACACCCCTAGAAAGGAATTAAGTTCTACCTTTGTTTTTCCAGTGTTATTACTAATGAAATGTAACTATATAAACATGCAGATTTATGTAAAATTAAAAAAAAATCGTGCTGAATTATGTAGATGTAGAATACTGTGCATAGGCTAAATCTGTTAAATTTTAAGTATTTTTTCTGCATGTAATAATTTAACAAGACCTATGTACAAAATTCTACATAATTAAACACGATTTTTTTTTACCATTGTGGATATTTGCCCCAATTGGGGCACCCACTTACTACCGCTATTTGCACCAATTACATTTTACATAAATCTGCATGTTAATACGGCTACATTTCATATGTACGAAAAAGTACATTGCCAGTTAGTGTGCACGGACCACGGGGCACACTAAAGCCCGCTGTAGCCGCGCTTCTACATATACCTATAGGAAACACTTTTGACTTTTCAACGCTTATCGCTGGACAACTTTCACTTTGACAACTTTAACTGAAGACGTTTAACTTTTGACGCTGATCACGCTAACTTTACAACGCTTTACGCTAACCACGCTAACTTTACTTCAGCACAAGCTGCTGATACTACGTACAATCTGCTAAAAAACTAGAAGAAAATAGGTGTACGCTTGAATTTATAGTAGAGTAGGACCCCTCAGCCTATACGTCGCATGGTCACATCAGTGCTAAAGCGCTCGAATGTCTAATAATGGCGCCTTGGATGTCAAGTCACAGAACTCGTCCACGTCTCTGTTGGTGCGGGGGGGAAGGGAGGGGGGGGGGGGGGGCTAAGTGCTGTGCGAACACTGTGAAAAATACTCGTAAGGGTTACGGGAAAATTTTCCATGATAAAAGTCGTAAAATTACAATTTGAAATTGTAAATTTACAAGCACTCCCTATCGACTTGGAATTGACGGAGGAGCAAGAATGGGTAGTCGTAAATTTACGACGTATTTTGTAAATCAAAATTACAAAAAATGTCGTAAATTTACGGGAATATTTTTCACAGTGAATGGTTCGAAATCGAATCGAATCAAATCTGCCTGGATCCGATTCGGTTCCGAATCGGTTATGATTCAGTATCGAAGGTTCGAAATTTCGAATCAGCTAAGATTCGCCACCGAATCTTAAAGTTTAAGAACATGCTTTTCAACAAGAAGAGGGTGCGAGCGCGCCTTTGCAAAGATGTGTTGGTGGGACCTACTAGACTTTATTTTCAACCTTTTTTTTTCCTTTTTTTTTTTCGTAAATCTAATTTGTAGGGGGTAAAAATTGGATTGGATTCGAATTAAGGAAGATTCGATTCGAAATTATTTGGTCGGATTCGATTCGAATGAGATTTGTAGAAATTCGATTCGATTCGGACCCAAAAACCTCGATTCGCACAGCACTACGGTGGCAGGCGGCGGTGCGTGGTGCGGCGGACAAAGCAGTCATTAATTTAGAGAATCAATATCGTCTGCAGACGCTCCGCTCGGTGGCGCAGCGGGGTGGTACGTCGTCGGAGCGTCCCGGCACCCCCCACACTCGGGTAGTCTGAGACGCATCGGAATGACGTGCGGGGCTGCCGAGGGGGAGACAACTCGGAATTTGTGTACAAATTGTGAATATTTCTAAATTTTCGGGATTTTATTTTAAATTTTCGGGATATTTTTGAAAACTTTCGAGAATTTATGTTAATTTTCCGTGAATTTTTGTAAATTTGAGAATTTTTGTGCACTTTCTAGAATTTCTCTGAGTTAGTACAAAAATTTCACACTCTAACTGGCAATGTACTCTTTCGAGCATGTGAAATGTAAATTTATTAACATCCAGATTTATGAACAAAATTGTACAGAATTACGTAGAATATTGCGCATAGATCTGTTTAAATTATTACATGAAGAGAAAACGCACAAAATTTAACAGATTTATGTTCAATATTACATAATTTAGCACGATTTTTTACATAAATCTGCATGTTTACATAGTCACATTTCATATGTAAGTAAAAGTACATTGCCAGTTAGCGTGCTGAGTTGTTTCCCCCTCTCGGGGGCGGGGCGGCGGGTGGTGCGGGCACCGCAGTGGAGCGGATAGCCTATGCTCGACTCGCCAGGCGCTTGGAGCAAGCAGAACAAGGAGGACCGAGGGGAAGAGGAAAGGGATGTCTGGCGGGGTGGGGGTGGGGCCGCGGAGTGGGGGCGCCGGGGGCGGAGAGGGGGGGGGGGCATCGATTGGGATGCGATACTCGGTAATTCCCTCCCCCGAGCAAGCTTCTCTAGACCCGCCCCGCCCCGCCCCGCTCGCGACGTCGGGGCACAAGAAACGCCGACAAAAAGGCAAGCAAAACTGGCGCGCGGCGATCCACAGCAGCACGAAGCACGGCCGGACGGAGGACACTCAGGGTATGCGTCGGGAGGGCTCGTGGCAAAAAGTGGCGCCTTGGAGAAAGCGCGGGGAGGGAGCAGGGGCGATACGGTAACCGCAAGCCGCCGCAAGCCCGGGCAGGCAGGGGGCGCGGACGCCACGCGCGCCCACCCCGACAAAGAAAGTCCCAAACACGTGGGGCTGGAGCACCCTAGCGGCTCGGCGGGGGCGGGCGGGGGCGGGCGGGGGCGGGCGGGGGCGGGCGGGGGCGGGCGGGGGCGGGGCAGTGGGCGGGGCGCGCGGTCAACGCCCCGCGGGCGGGCCGGGCGGGCGCGCTGCGACCTCAGAGGAGCATCCACAGGTGCTTATAGCGCCTCAGAACACCGAAAGGGCAACCCCCGGGGCACCCGGGACACCCAAAGGAGGACCAGACACCGAGGGGAAAACGACTCAGAAATTTTTGAACACCTCGTAATTCTGAGAAAAAAAAATCAGAATAATTTAAAAAAATCCAAAAGTTTTCAAATAAAAAATAAATTATAAAATTTCTGAAAAAAATCAGGAAAAATTCACAAAAACTTACTAAAATTCACAGAATTTTAGGAAAAACTCAACCAAAAGTTGAAAAAAAATTCACTAAAACTTCACAAAATTTGTACACCAAAATTCAGAGTTGTAACCCCCTCGCCAGACACACACGCCCTTCCCAGGCACTTGCCACTCCGAGGCAACTACTGTTTGAGCTCGTCCAGGACTGGCGGCCGCATGCCTCCCGCCCCGCCCCGCCCCGCCCCGCTTAGCGGCGGCGACGCGGCCACAACCGGTTGTGCCGTGGTTCTGGATCGGCAGGTCCTCCTCCTCCTCCTCTCTCTCTCTCTCTCTCTCCTCCAATCTCACGACTAGGTTACACAGAGCGCGGAATAAGAGGAATAGGCGAGGACGGTACACGTGTTGGTGAGCAAACTGCAGAGTAAAAAAGGTGGACCCACGTTAAAACTAAGCAGAATTGCCACAAATTTTTAATTTTCCCGGAGTTTTCCCTGATTTTCAGGCCCTTCATTGAAATGAAATTTTCCTGATTTTAAAGTATTGCATCTCGATTTCTTCAGTGAAACGCGAGCGAAGCGAGCGGAAATCTTTTCATAAAGGTAGCAAAAACTTACTTACTTTCGATGAACTTATAACTTTTGTCACGCAAATTGCAGAATTTTTGTTAACATTGGGCAAAAGCACAGGCTAAGTCAAATCTGTAATTTTTTCCCTGAGTTTTTTTTTTTTTTTGCAGTTTCTCGGAGTCTTCCCTGATTTTCCTGAATCGATTTCAAATTCCCTGAGATTTCCAGATTTCTAGAGTTGTTGCAACCCTGAACAAAGCTCGACCTTGATCTGCAGGTTGATTACGTCCAGCGTTTAATAATGTCCTCTCTCTCCCCTTACGGCCTCGACCAATGAGTGCGACGAAGATAAGACACGAAACCAACCGCTGGTATCACCCTGCTGCGGCGCGTTACATCTGAAATTCGAACCTCACCCACCACGCTAGCCCCCCCCCCTCCCCTCCACCTCCCCTGGCGCATTCCGACGAGACAGCAAATTTAAATTTCGCGCCTAAGGTAGGCATGTAGTCTTCCGTGTCCTCGAGAGCTCTGAAGTTCCTGCGACGAGTAAGGTGATTCCGCGCAGCTCTCTGTCCTCGTCACTCATGGTGCACGTTCTTGAGGAGGAAGAGAGAGGACACTACTAAACGCAGTTCGTAATGACCCTGAAGGTCCGCGCTGAGCACGGGGGACTGCGATATAGACGTATTCCGAGGAGCGCTCTCCTCGCCCTGTCTCTCTCGCACCTGTACGGTGAAGCTTAATGAGTGCAAGAGAGACAGGACGAGGAGAGCGCTCCTCCGAGTAAGTCGGCAGACAGCGTGTCCGGCTCACGGGAGGGAACCTCAGCGGCTCATGAAGGGTGATTCCGAATACTGGTTTCGTCGCTCTTTCCCTGTCAAACTCATGGAGCAAGGCCGTAAGGGGCAAGAGAGAGGACTCTACAAGACGGTGTTCGGAATCACCTGGCTGGCGGCCTGCCTGCAGCGTCACAACTAACGCTTCGCTCCCTGGAGAAAGTTTGGAAAATCCAAGGAAAGCAATAATTCCCGGTCATTGGTAATCCCTCTTGAGTTCGAGGGGGTTGGGGAGGGCGGAGGGGGGCCGGACCCCTTCTTGCGGGACACGGAGGGGCGCGCTCCGGGCCGATCCGCCCCCAACCCCGGCCGTCTCGTCTCGCGCCTCGGTCCTTGTCCCACTCGTGGAGCCCTGCTATCCCCAGCATAGGGCACCGCCTTGGGTGTACGAGAGCGATCCTCGGAATCAGACGGCAGCAGGAGCGGGCCGAGGGGAGGGGGCAACCACTCTCCATCCTAGTGGACACCAGATTTCAACTGAAATGTGATTTCTGTGCATTTCGAGAGATTTCACCGGGTTTTGTAAAGATTTCACAACCTTTTACGAGATTTTACAAAATTCTAAAAGATTTAACACGGTTTCAAGGAATTTCACAAACTTTCATGAGATTTCACAAGATTTCTCAGAGATTTTGAGAGATTCCTTCTCTCACAATTCCAATGAGATTTCCCTGGGTTTGTACACAGGATTTCACGAGTGGTAACCCCCTGAGCCGATACCAGCTCTCTCGTGCGGCAGGAGATATTGGGTTGAAGATTGGCAGGTAAATTGTTCAATCATTCTAGAAATTCAAAAATGGCTTTGACAGTAAATGTGGAAAAGCGAAGATTTAAATTACTGATTTTGCCAAATACAATGAAATAGACGAAAATACGGCAAAGTGAAGGTCCCAACGCAACCCGATTCCCAGTTTTGTTTAAGCCAGTCTCGGCGGGGGAGAGGGGAAGGGGCGACATCTAGTCTGATACTTGTATGGTAGTGGAGCTACTGCAGGAAATTCCCTCAGCATAAGAGAAATGCACTAATGGACCCTTAAGGTAGAAGTGGGTTTCACCAAAAAAGAAACAATAATAGTGTTAATATAACATGCATGACAAATGGAAAGCCACTTAGAGAAAAATAAATGATTGGTGAGTCATGAAGAGGCTTATGACAGTGGACTTCAATCAATTCTAGATTTTACGACTTTGTAGAATGCTAATACAAAATTTCTGATACGTACATAAATAAAATCCAATAAATAAATAAAATCCAATAAATAAATAAAATCCAATAAATAAATAAAATCCAATAAATAAATAAAATCCGATAAATAAGTAAAATCCAACTAAGACTAAATTGGTACTTAAAACATGTATCATGCACATGAAACATAATTTATACAGAAAATACATAAGAAATTGACAAAATTTGTAATTTTACAAAAAAGCTAGAAAAAAGAGTCTTTTTTCACTTGAGCGGACCTAACATTTCAACAATGCTGGAGGTAAAAGTGAGACTTTCACCACGAATGAGCTTCGTGACAATTTTGACAATCACGACAATCACTCTCAACCAACTAAAAAATTTGAAGAAATATTTGAACTCTTAAATAAAAAATCCACATATTATATATCTTCCTTGAAGATGATATCTGAATGGCGCTCAGGTGAAATAGACTGGCAGTGGCAGGTCTACACTAGTGTTGTTTGCATATGGGTGTATTTCTCACCAAAAGTCAAAATTTTGTGATCTAGCCTTCATGCAGTTTTAAATCATGCTAACCCTCCGCTCTTTAAGTTTGACTTTTAAGTAAATAAATTATAATCAAGAGAATAAAAAAGAAACAAATTCTAAGTACCTTTGTATAGAATTAATTAAAAGGGTATAAGAAGGTAACCAAAACTGATATATGTAGGAATTTGATCTACAAGATAGAGGTAGAACATACGCCTACCTTTGGCAACGTTACCACCATAGAGTTGGCTTGGACAGCAACATTTGTGACAATTGGTAGTGTGATAGATTTGGACCGCATTTCATCAGTCTGACATATCCCAATACTCTTCGCCTACAACAAAACAGACCTTCCTCAGTGTTCGAGAAGATGAATTATTTTTTTCCCCATACCTCTCCCAGTCCATTAACTCAACAGTTACTAAATTTTGCCACTACTCAAAAAAAAGTACTTTAGATTTAAGAGTCATTTTCAGTCGTTTTATGAGAGGCTGAATGATTGGATGAAAAGCATATGCAAAGGTGTCAATGAAAGAAAGGATTGGTTTCATTCCTAATGCATGATACATTAGTACTCATAAAAATAATCATGAATCTGTGACAGCGAGGAAAATGAGTCACAGCGGAAAATCTCGCTCCGAGACGAGACGTCACGGTGAGGTTAGGTTCCATGTTTACATTCCATCGGAAGTGCCCGCGCGCCCGCCCCGCCCGCGCTGAGCCGAGCCCCGACGTTTAGCGCCTTTCCTCTTCTCATTTCCCGAAATCGTCTCAAATAAAATGCGCGGAGGCCCGCGGCGCGGGGCGGGCGGGCGGCCGAGGGGTCTAGCGAGAGGCCCTGGCGGCCATTGTGTACCGCAAGAACCAAATTAGCAACAACACACACACAGCGCTCGGCTCGGCCGCTCGCAACATGACTCGAGTAAATAACAGCTGCACTGTACACAGCCCACTGGATACACCGCGGGCCACGCAAAATTATCGACAAATCATCAATTCAATCTTTTTCCCCCCTTTTTTTACCGCTCAGCATTGGAGCTGCGGGGCAGAGCGCGCGGGCCGTGGCGAGTAGCGCAGTTGTGACAGGTTATCAACACGGTGCTGCTCGCCTCAGCTCGGCCTCGGCGCACCCACCACATTCCACACGCCTCGGCTCTCCTCCCTCATTTCCCTTCTCACCTTCGTCGCCTTGTGCACGTCCCGCATCACCTGCTCGAACTCGGCCGTGCCCTCGGCCTGCTTCTGGTTGTGCAGGGCGATTTTCTCGGCGAACTTCCTCGGGGACGTCATCCTGGTGACGACGGGGAGGCCGAGGCCAGGCAGGCCAGGCCAGGCCCAGAGCAAGGCGCTGAAGGTTATCACCCAGACACTGTTGTCTGCTGCTGCGCGCGCTGCGCTAGCTGCGCTGCCCCAGGCCCGGGCCTCACAACACACAGACACACACACATACGGACACACGCGCGACTCCCGCCACGGCACGAGTCTGAGTCGTCGGGGTAGGCCTCTGCCAGCGCGGTCGCGGCCAGCGGCAGGGCAGCATCCACATGCACTGTTTATCCTCCTCGGCCAGGCGAGGCGGCGCGGCGGGGCGCGGCGGGGCAGAGCGGGCCACTAGGCGGGCAGCCGCTGCTCGCTGCTCGCTCGGCTCGGCTCGGCACTCGTGTGGTGGAAACTTGCTTTGGCCCTCCTCCTCCTCGCCCAGTGCCGCGCCTGCCTGGGCTGGGCCAGCCTGCTGGGCTCCCGTTTACTCTTCTGATCCTTCTCCTCCTCCTCCTAGAGCGGCGCGGAGCAGCGCAGCGCGGCTCGGCTCGGCTCGTCAGCGCCCTGGGGCCACCCACTGCCACTCCAAGACCTCGACGGGGACGGGGACGGGGCGGGGGGCACGGGACGGGCACCACCACTACCACCTCCTCCACCTCCTCCGCGGGCGCGCGCCAGCTTGGGGCTGGCTCCGACAGAGGGCGCTCCGCTCGGCGACCAGCCGACCAGCGCGACGCGTCTCGAGACTCTAGCCAGCCAAAGCCAACCCGTTTGGCTGGCTGCCTGCCTGCCTGGGCGGCTCGGTGGCGCCGCGCCGCGGGCGCGCGGGCCCGCGAGTGGCCCCGCGGGGCCGAGCGGAGAGGGAAGCCTGGCCGCCTGGCCGCCTGGCCTGGCCTCGAGGCTACACCACAATGTGGAGGGAGCGCTCGTGATACGTCGTGTGCCTTTCCCGCCAGGGGGAAACGGGGCACAAAAACGCGGCGGCCGGTTCCAAAGACTGACCACCGCGGCCGCGGCTGGCGCGCGCAGCGCTGCGTGCGCTGCCGTGTGGCGCGTGCGGACTCTATTCATACGCGACCACAGTATGGTCACGCACGCCCGGCCCTGAGTAAGCCGTGCGCAATGGAAAATCGCAGGTGAGACTTGAGAACTGTGTTAAGGTGTGATAGGTGTCATGTCGGTGGAAAGGCAAGGGAATTAACTCGCCAAAGGCAGAGCGAAGCTAGGCTTTTTGAAAGTTCCCAAAGCCTGCTTCAACCTTAACTTCAACTTGGGCAGTTCGTTCTGAACTTCGGACACCTATAACTTAGGCAAAGCCGACAGTCCGTGAACGGACCATCCCCCATGACCAGCTATTGCTGTATCACCGTGAGTTCGCAGTCGGCCCCGCGCACCGTATCTCTGTTCGCCCTCTGCAATCTGGTTTAGCTCAGGCTAGTGGCGCACAGACGTACCAGGTGGCTGAAGGACCCCGGGCACTTTTTGTACTATGCAACCCGCCCGCACCGCTCCATCCGGGACTGCATACCCATCAGCTGCCGGGGATCAGCGCCAAGCAGTGGATCCACCACTGCTTTCGAGTCACGGCTAAAGGTTTTTCATGAAACGGAGCACCTCGGGCTCAGGCATCCACACGATCCACAGCCTGTCCAGCAATACGATATAGATAGAGGACAGTCTGCGCGGGACTTCCCTGTCACTACAAAGCATAACTAATCAACAGCAGAACCTTTAAATAAAATTCCTCCCCAATGGAATCAATTTCACTGCTAATGTCACAGTTGCTGAAATGTTCCCATTTATTATTCCTGACCAGGAGGATTCAAGCAGAACCGAACATTTGTAGGGAAGCTGCTTCTAAACAGGTATGAACAGCAGACGCCGAGCCATAGCGAAGAGCGCGCCGCCTGGTGAGAGGACAGGGAAACCCCTCAGCCTCAGCCTGTTTGGGTTCCTATAAACGCCATTCGCAGCTGGGGCCCCGGCCCGGCCGGGCCCGGCCCCGGGCGGCCCGCGCTTCCACTCGTTCACCTCCGCAGGTCTACTACTAGCTACTACAGAGGGCGGGGCGGGACGGGGCGGGGCGGGGCGGGGCGGGGCGCGGGGCGGTCAGCCACGCTGGCAGGACTGGCAGCACTGCCATCAGCCACGGCTCGGCTCGGGCCCGCCGACTGATTCAGAACATCGCTCCCATGCCTTTGTCCTTGTCGCACTCGCGACGGTGTCTTATCCACGGAACGGGGCTGCTCCATGAGTGCGACAAGGACAGTGGCATGAGATGAGTGCGATGTTCTGAATCAGCCGGCCGCGCTCGGGAAACTCCGCAGCGGCCTCGCGGCGCCTCGCGGCCCGGGAAGAGGGAGCGAGGCCGGGTTACACGGGGCTGCCGGGGGCTGCCCACGGCGCCCGGCACCGGCCGGCAGGGTGGCTCCGAACACCATTCAGTACAGTAGCGCCCTCTCTGTTGCTCCTTAAGGAATGAGAAAAGCACTGTGCGGAATCACCTAGGGGACCTTCAATAGAAAAAAATAACGCCGGGCCACCTCCTCCAGCTCCTGCCGCCTGGTACAGCGTTGACGCTCTTGATGCCAGCCCGCCCGCCCGCCAGCCCGAAATCAGTGAATGCTTGCATGTATAGTGAAGGACCGCTCGGGAATCACCCCCACAGGACGGGATTGCGCCCTGTGCTGCAGCGCAGCGGTACACAGAGGCACGGCGCCTGCGAGCCCCGGGGTAGGCCAGCCCGCAGGTCACACGCGCACTGCAGGCGCGGACCCTGCCTAACCATCAGGCGCTCTCTGTGCATAGCAGCGCTAACAGCAGGGCCAGCTCGTTCAGCTCTCTTTCTCCAAGGCGCCCGGGGTAGGCCAGCCCGCAGGTCACACACGCACTACAGGCGCGGGCCCTGCCTAACCATCAGGCGCTCTCTGTGCATAGCAGCGCTAACAGCAGGGCCATCACGTTCCTCTTTCTCCAAGGCCCGGCCACCGGCGTCGCCCTGTTTTACCGACACTGTCCATTACGTACACTCATTTATTCGCAATAGGGTTCGTATTTTAACGGAAAAAGAAAATTTTTGGAAAAGAAGTGGATATTCTATCCGATATTTTTTTCGGAAAATTTGAAACGTTGGAAAAATTGTTGATTCCATGAAATCTGCGTTTCTGATGACAAAAACGATACGAAACGATCTAATAACGTTCCTTCAGCTTCTGGTAGTATGCGTTTAACAAAAGAAGTTGTAAAACGGGCTAGGATTGTGGAAATTTCAAGATTCGATACAAAATGTTAACAAACATCGAAATTCGACAAAGAAAACCTTAATTTTTTTAGTGAATTATGATGATGTCGCATTTTTCACCCCTCTCTTAAAGCGTTTGCCATCGTTCTGGACCATGAACACGTAGCAAAAAGTTTGTTTCAACACAATTTGAGTTTTCTTATTTTTCCAATTTTTTCGACACCCATGTTGTTTTTTTTTCGGTAAAAAGAAAAACGGATTTTTTTTTTGTTAATTTTTTTCGAATAAGTTTTCGAGCTGCCGAACCCTAACTCGCACTTGGCATACAACACATTTTTACTAGTACGTGTATATATTATGAGCTCAGTGTCAGCTGTCACCATTACCCGTGGCCGCGGTCCAGGAAAGTACCCCGCGAGTACCCGCGGGCTAAGGTGACCGGCCTTACCTCTCCGGGGCCGTGGCCCTGGAGCGTGTGAAGTTAAGTACGCGTGAGCTCGATTGTCCGACCTGATGATTACCTCAAAATCCAAAAAAAAGTGCATTGCTTTTTTCTGACCTTAATTGTTTACACGGGTAAAGTGGAGAAGGAATAGGTATCATGGTCGGAGCACACCTCAAATTCATTTTTAATTTATTTTTTTTAAAGAGCTATTCAAAAAAAAAATTGAAAAATTGGCAGGCCCCTACCTAACTCGCAACCTGCGAGCCCCGCCTGCTTAACTTCGGAGTTCTGATGGGATCCGGTGTGTTCCAGGCGACCGCCACCCCGCGGCCGCGGGCACGAGAACTCCTCTCCGAAGAGAGTCCCCGCTTAAGGCTGTGCAGGCTGTGCACAGGCTGAGCACGGGCTGTGCACGGTTCTGCACGAGATCGCACGGATTTATTTCAACAGGGGAAGAAGTCAATAAGATCATTGAACACATTACCCCGCCGCAACTCGCGGGCTGGCCGCGACAATGCACCGGTGGGGTAGGTCGCGGCCCGTCCCGCCGCCGCCAGGCAACTCTGTGAGGCAACGCAGGGGCGGGGCGGGGCGGGGCTGGCGGTCGCTGCGCTCAACTTCCACCCACACCTTCCCGCAATCTCGACCGGACTTGTAAATTCTCCGTGAAGTCAAGTCTCCCAACTCCTCTCTTTCACACACCCAGCAAGAACCACAGCCATGGCTCAGCGCGGGTGTAAGCAAGTGGGTGCGTATCAGGACGGTTTGGAACAGAGGACACCTCTATCAGTAGATCCGCAGGCCTCGACTCTAGGCTTAAGCTACACAGGATCCACATTTCAAGTGACGTCTGTGATGAGTTCATTTTTGCCGTACAGAAAGCAGATTCTCACGTCTCTTGAAATCTAATCTTATTGGATTTAAAAAGGAAATATCGTCTTTCTTTCTTTCTTTCTTTCTTTCTTTCTTTCTTTCTTTCTTTCTTTCTTTCTTTCTTTCTTTCTTTCTTTCTTTCTTTCTTTCTTTCTTGGGAAGCACGTGGAAAGCAACGTCAATCCGTGGAGTCCACGTGAATCCTCGTAAAACCTGTGCCTCACGCCAAGGGGCGGCCAACTCATGTATTTCTGTGTACACTTGCCTTGTATTTCTAATGTATTTTTCGGTATGTTTCTCGTATTTTTGTTGAGTATTTCTATGTATTTCTGTGTATTGTAGACTATTTCCTTGTATTTTTAGTGTATTCCTAGAAATACACAGGTATTTCTGTGTACACGTTTTTTTCGAGTTGGCCGCCCCTCGCCTAACGCAGAGCGGATGGGGTGGTTCGCCGAAACGAACAAAGGGCAGGAAGACAGGCCACGAATATAACAAGACGGCATCTGTTCCGAGCTGTGATTGGTTGCGAGCAGACGAACAGGACAGCTCAAAGCAACAATAATTGCCGTTTCGTCGTGTTCCTGGTCTGCCTTCCTGCTCGTCTTCGTTACGGCGAGCTTCTCCATGAACGGCAGCGACGAAGGAACGGGGGGTGCAGGGTAGTCGTTAACCCCCTCCCCCTCCTCTCTTCTCCCTGAACGCCCGCCGAAAATGCGCCAAAAAGCGCCCCGAAGGGGCACAAAAGGCTGCACCCCTCCTGCCCCCGTAAAATGAAAAGTTTCAACGCCCCTAGGGAAAAGGGACATATGTCGTCGCGTTTCCTCCGACGGGGACCCTATCCTGGGGTGGGACGTCCTCCAAAGTGACTCAGGGCACCGTGTAACCACCAAAAACTCCCCCTGCGTGCGCATGCCAAGTTTGGTCGCGATCAGACCGAGGGGTCCACCACTCTGGTAATCCTGTGTACACGTTCTCCGATAACTACTGGTAATCTTATTCCCAAAACTCTTCTTTTCGTCGTTTTTCGTGCTGTGCGACAATTTACAAAAATGTCAACGTGTCTTCAAAAATCTTACCGAGAACTGTAAGTAATCACTGGTAATCAGTAATCGTGTGTACGCTCCTAAACCTAGTGATGGACCCCTCGGATCAGACACCGGAAAAAAGCCCAACGGGGAAACAACTCTGAAATTTTTGTACACCTCGTAATTCAGGATGATTCAGAATAAAAATCACAAAAACTTGAAAAACAAATCACAAACATTGAGATAAAATCAAAGTGAAAATTCACAAAATTTCTATCAAAATTCACAAAATGTGTTCACCGAGAAAAACAAATCACAAAAATTGAGATAAAATCAAAGTGAAAATTCACAAAAATTCTATCAAAATTCACAAAATGTGTTCACCGAAATTCAGAGTTGTTTCCCTCTGGGAGGAGCCCGCCGTGCACCGCCGTGTCGTCGCGTTTCCCTCGACGTCGACCCCATCCTGGTGTGGGATTGCAGGCCCCGGGCCGTGCGCCTACCTGCTGCCGAGCACGGTCGGCTACCACGGGCACGACTCGACCCGCGAGCGCCGCCCCGCCTACTCCATGGGGCAGGCGCGGCCGCAGCAGCTCGGGCAGGAGGGACCCGGGCCCGACTGCATGCTCGACAAGTACACCAGGTTCGGCCGCACGGACGGGCCCTCGTACTCCATGGCGCCGCGCCTGGCGCCGCTCTGTAAGTGCCGCGTGCCCACACTGTGGCCATGCCATGCATTCAAAAACTCGAAAGAAAAAAAAAACATCGAGGGGGAAACAACTCTGAATTTTGGTGGACAAATTTTGTGATTTTTTTTTCGGAATTTTTGTCAATTTTCGTGAATTTTAAAAGATGTTTGGTGAACTATTACTAGAATTTTGCATAAAGTTTTGCAAAGTTTTGTGTGAATTCTCCGGAATTTTTCTGATTTCTTCTGAATTTTCCTGAATTACGAGGTGTACAAAAATTTCAGAGTTGTTTCCGCCTCGAAAAAAATAAATAAATAATGAAAGTGCCTTTAAAACGTTGGGAGTCGTTGTCGCTTTGCTCGGCTCGGCAGCCACCTCGAAGACGCCGGGGCCGGGGCAGTACTCGCCGGAGAAGTGGTTGGAGAGGGACAAGGCGTCCGCCTTCAGCCTGCTGCAGCGGCTGCCCACCCGGGTCGCCTTCCCCACGCCGGCCCCCAACGCGTACACGCTGCCCTCCTGCCTGCAAGGCACCGTGCGCCACCTGTGAGTCAGGATTGTAGGATTGTAGACTAATCGATTAGTACAACAAAGGTATGGGTCAGTAATTGGAAATTGATGGTTGTTTTAATTGGTAAAAGTTTAGTCGATTATCAACTGAATCAATACTTTCAATTATAATTGATCTCCAAATTAAATGGTCAATTATTAAAAAAATAATTGTACTCGAACCAATTACTTTATTAATCGCGGAGGTCTACATGTCGTGGTCGTGGCGAGGTCGTGACGCACACACTGGAAAAACAAAGGTGCGACATAATGCCTTTCAAAGGCACTACTGCAATAGCGCCTTTGGAAAGGCACTAAAACAGCCGAAAATAGGACCTTTAGACGAGGGGTCCCCCACTTCGATACTCGTGTGTACACGACCAAAATTACTCGCGCCTACTCGCACGCTTACTCACCAATACTCGCGCCTACTCGCGCCTACTCGCCATTACTCGCCATTACTCGCCATTACTCGCCAATTACTCGCCATTTACTCGCCATTACTCGCCAATTACTCGCCATTACTCGCCAATTACTCGCCATTACTCGCCAATTACTCGCCATTACTCGCCAATTACTCGCCATTACTCTCCAATTACTCACGCAAAATACACGCAAAATACTCGCCATTACTCATCCCTACTCACCATTACTCATCCCTACTCGCCATTACCCATCCCTACTCGCCATTACTCATCCCTACTCGCCATTACTCATCGCTACTCTCATTTACTCATCACTCGCCAATACTCGTCGCTACTCGCCTTTACTCACTATTACTCGCCTTTACTCACTTTTACTCGCCCCTACTCGCCTACTCAAATTACTCGTGTGTACACCATCTATGGGAGTGGGGGACCCCTCGCCTTTAGAGGTCAGTAGCGCCTTTGGAAAGGCACTGTTTCACTAACGCCTCTAAAAAGGCATTAGATAGCACCTTTGTCTTTCCAGTGCAGGCAAATACTGGCCTAAACACAGCGGGTGGGGTGGAGTATAGCGGGCTACATCTGTTCCTGGGATTCCCAGGGAAGTTGGAAACGCCCAGGGGAATGCCCTGCCCTGGGGAACACTTCCAGGGCATCTCCTGGTTTGTAACTCCCCAGGGAATGCCAGGGCTGGGTTTTACCGCGTGAGCCTGCTAAGCGGAACCTTAGCGTGTATGTTGCCTCATCGTAGTTTCCATTGCCTACCTTCCTGAAGGCCCTCAGCACGCCCTTATCCTTCGCCTCTCTCCTCCGCAGGGGGCAGCGGCTGGACCAGATCAACCAGGTTCGTTGTGTTGCCTGCGTCCGAGAGAGCAGAGCCTGAGTCCGTGAGAGCCCCGGCCTCGCCCGGCCCTCGCCCTGGTCCCAGCCCTGAGCCCTGTGGGGCGACTCCGCACGTCTGTCCTTATCGCACCCGTAGGGAGCAAGAGGGAAGGGCGCTGCTTTACGCTGCTCCACTGGCCCTATCCGTAGCGTAGCCCTCTAGCCCTGCGGTGCCTGCGGCCTGCGGGCCTGCAGGGTGTCGAGCGGAGCGGCCAACGGAAATAAAATTCAAGGGTTTTTCCCTGTTTTTCCAGAGAAAAATCATTAAAATTCATGAGTATTTTGGGCTTTTTCGACACAAAATTTTGCCTGTGAAAGAGTCGTTTTTTTTTTCACTTAAGTCCCGAAAATATATCAGGTCAAGTGTTACCGAGTGTTGTTACCACTACCAAGGAGGAGGAGAATGAAACAAAACAGCCACAAAAACTGTGAATTGTCCGCCGGATGAAAGCATGCTTTTTGCAATAAGCAGCAGCGCAAAGCTCAGCTGCTCGGGGAGGAGCTTCGGGTGGGCTTTTTTTAGGGTTTGGGCTATAGTTAAGTGAAATTTAAGGGCTTTTCCCGGGTTTTTCCAGAGCAAAGTAAATTCAAGGGTTTTTTTCAGGGTTTCCCGGATTTCCAGGGTCGCTCGACACCCTGCGGTTTAAGGTCCGACTGAAAGGGGGACGAGGCGTGCGTACTCCAGGTTGCCTTGGTACATACGGGGAGTTTGTCGCGCTTTTTGCCTAATTTCCTGGCGGCTATCTGGTGACGACAGAGGGGTGATCGCCCCCCCTTTAAATCGCGCCTGGCGCATCCTGCCGTCTCATCCCGAAGATCGCTCTCGCGCCTCCGTCCTTGTTGCACTCATGCGGCCCTGCCACCCCCAACGTGGGTCACCGCCATGGGGGCGACGAGGACGGAGGGTACGAGAGCGATCTTCGGAATGAATCGGATTGGCTGTTGTTGTGGTGCTGCAGGACTGCTCGCCGGGGCCGGCGCACTACCGCGCCACGCAGCTCGACGTGAGTCGCTGGCGGATGCCTCGCTACTCCATGGCGACGCGGACGCCCCTGCCCGGCGACCGCTCGCTCAAGCCCGCGCCCAACGCCTACAAGCCCACCTACAACAAGCACCGGAAGGCCCCAGAGGTCAGCGCAGCAAGTTCTGCGGGAAAACAGCTCAGCGTCTGCTGGAATCACTGTAAAACAAGGAGCGATTTTCCTCGCTCGAATAGAGCGACCACCTTTACTCTTCGCTCAAATGGAGCGATATTCGCGAGGATATTCGCGAAAATAACTCTGATTGAGTCATTTGGTAACCGAATATCACTCTTATTGAGTCATATTTTAACCGAAAATGACGCAAAATGACTCTAAATGAGCGATTTTTGTGAAAGTTGCTCCTCCAGCTCCGCCAAACCCGATGGGAGGGGGATCACAAACATCTATGTACTGGCACCCAAAAATAATTTTAAAAATTAAAAACAAGAAAAAAATCAAATTTAAATTAAGAAGAAAATTAGAGAAAAAAGATCGAGAGCAAATGAACAAAAAACTAAAAAGAAATGAAAAAAAAAAATCAGAAACAATGGGAGAAAAAAAAAACATGTATCATAAAGAGACAGGAATTCTCATTATTCTTTTGAAAAATCAAAATCAAAAGAAAAATCAAAACTAACATTTTCCATGAGTGATCGCTCCTCGGCCAAACAAGCTTTCCCACAGTCAGCCAAATCTTGAAATATTCTCTATCTCTATCTCTTCTCCTGCCTCGCAGTTTTCGTTCGGCGTGAGGCACACGGACTGTGAGTTCGTCCCCCTCACGGACGAGGACAAGTACCCGCCGGCCCTGCCGCCACCAGGCTACCCGTGAGCAGCGCAGCGCAGCGCCGCCTCCAAAAACTGGAAATAATGAACATAAAAACAGAAAAAAATGTAAAATATTCAAAAATATAGCAAAATATTATGGGTGGTATGGTTTTCAGTTTGAGCATGTTCGCAACATGCACTCCCCCCCCCCTCTCCCGTCCGTCTCTTCCGCGTTGGGTTTTGAACGTTTGGCGCGTGGCGCATGCCTCCGAGCTCTGGTGACGTAACGTCTCCTGACTACCGTGATGATGAGAATTTCACTGGACCAAAACATTGTTTTGTAACATCTCACACCCACATCTTGCTTTGTGGTGCCAAAGTGCATACGGCTCTTCATTTGCTTATTTACTTATCCTATCCCCTGTAGCAGTTTGAAAAGCGCTCTGATTGAAGCGTGCGATGGTTAAAAAAATATATACATACCGCTGTCAGCAAGTCGTTTTTTGCTTTTGAATTTTCTATCTCCTGTAACCTCGCAGGGTAGAACCGTAGTTGAAGGGAAGCACACCAAAAACGGATGAGGTGAGAAAAAAAATTATATACGTGTTTGGTACGTCAGCTGTATTGTGAGCAACTTGAAATCTACTACAGTAGTTCTTTTGGAGTTAAGAGTCGAAGCGTTCACAAATTATTTACGTATGAGGTGGCCATGAGGTGGTTATATAATAGCTGTGTTTACTTTTGATACATTGCTCATATTGTCAATTACTTTCCTTTGCCTTGTTTCAGTTTGTAAACTTCAATTGCCTTCTTACGTTCCAGCAATTTCATGGAGAATTGATGACACACTAATTTGGCAAAATGCAGGACATGTTGAAAATGATGTATATATTAGCAGAAACAGATGACACTTCAGGTATATCATTACCTCTTAAATCCACTAACAGGATCAAGGTAAACACAATGATGTGTTCAATTTAATAAGAATTTTTTTTTAAAGTTATTCACATTTAATTTTTATGTGTGCCTTAGTTCTTGACATTTGCGGCCTCGGAGACTTTGATTGTGTTTGGTGCAACAAGTGGTGGTTTATATGTCTATGATAGAGAAACATACAACTTCAAGTCTTTAGTGCCAAGCAAGGTATGTTGTCTGTAATAATTACTGAAGAACAATGTAATAATAGTAATGTATTTCTAGAGAAACTACTTTGAAATTTGTAGGAAGGCCCTGTAACATGTGTGCAAATATCTCCAGATGAAAAGTGGTTTGGTTTTTCATCTGCACGAGGTTTAAGTTGTGTACTGGAACACCATGGATCAAGTGTGAATCGTCGCATATTGTCTCATGTTCATGAAGGGAAAAAAGTAACTGCTCTCCAATGGAATAATAATAGCACACAACTTTACGTTGGTGATGACACTGGTCAAATTTCTGTTATAAGTGTTTCGTCATATTTGGTCAGTAATAGTAATGAATATTGCCCCATAGATAATTTGTAAAATAATTTTTAACCATTCATCATTGTATTTTTCAACCAGACTCCTGCTGTGGCCCTAATGCAATTAGATTCTGCAATTATCCAACTTGATACTTGCAGCTATATGCTATTGGCCTCTACATTTACACGATCTTATCTATGTGATACTTTCCGGGAACAATATCGCCAAATTGGAAATCGCTTGAGAGATGGGGAATTTGGTAGTTGTTTCTATGATATTAATCCTTGTGAACTTGCCTCAGAACCACTTAATGAAGAATGTTCTAACCAGGAGGTTTCTCATGGTCCATTCAGGTTTGTATTTTAAATGCAATCCCTAGCATTAGATTGAAGGTTTTCCTTAAAATTTCATATTTTGAATTGTGGTTAATTATTCTTACTTACAGCTCATTGAGTGATGGGGAGTGGCTGTTAACTGACAAGCATCTTCAAAATATCAAGCTCTTCTGTGCTCGCCCTGGTTTACGTCTTTGGGAAGTTCGTATTGATGGAGCCGTTATGAGTACGCATCAGTTTAAGCAGTTGCAATCTACTCAACCTGTGAAAGTTCTGAGGCCCCCTAATGTTGAAACACTGAAGCTGCATGATGGAGGAAACCATATGCTCCAATTCAGAAAGCTCTGCAAAGTTTCCAACAAGTTTATAATTACATATGATTCAATAGGAATGTGTATATTGGATCCCTTAACCAGTGAAATAATTTTGTGGTCCAATGAATTTAAAAACATTGCAGATGTTAAAGTAGTGAAAGACACAATATACATTTGGATGGGTGAAAGTAGGTTACATGCTATTCAGCTGACACCAATCGACAAATTTCTTGTTCGTATGTACCTACAGAAGAGGTTTATATACTGTGCGCAGTTGTGCGCTGCCCATGTAAATGTACTAAAAAAGTTGGCTCATGTATCTTCAAGAATGCATATCCTTAGTGATTTACTTCACAAGATAAAAGATGAAGAGAATGCATTGGATGAAGTGAATGTAAAAAGAATTCAGGAGCTTTTAGATGAGGTTGCCAAAAATGCACAAAATCGTGATCAAGCACAGATGCTGAACTCTGGTATATTTATTGTTGGTAACGCCCATCTATTGTCACAAAAAGATGAATTTAGGGCGCTGAAACAACCAGATCAAGCACAAGAGACTTTGAGACTTCCTAATTATTTGCTGAAACAGGAGAATCAACCACAAAATAATGCACTGTCAGATAAGGGTACCCACAGTGGCATATTTCAAAAAACTATTTTGCCATCTATGTCCTCCTTGCCATTCATCCCAGACCAAAGTAATTTAAATAGCGATGATTATGACCCCTTTCCAGATTTGCCTCTCTCTTCTCTTACTTCCACAGAAACCATAATGGCACTGAAAAATTTAACTACATCAGTCTCCGGAACAATCAGCAATGGTACAAAATCATTAAAAGAAAAATGGCAAAATCTAGAGGAGAAGTTGGGATGGCAGGAAGAGATTGGACTTAGCACAGAGAAGAGCATAAATAGACCTGATGTCAGAGCTGCAACCTCATCTGATGGTCCAAGCAATGATTATGAAGAAAAAAATGATTTTATTAAGAGAAAAGATAAGGTATTGAAACTGCCTGTCTCATCTTTCATGAGGAAGTGTTGTGAAATTCTTGATGACAACTCGATGACCAAGCAAGACTCAGTGTTTGAAATGCTCGAGTGTTTTGGTCATTTATATCGAAACTTTAGATTGGCAACCTCTCCACAAACAATGCCCAACAATTGTATAGGAGAAGACGAGGGTCTCAACAATTATCAGCAGTGGCTTAAATCTAGAGAAATAATTCCTTTTCCATTTCAGGACCATTTTGAAAAGGAGTTTCTGGCTTCTCTTAGTAAAATTTTTCACAGATGCCTGGCATTGGGGTATCTAACAAACTGGTTACTGCAATTCATTCCTCATTTGGATCTGGACCACAGTCTTTTCCCATCACACATTGGCCGTATTTACGACAAGAAATCCCTGCTTTTGGATCAAGCTCTCGGTCGCTGTTTGAGAATTTGGAGTAATATTTTAGATGCTCATTCTGCCCTTCAGAGCTTGGAGTCCTCTAGCTGTCCATGTCAATACTTCTCATGGAATGTAATTATGGATCACTTCCACAGCAGTCCAAATGTTCCTTCCCATTCTTTGGACAGTGAAAGCCCAGCGGGCTGGTCCCTCCCTCACACTTTGAATGCTATGCTGGTCATGTTCCAGCTGGGCCAAGTTGAGTCATGCAAGGGCATTGGCAAACACATTTCTCTAAAAAATGTTTTGCGGACTGTGCTTCGAATGAAAGAAGATCCATCCTTGGAGTATTCACTTTTCCTTTCTTATCTAGAAAAGGTACCAAGTGAAGAAGTTCTTAAAAACCTGGATGACACTGAAATCTACTATTATGTAAGGTATGCATATGAGAGTCTCCACACAACTACTATTCACTCTCAATGTGATTGTGGCTTTCCGCTTGATAAAGTAAAGCTGGGAAAAACTTATCCTTCAGTAGGCAAGAGCCTGCTCTTTTACATTAACAAAAATGAGGGTTTGTCTGAAGCTATAAAACTTTGTCAAAAGACAAATGTTTTGTGGTATCATCTTCTTGTTCTCAGGTAAGCAGACAAGTGCTGGTAAATGGAAATGGTAAATTTTTCTTTGTGTTCACTGAATGTAAGCTTGAATCCTTTCAGGCGCAAGGAGGCCCTGGCAGAAGTTTTACCACTCATATTGCATCTTTCCTGTGAAGAAGAGTTGAAGAGCAGGCAATCTGAGCTCTCTAATTCAGTATGGGACTTGATATTCCAACTTAGAGTTAAAATACAGGAAGGTTATTGCCTAAACTGCAATACAATAATAAAAGAAAAGATGAACTCAAAATTAACTTGGATGGCATTAGCTACCTTGTTGTTAAAAAAAACGAGTGTTGATTTCACATTGTCTTTGCTCTCTAAATTTTCACACTCAATACCTTCTGGTAGCTTGGACTTGCAATTCTACCAGAATTGCCTTCTGACCTCTGTAGCAGAGAACTATTGTCAAGACTTGAAAGGAGACCTCCTCGAGTCTCAGGTTGACGTCAGTTCATTACCTGTTATCTCCCCAAGTGTAAGTGATTTTAGAGTACCATTTTATATTGATTTTTTATTCCTTTCTTTTTTTAATATTTTTTTAAAAATACTTTTTTTTCTTATTAGATGGCCGAGAGACTTGACTTGCCCAGTTGTCAAGAAAGGCACCATTGGGGGCTGAAGGTTGACCTGTTGAAGAGTCATTGCTTCTTCTGCATGCTCCCTTTGTCCTCATCTTCAGGAGGTTCAGTCATAAGTTTTTATTGCAAGCATTCCTTTCACTCTGTTTGTGCACAAAAACAGCTTTTAAAGAAATGTCCTATCTGTGCCAAAATATAACACATCATTTTGTTAATATCTAGTCATATTCCTGTGATAATGAAAGTTAATGGTGCTTACCTGGGTTTCCATTTAAATCTGATGGCCCAGCAGTCATATGTTCCAATTTGATAACTATGTATAATGACATATAACAACAAATAAATTTTTTGATTAAAATGCAGTATACCTCTGGAATTTAGATTACCTGTAACCATTTTTGGATTTCATTTAGTACCTCTTTTTTAATAAACTGGAAAAGAACGGTTACATTATAATCTGAAGCTGAGATAAGGGGTTGTAAGGAATGTGAAGGCAAAAGGTGGATATTCTAATGTCAGTTTTCAACAAGAAAATTTTAATACTGTAATATAAACTTCTACACATATTGAGTCAAAATAAACTCCTACAACTGATGAAAAACAAATAGTTAACAATAAACTATATGGGTATACAATTTGGAAGAAGATAAATTAATAACAGTGTATTAATTAAAGTAGAATCAATAAATACATTTACAAAACAATTAGCCAATATAAATGGAATGTAAACATGTAACACAAATGTCTCCATGACAATAAAAGGGAAATCTTATTCATCAACAAAGGGCAAAATCTTCTAAAGCTTTGCCCATAACTCTAATTTCCAGAGTGTCTCTTAAAGGCAATACACCAGATATCACAATTAAAATAAAGTAGTGCAGGTCAGTACAAATAAGACAGTGGGGAAGTTCAAAATGAGTGCACAAACTGATGATTACATCTGTGACATTAAAATAACTTGGAATGGTAAGGAGTCAAATGTAAATCAAGGGAATGATGCAAAGTAGACACACTACTTCACTATAGATTTCACATACATACTAATAATTCAAACTCTATTAAGTTGGTAAATGTCATGGTCATGGTTCAATTGAAAAGTTAAAATTTGCTGTCTTTTGAGATCTTAATCAGAGATTTGCCAGAAATCCTAAACATTACAAACACTCAAACAAGACCTGATGATGCCCAGTAATGAACCAACAACAAGATCTTCACTAATCTTTTTTCTTGTTCTTTGTTGCTGTAGACTGAAGTGCATTATCAGGTAGAGAACTTGAAATTTGGTTGTTACTTCCTTCCTCAGAAACCTGCCTCCTTTCACCACTCTGGTTTTCACCAGAGGTCTCACAGCCACCAGGCAGCAATTCTGCCACTTCTCCGACAGTTCCCTCTTCAACTCGAGACTGATCCACAGGATAAAGCCTTTAAGAGAGGGGAAAGTATTATAGATGAAATGCATAGTAAATAAAAATTGAGATATTTGCTACAAACCATCTTTGATAGAGATATATTAGGAAGACAATATCATCCCTGAAGCATGCAACCCTATGCGATGTTGGCATGGTAATGATGAATGCAAAAATGTCATCAATAAATGTGTTGATAGCCTAAAATTAAAATAAAAAAAAATAAAAAAATAATTAAAATAAAAAAAAAACAATTAGAATATGCTGTACTTTGAAAGTTAATATATGTGGGAAAAGTCTAGCAGTGTACCTTGTACATGAATGATCGCCAAGGAATATGAGCAACTGACTTCAGCCTGTAATTTATAAACAGCTGTGGTAGCATGAATAGGAATCCAAATGCATAGACTCCATTTACCAAGCTGTTGATTGTCCAAGAATACCAGCTTTAAAAAAGAAAAAGAAAAAAAAGAAAAAAATGTGAGATTGTATTTTTGCTGAGAAACAAATCATTCACAGCAGTTAACAAGAAATACCCTTTATGTGGTTCATAAATAAGAGAGTATGCTGCACCAGCGATGCAAAGAGGGTACAACAGATACATTAAGTACTTCATGGCTTCAGCATCAAGCTTCTGGGTGAGTTCTTCCCCTTGAGATGACCGTTTTAGATGCACTGAGAATAAAGGTACACCCCATCTTCTTTGCGGAACAATTGTAATAACCTTTTTCACTTTCCAAAACTGAAAATTATTCTGATGTAAGAAAATTGATTCCAAATAAAAGTAAGCACACAACTTAAGCCAGGCGCAGAGCATACCTCAAGTAATGTATTAAGTCCAGAAGGAACTAAAACAAGGAGGGATGTCTTTTCATCAAAGAGATAAAGGAAGACTACAGCCTGACTAAAGGCTCTCCATAGAACAGACCTTCCAGACACTCCACTTAAATCAGTCCGAGTTTTCCAGTAGCTAATATCATGCCTCAGGGCTAGGAAGTCCAATATAAGCTGTGAATAGACAATGAAATAGACATAAATTACAGCTCTAGCTTCAGAAAGAGTCAAAGTAGAACATAGTGACATACATGAGTGGATGCAACAACAACAGTAATAAGAAGTAATATCATATTTGTGTCCTCAAATATGCCTTTAATGTCATCCAAATCCTTATCTGAAAACCCCATGCTCTTTAATGATATCATAGAAGTTTCCATGTGAAGCAAAAATCTGAAAGAATGAAAGAAATATTCTTAAGTTACATACCAGCACAAAAACGACAGAAATAGCAACAAAAAAGGGTGCCCACCTCATTTTTCCAAATGAAGTTGGTGAGTATGATAAAGTAATATCTATACTGTCTTTTTCAGGAGTGATTTCCTCTAGGTCCTTGAGACGAGTTGCCATAAAGTTGTGTTGGAGAGGAGGCAAATACTCTAATCGAGAATTGACCCTGAAAAAATTGAGAAGTACCTATTTGAGAGGAGACAATAAGTTTTAAAAAATTATAAAAAATAAAAATTTCTACACTAGCTTACATGAACATGTGTCGCATCTCTGGGGGAAGGCTAAATTTTGGCAAGTTAACATGGGTGGCCATCATATTGATAGCAATTCTTTTTTTCATATGATTTACTTTGACTTTCTTGACAGAGGATTCAGTATCCTTACTTTTATCGGCAGGCTGAACAATAATACAATATTACACTCAAAGTAGTGCCATTTTTACAGAAGGAAGCTACTGGTACTGTTGATCATACTTTTCCTGATGTCTCTGATCCAAGAAGATTGTATGTTTCAGGCGCAGGGACATGAAATTGTGTTAGTCTGATACGGGCCGCACTCTTCTCTGCCTCGTGCATCATGGTTTCCCCATTCACTAGTCCAGTTCTCAATGGGAGCACAAATACTGCTAAATATAAAGTGCCATTTTTCTTAACATGAGACGGGATCTTCACTGCCTTAGTCCTACAAAGAATAAAAAATATATAATATCTCATTGCCAAATTCTAAGGAGTGATGTATTCTTCAAAACATTAATATTGTAAATATTTATGGAAAACACTACGCTCACCATTCAGCAGGTTTATCAAATTGAAGACTTTCTTTCCATATTGGCTCTTGTTGTGGATACAGTCGAACATTTTTATCAGTTAGGAAACCGACAATCTAGACAGGGGTTGAGTAGATTAGTAAGAAGACAATGCAAGTAGCTGCAGTGAAAATGTAACCATCATCATTTGACTCACCATCAATTTATTTTTGCTCAATAAGGATGATCTGAGACATGGCTCGCTATCATTACATTCCGGTGGGACAAATAAAGTGGATAAAATCCACACGCAGTGCAGTATGTACACCACAAAGAGAGACACAACCAAAGTAGTTGCTGATGGGTACGTCAACATTTCAACCTGTATCATAAATTTTGAAAAACTCAATTGTCTCAATATTATTTTGAACCAGCAGCCCTAGTTAAATAGAGTACATTGATTAAATATTTTATAAGCTGCATTTGAACTAAAAGTTATGACATCACATGTCACATTTGACAAGACTTAAATATAAATCCGTACTCATGAACAACACTAATTAGCTTGTTTTGACACTCATACTCATTTGCAAATCTAACCTCAGATTCTGCAACACTACAGGCAAAAACACCAAACCCCAATTTAAAAGAAAAAATATGCCATTATATTTGACTGCGAATTCTTAAGAAAAAACAACTTACTCAATAAGATCTGAACTAAGAGGTAAGATAGAAACAAAATCAAAACAAAAAGTGGCCCGGAATGCCCGCTGCGGCGAACGCAAGCAAGAAGAGGTCTGCAGACGTGCTGCAGCAGCCGACGACGGCGACTGCTGAACATCAACACAAACAGACGAAACAAACTTCAAAACTAAAAGTGTAATTGGAGACTTCAGTATAATCTTGATGTTCACAGTTTTCCATTCAAAATATCTGAATTGAATAATTTTTTTATATGATTTTTGAACTCATTGAATATTTTCTCCCTGAAATAAGAAGGAAAATGCGACTTCTTTACGTTGCGTGCTTGGCAACATGTAAGCAAGTTTGCTTGCTAAACTTTCGCCTTCCATTTTTGTTCTCCCCTTCACGCAGGCAAAAAATTCTATTGTATAGTTGTTTGGATGTCCGTCGGTGTCCTTATGCAAAACACTGAGGCCAGTTGTTATTTTCTACAGTTGTTGTTAAACTAGTTCTTACTCGGTGGTACGCTCGATAGCGTTCCACACCTTTCACCATGGCTAATGAGGATAATTCTTGGAGGACAGCGAGCTTCAGGCAGAATATTGTCAACAAGATGTAAGAGGATCTCTATTGTAGTTCGTTTTGCATTATTTTTTCTTAATTTTCTTGTTTCTCATTTATTTTTAGTCTTACTTTTTTCATTTTTTTTTAAATTTTATATATTTGGATCCCGAAGGAAGGAATTTGGGGTGTTGTTTATAGTGAGACATAACCTCTCTTGGCTTGGTTATCTCTTGTGGTTCACATTACGGACTAGGAACAGGATGTGGCCGAGCTTACCCGGAGGTTGATTGACTTTAAATCTGCTGGTTTTAGGAACATCTTGGATTCTGTTTTCCCAGTCCTGTGCGAGTCCTTCTTTCTCTCAGCGAGATGTTTTTCCATTTCATTGTACTTCTCGCTGAGATACATTGCGTGCTATGAAATGCATGACATGTTAATTGTTTTTTCAGTGATGAAGCGATACATCAAGCTGGAATGTCCACCGCAAGGAATAGCCGAGAAATGGAAACGCATGTGTTCGAGAAAGCTAAGACTCGGGTGAGCCAATAATGTTCTAAATTCATCCAAAAGTGATGAAAAGTAAGAGAAACAGAAATATCCAGTTAAAGGTGATATTTCACCTAATTTCCTTGCTCAGCCACTTATTGTGTGGATGTTACAATATTGCTCACTTTCTTAAATCAAAAGGTTTGGGGCTCAAAGTATTAAAATTTCCTGGATTTTAAACAATTGGCCACACCTATATTTATTGTTCAAAAACTGCGCTATATCTCTCATCCTTTATGAGAACAGACTATGGAGGATAAAGTGAGCTTATGCTCCATATTCTGTAAGTGCTAGGTGCTAGGACTTTAGGTTTATGGTGCCCAAGGGGATCCCTAGGATTATTATTTTTCTTTCTTTTGTTTTCTTTTTACAACTTTTCTTTTTTTTCTTTTGCTTATTTGCTATAAAAATTTTACTAGCCATTTGTTTGTCCTCAAAGTCCAGAGAGTAATTGAAGTTTTTACTCCACTTTCAGGAAGAATACCTAGGCTTTGTTGCTCGTTTAATCCTCCATGTGCGAGAAGTCAGTAAGTATGATTCATAAATTTGCTCTATCTGGAAAATTTGTCCATAACTTTGGTGATCTCTGATCTTTGTTTGACATTTATACATTGGCCTATTGTGCAAAAAATTATTCTTTTCCTTCTCAAACTTGTCATGCTTGCTGAATAATACAGGGTGTGTGGGTTCTCATTTTCCTTTGTGATGTTTCTCTGTACTGACAAAGGTTCAGCATGCTGGTTTGCCATACTTGTAAGTTTGTTGAATGCTTTAGGGAAGATAATAGCTTTTCCATTACTTGAATTTCTCTTGAGATGGCCAAATGTGGTTATGTTCCCTGAAAATTAACATTGAAGTGCACTCTGATGATTCTTCACATGAAGCATGTGCCATGGCACTAAACACGCAGATCTCAACTTAATACATATTAGGTAAGCTTTTTAAAGCAATGTAAATAGAACACACTTTACCACCACCATGTGTTGACCATTATTTTTATACAAAAAAGAAAAAAAAAATTGTCATTTCCTTTTCCTATCTCAAGTTTTTTCACATAATTTCAACTTGTTCACATTTTTTTTTCTTTATTTTTAAAATGAAAATGGTTAAATCTACAATTTGATTCAATGAGGACTTAACAAAGTTCACTGGTGTGTTTGTGTGTGTATGAGCGCGCACGCTGCTGCTTGATAAGTGTGGCTGGAAACACTTGGTGGAAAGTTGAATGTGCTGTACATCAATGGTAATAGCCAGGCCGCATTCTGATCATGTTATGTGTTCTGTAGAAATGAAGAAAAACGGAATGGTGAACGGTGTGGGCCTTGGTGTTGGGGGTATGGGAATAATGCAAGGCATGCCTGATCCCATCAACGCGCTGCAAACTCTAGCCAGGCAAGGTACGCTGTACTGTACGCCTTGATCTTGTAGGTCTCATCAGCTGTTAAATGCATCTGTACCAGAAATTTGATGCTTATTTCTTTTCTGTTTTAATGGAAATTCTTAGATTAAAACAGTTGTAATCACACATGTAGAAATGTAGAGGATAATATTGTAAAGCGCACATTCAACTTTTTCACTCTGCCTTACAGGTACAAGTTTCACATTACTTATTGTGACTCAATTTTGCATGTAAGCTACTTAGGTCCTAACTTTTAGTTCTCTTTTCTTTGCTTGTCCTTAAAAGTAGAAAATTTTGTGGTGTTTTGTGTAATTGTAATCTTCTACTGTTTTCTCTGTCCTTTGGGACAGCTTTGTGACACTATCAGATGTAATCGCCTCCTGCTGAGGAGTGTTCTTTTAGAATTCTGCACAAAATCTGAGCAGTATGAGATGTTAAAAAATTGATTACAAGGACTTGAGTTGCTAACTTTCCTTTTTTGCCCCTGTGAAATTAACTTTATGATATACAAGGACAGGACACTTTGAGCTTACAACAGCTCAATCTTTTTAGTACTATTTATCATACTGAATGCATTCAGTGAGCTTCATTACTTGCTTAACCTTTTAAAGTGTCCTCGGTTTCCCTAACCCCTTCTTTAAAACATCAACGTTGTGCATGTGTGATAATTTAATTTTTCCTTCCCACACATAGACATTTTTCTCTCGATGACCTGTTAAGACTTTTTATTAGGGGAAAATAAGTTTTTGTATTTATATCCATCAACCATTTTTCAGGATCAGGCCTTGGCCAAGGAGGCAGTGGAGGACCTGGTGGTCTACAGCAAGCTAATGCAACCACATGTAAGCTAATATCTAACACTAATATCAGTTTCTCGGCTGAGTAGACTTTATTACCTTCTTTAGAATTGTTTGGCAGCTAACTAACTAACCAAAATTCATGTGGAATCTATGGTCTTGATATCTTTAGTCACTTAAAATTTTGCTTTCAGTGCTACAGACTCTAAATCAACGCCCCACCATGCAGAGAATAGGAATGAACCCTAATGTCCAGGTGAAAAACAAATTTTCCGTTAGCCTTTGCGTTTGTTGTGATGGGAAACACCTGTGACTGATGTATAACATGTCTAATTTCAGGGACAGCCGATCCCCGGACAGATGCAAGCGCAAATGGGCGCCCAAATGGGTCAAATGGGCAATCAGATGGGAGCACAGATGAACAACATGGGCGCTCAGATGGGCGGACAAATGGGTGGGCAAATGGGTGCCCAGATGGGGGGCCAAATGGGCGGCCAAATGGGGGGTCAAATGGGCGCCCAGATGGGGGCTCAGATTGGTGGCCAGATGGGTCAAATGGCAGGACCAATGGCAGCTCAAATGGGCAACCAAATGCAGAGACCAATGGGTGGTCAAATGCAGGGGCCAATGGTACAGATGGCTGGACAAATGAATCAAATTAACCAAATGGGGGCACAGTTGCCCATGGGCAACCAAATGCAAGGACAGATGGGAGGTCCAATGGGTGGGCAAATGGGTGGACAGATGTCAGGTCAAATGGGGAACCAAATGAGTAATCAAATGTCAATGAATGGCCAACTTCCCAATCAAATGCAAATGAATGGACAAATTGGTGGACAAATGGCTAACCAAATGTCAGCACAGCTGGGTGGTCCCACTGGACAAATGGGACCTAACCAGATGAATGGGCCAATGTCTGCCCAAATGATGAACCAAATGAGCAACCACATGGGTAATCAAATGGGTGGTCCCATGGGATCTCAAATGAATGGTCAAATTAGTAACCAAATGGGAAACCAGATGCAAAGTAATTTAAATAATGCTGGTCCGAACCAAATGTTAAGCCAAATGGGACCTCAAATGGGAAACCAAATACATGGCCAAATGGGTCAAATGCAACAGCCTACCGGACCGATGGGCGGAATGGGTATGCAAAATTCGATGGGCCCTCAAATGGGCAATCAAATTCATGGTCAGATGGGAAGTCCACTTAATCCACCAATAGCCTCACCGATGCAAAATACTATGCATATTCCTCAACGCAAGGTAAACCTTGAATTTTCAACATTTTGGCCTCATACAGGCTTCAAAGAAGGGTTTCTTTGCTATGTTTTTACTTAGTAACATTTCATACTCTTTTACAAGGCTAATGAAAACACTATGATGAATCAAAATGCAAATTTTGTGGGACCCCGAAGTCAGCCACCAAACCAGTTCTTGCGCACAAGTCCATCCCCTAATGTCCAGTCACCAGCTGGAATGGGAGCAGGTCCTGCAAGGTAAACCCACAGTCTAATATTTTACCAAGATATACAGTTGTTCTCACTCACATCATCTTTGAATTGATTCCTAGCAGCCAAATGGTGTCGTCACCTGTAGTTGGATTAGCTCCTTCACCTAGTTCACAACTTGGGTCTGTCCCACCTCAACAGAGGAGTGTTGGTAAGTCAGAACTCTTTTAAAAGTGTTGACCTTTTTCTGATGTTCCCCCCTGCCCCTAAAACCCTATTCTTCACCAAACTTTTTAGGGATAGCACTCTCACCAGGTTCTTCAATAAATACACCAGGACAGGCTCAACCAGCACCCAGTCCCTTAGCTCAGCCATCTCCTGATGATCAAGCTTATAGAGATAAAATTAAGCATTTAAGCAAATATATAGAGCCGCTGCGTAGAATGATTGAGAATATGAAAGGTTTGTATTGTACTTTTATCTTGTTCGGAGCCTTATATACTTCTGTTTTACTTTTATTACTTTCCCTTACAGATGGTGAGAAGATGAGCAAAATGAAACAGCTTCTAGATCTTCTTTCCAATCCTACCAAACGTAGTACTCAAATAGAAACATTGAACAAATGTGAGATTGTTTTAGATAAGCTAGATTTTTCAAGGGTAAGTTGAAAAAGCTTTATCCTTTCAAAGCAAATATTTCAGCATCTGGAAACAATTTTTTTTTTCCCCTTTTTTCCTCTTTAGTATACTGAGCAGCCGCCAGCACCATCACCTAGTAGCAACTTTCCACCTGCACCATCTATTGGGTCACTAAAAGACAATGTTCTTTTTCGACCTTTGCTGGAAGCCATGAGCACCACCCTTCAAAGTCCAATGGCTAACCACACATTACAGCGTACTTTTGGTGCAACCAATCAAGCATTATTCGGATCTGATTTGAAGTAAGTGAAAATAATACTTCTTTTCTTTTCTCTCTTCTTTTGTTCTAAAATGCTACCAAATATTTTACTTTATCATGTTGGAATTAAGTTGCCTCTTACTTAGAGACATCAGCTTGATTAAAGATTGGATTTTTTATAAAACATTAATAGACTTTATTTTCATCTAAGATTGCTTCCACCTCCAAAGAAGAAAAAAATTGAGGAGGCTCCATCTGACATACCTGAACTTCTCCAAGGTGAAATAGCCCGTCTTGATCAACGATTCAAGGTATGATTCAATACTTTTGTTTTGCATCTTAAAAGCAAAGTCATTTTTGAAATTGGTTGTTGCTTTACTCATTTAATAATGCTTCATTACAGGTCAGTCTTGATCAAACCCAACAGACAGGTGGCAACTCTATTCAACTTCTTTGCTGGCTTGATGACAGGCATCTTCCTTGTGTGCCCCCTGTGTCTCTGACTGTTCCCGTAGATTATCCATCTTCTCCACCTCGCTGTGTTTTAGGATCTCATGATTATAAAGCCACAGATTTTTTGATAGCTGTACAAAATGCTCTAGATGCAAGAATGAAAAAGCTACCCATTAGGTTTACTGTTTCACAGTTACTTCACACCTGGGAAATGGCTGTAAGACAAGCATCTGCTCCTTCAAATACACAACCTAGTGCAACAACTGTGTTATTAGGATTGTGACCGCAGATTGCCATTTTCCTTAATCAATTTGTTTATCTTAACTCTAAGTTATGGAATATTTAGAATCTTATTCTGTTTGCCTGCTTTAAAGTTTAATGTACATAAAATCAGAATCTCACTATATTTTGAGTGCCTTTCAAATATTGAGTGGGGTATTGCAATGTATGTAGTTGTGCTAAGGTTGACTGATGACTGATGTTCCAGACAATTACATAGTGAGACAGACTAGGAATAATATGATCCCAGTTGCAGTACTTACTGGTGGTGGACATGTATCATCTGGTCTTGCAAACAATATTTTTCATTTTGTTATTGAGGACTAGGCACTATGATGTGATATTTATAATTGGTCTCAATTTTGCGGCCACTTTTGATAATAGCAAAATTATTAATCAATTTACTGCCAATTTTTAAAAATATAGTATACCAAAATTTTGTGCAATTTTGCACAAACAGACATTTTATAGCACGATATTTTAGATGAATTTGGGTGAGTGAAGGAAATTACCTGAAGATTTTGACATGGCAAAAGAAAAGTTTATTTTGGTTTGTCAAAAATTCTCTTTGGCTTGCAAGTTGTGTTTTAACTTGCAAAAATATTCTGACTAGCATTTCATGTCTTCTCCACTGTTCAATGCCCCTTGCTGTTTCTATCCTGGGTTATCGTCTATAATTGAATTGGACTGTGATGGCGACTGAACAATTTCCTTTTTCAGCATATCTTTCAAAATAATCCCTCTGGTTTGCAAATCAAGCCTCATCAATACTTCTATAGCATAGTGGAGACATTGACTCCTGTTCAGTCTGAATAAATGTTTTGCTGTAGATCATACAGTATTTGACATTCCAATTTTACTTAATTTACACAATTAAATGTAGATGAGAAAACATACCATTGTAAATTTCTCTGATCCTCTGCCAGGTCAATTTATTACATTTTTTTGTTTCTTATCTATTAGTAGTATTTTGGACAGCAGCTTAGATTCTGTCTTACCTAATTAAAGCAATTAATTATTGTGATTTTTGGATATTGCTGTTGAAGCAACACAACTTTCAAATGCAAATTTTGTAATATGATCTTTCACCTCAATCCATATTGTGGGATTTCCGGGATTTCTGAGCGACATTTTTTAAATGTTCGAGACCGCAGCAAGTTGTTCACAATAGTACCAACTGGATTTGTGGTTTGATAGAAATGCTATTGTTGTAGAAATGTCTGATTTTAGACACTGTTCTACTTTGCATCAGTGGGAATCCAAGAATATTTTTCTTATTTCTGAAATGAACTGAGTATCTTACTTTTTTCCCTCTTGTGTTACCGCTGGAAAGTTCTGGTTTAGGTGAAACCAAACAAAACTAGAAAACATTCAATTTTGAGTAGTGTTTAAATGATGTGATGTATGTGCCTACTGTCTAGCAAGGTTTTCTGTCGGTACAAAAGTCAATAGCAATCCATGTCTAGCCAATGGTGGTTTTCCTGTTGGCTGGTATTTTTGTTAATCAATGTAAAAAGGTTAAATACCTCAGCCATGACATTTTATTCCTTTACAATCAAGGTTTTTAAAACCATTACAGAGAAGCAGTGTTTTTGTCTGACTCATTAGTGTTTCATTGATGAGCTTATATACATAAAATATATCACAGAAAGTAGTACAAAATTCCTGTAAACTATATGATATCTGTAAATTATGAAGTATTCATAAGCTTTTTATATTGATTGATTGCCATTGAGGCAATATCTAATATTTATCATACATCATATACATGCCATACAGAAGGATACTGAAGTTTTAAGTCATTAACAAATTCAACAATGTGATCCTCTTGAATTAAATACTAAATGTAATGAGAAGCACTAGAACTAATGATGGAATCACAGCACTCAGTCTTGTGGCACCGGCTGTGATGATAAAAAGATAATTTTAGACGTAGCATTTTATATACCAAGTAAAGGGTAGAAGCTTTGTGATGTTTATAATTGCTAGTAAGCTGAGAATTGAACTCCATCTGTAAGTAATTTCCATTTGAAGTTGGGCACATAGTTAATTAGGCGAAAATGGCCTTATGTATCATTAGTTATTACACTTATCAATAAAATAAAAATGAAAATTTGTGCTTTATCTTTATTTTTTTAAACTTGTGTACTCTTGTTTAACTTCTGTCCCCACTTCAAAGTTAACTGTGTACTTAGTACACACGAGGAACACAGTACTTGATAGTTCACACTACGAAGACTGACACAAGTTCAATGCGGGATTTTGCCAAGCATTCAGAAATTATTGGGAGTGTAAGAAGGCGGAGGGCGAGTTGAATTGTTAAAGGGAATAGAATTTTAGTTGTACTTACATGGACTGCACTTGCCGTCTCCAATGTCCATGTATTGATCCTTGCATCTACAGGTACCCGACTGGCACTCAACCACACCCTGATAGCCTTCGCCGATAAAGCACTCGTGGGTCTGAGAGCACGCCCCGTGCAAGGCTGTCGCGGGAAGAAGAAGCAATCGTGCAATAAACGAGTTCCTCATTCACACCTACGAGAGAAAGGAGTATTCTGCGGGCTTCGCAACGAACCGCACCAAACGCAAGCTCAAAGAAAGGTTCAAAGTACTGGATTCAGAAAGATCCCGCAAACTAATCCCCGGGCTTTGTTGTGAACAAGTCATTTTATTTCCAAGAGTCCCCCTATACATGTAAAGGGGTCATACCGGACAGGGAATTTAGGGAGGTCATGGAAATGTAAGGGAAAACACAAAGGGTCTGGAAAAATCATGGAAACGCCAGGGAAATTTGCGAAAAGTCAGGGGAAAATTAGCGAACCATTTTGAATTTTCTTGTTCCCTGTGGGCCCTGCTGTTATTCCAAAATTCTTGAAAAAGACAGATGTTTTATATTTTTATTTTTTTGATTCAGGAAGAATGAAAAGTAAGATCCGGCGTGAACTGTGGTGTAACAGATGTAACATAACGCGACGGGTTTGGTAAGTTACGGAGCCCTGGTTTACCGTGACGCATGTCTATCGCCATGTCATGTCTCACCGACGTTGGCGATGCACCTGTCGTTGTACGCGTGCCTCCCCGGGACGCACTGACACTTGCCGGCCACGCACGTCACCCCCGTCCCCAGCGTCTCACACTGCAGGTCCAGCTCGCAGGTGCCATTGAGACTCTGCGCCCCTAGAACGTGACGTAGACAAGAGTCCTAGAGACACAGCAGCGCAATTGATTTTTTTTTTTTTAGAGAGGGACCCTTAAGGCGCTCCCACAATGGCCGTTACCGAGGCGGAACGCCTGCGACAAACTGGATAGGCCAGCCCGCCAAGCACTCGTGTGAAGTTGGCGGCCTACCCGGAGAGCACAAGCGCAGGCGGAAGCAAGAATTAAATTCCGGGTACCCAAAATTCCGTACCGTCACCTCCCGATGAGTTCATTGTGGGGGCACCCTTAGAAGACACTGTAAAAAATAACTGTTGGAAAACAACACTTTCAGTGACAACAGTGTTGTTGACACACAGTGATGCTGTTCGAGAACAACAGAAGTTGTTAAGGAACAGGCATGTTTGTTTTCAATTCATAACAGGAAATTTACTGTTCCTGAACAGCTTTTGCTGTTCCTGCACAAGTTGTGCTGTTCGTGTGCAACTTTTGCTGTTTCTGCACAGCTATTTTGCTGTTCCTCTACAACTTTTACTGTTACCGGACAATTTGCGCTGTTGATAGACAACAATACTTGTTTATTGCATGGCCATGTTGTTGTACAACAACACTATTCATTTAAAAACTTAACAGCAACTTTTGCTGTTAATTTACAGGATTTTTTTTTTACAGTGGATCACCAGGACATGCACAACTGTAAATGTGTCACGTTTCAAAACGTCACTTTTTCGAAAAAAAATCAAGAAAAATCACGAAAAAAAAAAACGAGGAAAAAAAAATCGATGTACGCTTGAATTTATAATGAAGGACCCCTCGGTGATCTTCCTATTTTTACTGTGCACAGTGACGCTAAGTCAGGGATCAGCTGGAGTCCGTCCGTGAGGGTCTGAGAGCGGCGCCTCGACGGGGCAGCCACCCCTCGCGGCCCCTACCCTTCCCTGCCCCACCTCATCACCTCGCACCGAGGGGGAAATAAGTCGCGAAAATGGTGAACGCTTCGTGCGATAATGGACCGGAAATGGGTTGGAAATGCCTGTTAATGCTGAAAATAGGGAAAATATGTGAAAATGTGCGAAAATGACTGGAAATGCATGATAATGGGATGGAAATGGCCAAAAATGCCTTAAGCAAAAAATTGGGCAATGCACGAAAACGTGTGAAAATACGCGAAAATGAATGACAATGTATGATAATGAATGGAAATGGCTGAAAATTGTAGAAATGTGTGGAAATACATGAAAATGTGTGGAAATGCGTGAAAATGTGCGGAAATGCATGAAAATGTGTGGAAATGCGTGAAAAATAGAAAACTAGGAAGGATGAAAATGAATGAATATGGCTGGAAATGGTTGGAAATGATAATGCGGTGTACACTTTTCTCCAAAGTTATTTCCCCCTCGCCTCGCACCCAGTGCGTCACGTACCCGCGATGCAGGAGCCATCCGCCGACGGCACGTATCCGGTCCCGCAGTGGCACACGTCCTGGTCGCAGTCCGCGCCGGGCCCCAGCCCCGCGCAGTCGTAGCGGCTGCTGCACGGAGCGCCGATGGCTGACGTAACGCGGAACAGAACGCGGTCAGCATGCCGTCTCAGTCCGCGAAGATCGCTCTCGTCTCCCTTCCTTGTCGCACTCACGGAGCCCAGCCATCGTCCGAGCATAGGGCACCGCCGTAGGTGTGATAAGGACGGAGGTACGAGAGAGCGATCTTCGGAATCAGTCGGATAGTGGGCTAGAGGGGTGCGGCCAGGCGCGGCTGGGGGGTGCGTCCGCAACCCCCTCCCCCGGCCCGGCACCCCCCCCCCCCCCCCCATCTCCAGCCCGCAGATATCTCAACCTGTCACTCGAAGGACCCGTAACGCGTTCAGAACACGGCAAAAACGAGTCCTGGGTTTCCCAGGGGAATTTGAACGTTCCCAGGAGGTATCATCTTTCCCAGGGGATGTCCTGGGTTTTCCAGGAAAAACTCCTGGAAAAAACTACATTTTTCCAGGACATTCACTGGGATTCCAACTCTCCTGGGAATCCCAGGACTCGTTTTTACTGTGAAACGCGGCAGGTGCGATAGACCAATTCAGGAAGATTAAGAAAAATTCAAAAGAATACACAAAAAGTTCGGTAAAAGTCAAGTAAAACTTGGAAAAAAAAAATCACGAGATTTCACAAAATTTTCAAAGCAAAAGTCAGAGTGGTTTCCCCCTCCCCGCACTCACTGGCGAGGCAGCGGGTGCCGTCGGCGCTGGGGCGGTAGGGCCTCTTGCAGGCGCACGACTGCTGTCCCCGGCAGTAGGCGCTCTCGGGGCAGTCCTCGTCGTAGTCGCAGGGCGCGCCCACCACGCCGCCGTCTGAGGCAAACGACAACACGGACGTCATGATGGTCTCCACGACCCACCGGTTCCGCGCCGGCGCCTGCCTCCACCAGTGCACCGGAGCGCTGTCCAGCGAGTGGACGACTTGCACGCGCCGTTCTGTCCGGGACGCCTGCTGATGCCTTGGTGTGGAAGCGCGTCCATAAAGTGGTCATATCGCACACAATGCGGTACTTCACCCGCCGTGAAGGAGCCAGGGCACCTAGAGTCACTCTCGTAATCTCCTGATTTTTTTAAAAGTTGCACTAGTCACACTGCGCTGAAAAACCCCGTTCGCATCAGCCACTGCTTCGCACGGTGGAGAACATGATATCGAGAGGGCGTTCACACCACAGTGGTCGACTCAGGTCGCTTTTGAGGCTCTGGGGTCGGGTGACTTCACACGCTAGGTTCGGAGTGGGGTGTGGCCACACTGTGATCACACGCCCCTGTTCAACCGTCGAGTGGCGAAAACGGACCACACCGCGAATGTGTTGAGCCGCCTATCTCCTGGGTGCAGAGCGATTCCGCCGCCGGCACTCGTCGCGTCAGTGCTCTCCTATCGAGTGCGATAGAGACAGCATTCTCACACCCCTCAGTAGTCTCCTTCAGAGCGAGTGAGACAGAGCGACGAGCGCCGGCCGGCAGCGGAATCGGTCTGCAGGGCGACATCTTACCCATCTCGTGGTAGTCGGGGTGCTGCGGTCGTGGCCACGCGGCTCCCCCGCCGCCCTGGCCGTACGGCGGCCCCGGATAGCCGGGGGGAAAGCCCGGCCCTGGGCGCAGCCCACCCCCGCCCCCAGCCCCGCCCGCGCCCCCGGGGTAGTTGTAGGAGCGAGGGGGTTGGTCCTGGGGGCGGGGCAGGCGCCAGGACTCGGGCAGCGGCTCCGCCAGCGCCGGCGCCACCACGAGCACCGCCACCAGCCACAGCCAGTCTGAGAGCGCGGTCATGGGCGCGGCGGCGCGCGCGCGGGGCCCGCGGCGGGGCATGGCACGCACTCCCCTCTCTGTCTCTCTCGCTCTCAAGGAGTAGTAAGGCCGAGGGTGCGAGAGCACTCTGACTCTCTCGCACTTAGGGAGTGCGGGCCTATGGACTGCGTGCACCGGAATCGCTCTGCTGGTGCGTGACGCACTATTCGAGCAGGACCCGGGCGAGGTGCGGGGCGTGACGGGACGGGGACGCCGAGCAGCGCGACAGTCCGAGCGAGCGCGAAAGGTTCGAGGCTACTGATAAGATTTCCCGCGCCTCGCGGCACCGCGCGCACCTTCGCAGCGTAATCCCACCGACACCGACCCGCCGCTCTTCCGCACAGCAGGCTGATTCCGAAGATCGCTCTCCTGCCTCCGTCCTTGTCGCACTCATGGGGCCCTGCCATCCCCCACATAGGGCACCGCCACAGGTGCGACAAGGACGGAGGCAGGACAGCGATCTTCGGAATCAGACGGCAGGGCTGCGGGGGGGGTGGGGGGGGGCGGGGGGGGGGCCGAGCCCATTCCACGCCGATGTTATCGCACGTTATCTCCGTTATCTCCTACGCACCCGCCTCGCCTCGTCCCGGCCCGCCCCCGGGACTGGGTCGCCAGCGAGTTTCTTTGTCCACAAACCTCGCCACCTGCTGGGCCGAGCCGGTCCCGAGGGGTACTATGTGTCTAGGTGTGGCTAAGTCGGCCGGCGGCGGCCCTGATTCTAGGTGCACACCACACCCTCTACGCTCTCTCTCTCTCTCATACCTATACGGCACGGCGTGCCTCATGAGAGCGAGAGAGGCAGGGCGAGGAGGGCGTGCACCGGAATCGCTCTGCAGGTGATCGTCCCCGCCTCGCTCTAGGGCTCCCGCTCTGAGCACAGAGGCACGAGAGCGTTTCATGGAATACGTCAGCATAGCGGGGTTGTCTGGCACTCGGCAGTTACGGAAAAAAGGAAAGGAAAAGGCAATGCTGCGGCTACCCTGCCTGGGACTTCCCCGGCGAAGAGTGGAGTTCCATGACGGGGAGGGAAGAAAGGAGGAGCACAATCGTCAACATGACAGCTATGTACTTTATTGCAGACTGAAAAGAGGAGGGCAGTGATTGACAACAAGGGGGCACAATCTCTCATACATGGACTGTATTATAAGTTAAATTGATTGGAATAAATGCTTTCCATGTGAATCGAGTATTTCAGATGGGTTTAATCAGAGAACAATAAAGTCCATAACTTTCGAAAAGATTTTCAACCCATTTCTTTGTAACTTAAGTTATATATTAACATTAAAAATCTGACGTGTCAAAGTAATGTGTATAACATTATTCAGACATATCCACATCATTGTCCTCGTCACCATCATTCTCTTCCTCATCGTCATTGTCATTGCTGTCTGAGTCTGAGAGCTCTTCCCAATGGTCATCACTTTCACTACCCAAGCCTCCAGCATCATCAGCACCCTCCTCATCTGAAGTATCTGGAAGAGACAAAATGGTAATCATTGATATTGACTGAAAAAGTCAACCCATCTAATACAAAATTTTAGCCGTATTTTCACCTGCATCTTGGTAAGTTAGTAACCCTGGTTGCATGTCTAAAGGTGTGGTGTTTTCATCTGAACCAGTTGCTCCATCGAGTTGAGAAGAGAGCAGGTCAAGACGTCCACTGAGACGGGTTAATGAAGGAAGTAATGATAATCTGAACTCGACTAGCCCAATCACAGGAGCTAATAGTTCCACCAGAGAAGGATTGGCCATCAGATGGGCAGCATGCGTACTTAAGACTATACGAAGCCACCTCGCTCCAATTTGGGCTCTGTATTTACAAAAATAAAAAATAGCATTAATATTGGGGCAGGTATGTAAGAAAAACAAAATGAAGAAAATGAAAATAACTGAAAAAAAAATCCTTATATGAAAAAGACAAAAAAATCAGCATATAAGAAAACACTCACGTGGCCGTTTTAGCATGGAGTAATGTTGTTAATTCTTTTAACAGAGGCTCTATGACTTGAAGAGGAAGCCTTTGCACAGTATTTCTGATGACATCCTCTTCTCTTCTTAGGAGAACTGTTTGTAACATCGGTTTGTCCTTACTTATTAATGCCTGAATAAAATATCTAATATTAGATGAAATGGAAAATTTAAGTATCCTCAAAAATGCCAATGATCATTAAGGGGCCATACTTGTAGCATGAGTTGCGCTAAATTGTCAGGCCTAGGTAAACCTGAAGATCTCTCATCAGTGCGAGCCATTGAGAGGGACAAATTTTCCAGCCGTTCTTCCATAGGAACTTCTGTCTTTCGACTATGCGACCGTTTAGTACCAGATACTACAGCATTCGATGATGTAGGTTGTAAGTATATTGCTTTCTGTGAATCAGGTACTTTAACCTAAAAAAAAAAAAAAATTAAAAAAAAGTAAATGTTTTGCACATTACATTGCATCATTCAGAAATTAAACTTAAATAATACTTCCGTACCAGTGTCTGGTCTGCTGATGATTCTAAAACTGCTCTTCGGGGATCTCGTCTAACAAGAACTTGGATTTTCTCAGAGCAATTTAAAACCTGGAAAGAAATCTATGACTCACCAGAAGACAAGCTATTGATGATTTTTAAAGATTGCATACTAACCACATTCTCAAATGCAAGATAAGTTCCAGTACCATACACAATTCGAAGCTCATTTTTAAAGACAAAAACAGCAGAAACAATTGGTATGGGTTCAACACTTTCTTTGCCTCTTGCAGAATCTGTTGCCATTTGCACACTTAAGAAAGGTTTCAGGGGCTTACGGCATAATCTGCAACCAAAATACTTTCAGTAGGGGAGGAATCAATGACTTAAATTTATATCCATAACTGCATCTTACCCATTTAATTGGTGATTAAACATTTGCACAATTCCACTTTCA
This sequence comes from Frankliniella fusca, assembly GCA_029379305.1. Taxonomy (NCBI): domain Eukaryota; kingdom Metazoa; phylum Arthropoda; class Insecta; order Thysanoptera; family Thripidae; genus Frankliniella; species Frankliniella fusca. Next base: position 401,690 of record JAHWGI010001092.1, on the reverse strand, counting down.
GTAACAGCAGCTAAAGAGACAGTACCATTTCCTTGTTCTGAATACAGGGAGACAGTTCCAGTAGGTTCACTTTCTAAGACCATGGCGACAAGTGCACTTTTCTCACTATTCTTTTTGTTCAGGGACCTAGATTAAAATGAAACATTGCTTCTTCATTTGTAAAATTAATTGACTGATTGACAAGAAAAATAAGCCTTACCAAACATTAACATAGCGGTCTCCTTTAGCTGTGCTAAAAAAGTACAAATCCCCATTTGGAGCTGTTTTTGATAAAAATGTCAAAGAAGCCACAGGCGACACATGGCCTGTATAAGTTTTTAAAAGTTCATGGCTAGCACAATCCCAAAGCTTTATCGAACGGGCAGCTGATAAAATATATTTGCTATCTGGAGACACCAGTACACAACCAACTTTGTCTCCTGTCTTCCATTTGCTGAAAGTTGACAAAATGTTAGAGCAAACAAAGGATGGGTCACTTATGTTTCTGTAAGTTGTGAGAGGGAAGTGCAATTTCTTCAGGCCTTCACCTTTTCACTTTTTTCCCTGAGATGTCCCATTCAGTAATTGTTGAATCACCACAACTGTACAAACTTGTACCAGGAAACCAAGAGAGCCCAGTAACAGGAGCATTTCTGTGTCCACCATCTAGCACGGCTTCAACCCCTGCAGAAGCCACACTATATAGCAGTATCCGCCCACTGGAGGTACCAAGGGCAATAATTTCTGCACCAACATCTCTGGACTTTCTCCGCTTCTTCTTACTAGGTGTTCCTGTATCCTAAACAATCAACATGTTACAAATATAATTGCAAAATGAATAAATATAACGAAATAATATACAAGAAACCTTAACAGTATGTGTATTTGCATTGGAGTAATGCTTATTTCAATCAATGAAAGTAAAATAGAAGAATGGTCAACTTATAAAAACATTTGCGTTGGTTGACTTATAGTAAACGTGAGCTCTTGCAAACGTGACAAGGCAACGGAAACAACACAAAAATGGTTTTAATGCCCATGTCATAGGGGGAGGTTAAGGAAATATTAACCTCCAAAAATATTGCGAGATGTTGCTAGAGGGACGCAGAAAATCAAAATTCTCTGACACGCAGGATACCCGGAGATAAATTGAAGGAATGCCATTCTGGGTCAGGGTGTTTGTGGAAGTTCATGTAAATGAAGCTCGTGGCTATTTAATGTCTACCAAGCTGAACCACATGGCTTACCGGGTCGCTAGATGTACACAACCATTTAAGGCAAGAGCACGGGGAGGTGAGGTGCAAGTTTGGTGTGAACTCTTGGAGGAGAACATTTTTCTGAGTGTCCCAAATCCTCAGCTTTCCGTCAGCCCCGGAAGCGGCATAATATTGTGAATCTAATGAGAAAGAAAAGTTACTAGAGGACGCCATGATGCCGTCATGTGTTGCTGTCGCTATACTATCTCCTCCGTCTGCGGCGCAGCTGCAGCTATTGTGTGAGTGTGTGTGTGTCCAATCAAAACAACTGGGCTCTATGTCATGAAAAATTTACAGGGTGCTTTAGCAGGTTCGCCACTCCACTCACACAAAGAGTTTTCTATTTGTACCATTCACTGTAGTCATCTTATGCTTAAATTCAGAGGGTACAGACCGAGGTCATGAACGTGTCAAATATTCGACCGTTTGGTTTTCCATGAACTTTGATTGAATGTCTTTACAGCTAGTACGGCACTGCTGTCGTGTGGCACAACTGATGAATTGGCTGGACGGGCTAGACGGCAAATTTGAAAATTGACCTTGCGCACAAGTAGACGAATGTCGCTCATTCAGTTCAGTTGTCTGAACAGTCAGAATCAGTGGGGCAAAATTAGGTGCATGGAATTTCACTCAAGTGCAAAATGATTTAAGAATAATAATTATTTATTGTGGCATCTTCAGAACTTATTTTGACTTCACCTAAACCTACTGTTCACGAATAACGTGTTCTTCGTATGGGCTGAGATATAATTTCTTCTCGCTCTCCTCCCCAAACTTTGCGCTTTGGAACACTTTCCTCTATTGCTTTCTTCCAATCACCTGTGTTTTTCACTGTTAAGAGAGTTTTGAAGACCTGAAAACATAATTATGAGGAGATAAAGATATACTTTTTAAAGAAGATATTTCTTGAGACTTCAATGCTTGTAAAAGCTTGAATTTTTTCTTACATGATTGATACATAGATTCTTTGATCCCAGCTTCCATTTCAAGTACTTATCTAAGGGTAAAGAGGCAAAACGTATTTTCTCTTTAAGTGCTTTTTTATTTGAAAGAGGCTCCAGATTCTTGTCAACCAAGCCACCCAAAATATAAATATCGTCTGGATTATATTCAACAGTATTTTGTGCATGGGGTGTGAGATAAAGCAATTTTTCCCTGCAATTGTTATAAAAGAAAATTAATTATTTCATTAATGAAAGATAAATAACAATGTTCATGCCAAATTACCTATCAAAAATATTTAAGTATGAATTAGAGTGCAGCCCAATAGGGGCATCAATTTCAAATCCAGGATCAATTCTCCGAAGATAATACATCAAGCGACTATCCTTGTTTAAATTGCAAAGATGTAAAGAGAATGGTCTTCTATCTCCCCTGTTGATTACACAACAGGATATAATCTGTCTCGCTGTATTTTTAATTCTTGGTTCATCCATCTCTGATTCATATGAACAATCAATAATGACTTTCTGGCCTTCTTGTACTGCCTGCAACAATACCATTTTAATTTTATTTTGAAATAACTAGTACCAATAAGTCGTCACATTCGATCAATAAATTAATTCCTTACCATCCCAGCACAAGCATCATAGAATCTATTGATGGTTCTTTTGTAAAATCGAGGAAATATGCTGTTGCAATGCACAGCATAATACAACCATGGGTTTTCCATTTCAGAGAGAGCCTTTGCACGATCCTCTCTGATCAATGCTAGCTCATTGCTAGATGCCTGTTTAAGTTCGGTATTTCTTTTTTTCGCGGCTTCGCGAGAGTGTAGATACCGTAACATTTTTGATAATTGTGACTGACCCATGTCAAGCATTACTTCTAGGTCTTCAAGTCTAACAAATTTTGGTAGGTTTTCACCCTGCTCTTTCTTAATATAAAGCTTTAACAGCAATTCACACAATTTTGCATCTTTCACAGGATCGCCTTTGGTGATTGCCATTTCCTGCTCCTTGGTTAAAGTGTAAGGAGCTGGGGAACTCACATCATTGACGACAACCACTTCCAATGGTTTGAGGTAGGGCTTTGAACTGGTCGAGTGGGGAAACTTGGGAGCCAACCCCGACCGGCTGAAGCATTGCTCCGCAAGAAAGTGGCGGCTCTCTGGCAGCTGGGCAGATCCCAACAAACCCACTGACCGCAGCAGCGACCGCGCCAACATGTTAACGGGATGTTGGGCTGTTAGCAGAAACGACTAACCTAGTGACGGTAAGAACCCTTTCAATAGGTTCAAAATCTGTTTTACAAAGCGCGTCAATCGTTGAACTGATGAAAGTAGATTAACTCTATAACAAGAGCGCCCTTCGACCGATTTTGCACCATCGGCTGAGAATCATTCCATCATTCCACCCGACTGAAGGCACTAAAGTAACATCAACATTACAACATGAGATCACACACAAGCAAAGCAGACAAGCGCCGACCGCCGCCGACGGCGCCGACAGCACTATTCGTACTCCTAGCATTTACCAGAAGCATTATTCGCCCTCTCCTTGACGCCTGCGAGACTCAGCATAGGCCACCCGGTAGATACACATGCATTTCATTCAAAATGTGGCCTATCTATCGGACGATAAGGGAGGGGGGAAGGGGCGGCCTTCAAGTTTAGTGGAAAAATAAACAGATTAACGCATTAAAAGATGCATTTTTCTTGAGGGACGGACGTCTTACTTTCATTTTCTGGTGACGAAAATGCGTAAATCGATGAGAAATGCGTGCTAATTTCCTTACCTTGATACAGCCTGGAACTCTAGCTAAAATGTTGCTGTCTCTTTCAGTGGCGCACCTACATTCCCGATGACCCATAAACCAACAAGTAATAAGGGATCATCACACCACATGGCTGTGAAGCGTTACATTGAAGCTTTGCCAAATTTTTGGCTAAAGCTGGAAAAGACTGCAATTTTCTGCCAATTAGAAAATTTTAGTTCTACGCGGCAGGCAAACGTAAACTTCAGTAGAAACTTATTTTACTTTCTTTTTTGTTTAAGTGATGTACAGAGTACCTGGAAGTGAATTGGGAAAATAAATGCCACCTTTTACAATAATTTATGGCTGAGTCGAAATTTGTATGTCGCATAGAGCTAAAGCTTCTGAATTCTCCTATGTAAATTTAGACCCCTGCAAGGCATTGAAATGTGTTCAAAAGACAAGCCTATTTAGACCTCATTTAACATGCATGTAATGCGTGATTATTTTTCAACAAACAGTCTGGGAAATTCGAAGATAATAATAAAATATTTCTTAGATAGAAGCTCTTTAAGTTTACTTCTCTAGAAAAAAAGAAAGGGAAAAAGAAAGGGAAAAAACAGAATATTCCTTCAGCCAAAATATTTTACACAATCAAGACAAAGATTATCCAAAAGATGACATGATCTAAAGTCAGTTTAAACCATTGATTTAATTGAAATTCAATTTCAGCGTTAATTAAAGGAAAACAACATTTGCAAGGGCATGACAACAATACATGAAATACAGATCACAACAACATATGATAGATATAGTATTCTTAGTTTAATTCTTTGAGTGGATCATGTGATTTACAGTTGGGTAATAATTTACCTCCTCTTTAAAATCACAGTAACCATGATAACATGTATAAAATTTGTGATAAGGACGATGGACTGACTTATAACACATTTCCACCCTGATGCCAATAAGCTCCAACAAGAAAACAACATTTCATTCAATAGTTTGATGCCATAGTTGAAAACCATGGACAACAGATTCTATCTGTTAAACAAACCAGCAAATACAACCATAACATTGCTTCTGTTACTGGTTTACTCAAACTGACTGCTGACTGCAACATATTGAATGAATTGATGTAAATGATCCATTCTGCTACCGATTTGGCTTAAGTATAGACAACATTTACACAATTCATATCATCCATAACTTTTTATGTAGGATGGCATTTTGTTTGTCAAAGTTTAACATAAACTAGCTAAAATTATATATCACAGAGAGTGTATCGATACATGCATGGATCTTATAAGCTGAGGAAGACTGACAGTATGCTATGTTGTGCTTTCTGCTTGATTTCTTTTTCTAAGCAAGGAAAAACATGCTATTATAAAATTTTGTGAGCATGTGTCACAGAAGCATATGTCTTGAGTACTGCAGGAATGGGTACTTTTGCTTAACATCAAGGCAAACAGTATAGAACTCATTATGTTGGTCTACCTTTCTCAACAAGCTCGCCTTGTAACATTCAACTTGATTTAACAAAGAGTAAGAGTCAAAAAGTAGTTTCTCAGTCTTGGGAACCATTCCAAGCTTTTAACAACTACACAAATCAAAAGAAAGTTTTCAAATCCTATCAAAGGATGTTTCAGTTACCAAACTTCTTCTAAAGTTAATATTTACAGAGAAGCTGTCTGCTTGCCTCATGCTCTTTGAAATTATTTAAAATAACTACGGTATGTAGATTTGAAATTCTGTTTCCGTATCCTTAAGAAGAAGAATTATCAAAGAGCAAGTTTGATATGTACTTAGAGTTAAGCAAAGACACATTTGTTTTATGAGAGAAAAACTTCTATCTACTGCCAGTCTTTGCATTTCTTACCCTTCCTTTTTTTAACCACTGCTTAGGCAGTGTTATTCTACCCTTGCCAAATCCTTTCTTTCCACATTGTGCATAGTGCACATTTTCTAAAATTGGAGTTTGCAACTTGTGTGACACACAATTTAAAACATTTCTGCGAAACATTTCACTCTATAGTTTCAAAGAAACATATGTGAGATGGTAATAATAACATGCAATAATAAGAATAAAACAAATCATCAGTCAATTCAGAATTACTTCACAATTATTTTTAAGACCTTGGATTCCAATTAGTTCCATCATCTGGTACAAGCCCATTTGTAACAAGAAGAATAATATCTACAATCCACCATATACCGACTCCACCAAGAGTTAAAAGTTTACCAACAGCTGTACCTGTTTGTCCAAGACAGAAACGATCCATACCCAGGAATCCTAGAAGTATGCTATATATTATAGTAGTGGTAAAGTAGTGTCCACCATACCTGAAAATTGAAGGGAATAAAAATTGTATAATGTATACAAGATTTATAGCAAATTAGTTTCATCCACACTGTTCCCAAAAACGCACAAAACTCACTTAATGCATGGGAATCCGTCTTTCAGAAAAGTACGTGAACCATAGCACTCAATTTCTGGCAATACTTTACAGTTGACCTTTGCCTTTTCTACCTCTTCATAGCGTGATCCACCAAACTAGATTAAAAAAATTGTAATAAATTTTCTTAAAATGGTAAAAATAAATATGTCACGGTAAAAGCCCAATAGTCGGTAAATCTGAGGTTTGACCGGTCAAAGGTGGGATTTACCAGTGGACTAGGTAAAAGTCCAATTTCATTCAGGTTGACCAAAAATATTGATCAAATAGGCTTTTTCTGAGTCCAAAACGATAAATGACAAACCAAATAATAATTTTCACGATCTCTTAGTGGTTAAAGGTGGGCAGAGATTGACAAAATGCCTGTTCAAGAAAAGCCACATGAAGGGAATTGGAAGCAAGAGCATATATTGAGGGGAGTGTTCTGTAGCTCCAAGTGCCATCCTGGGATATCCAATTCCAACTGCAGAAAATGCAAAACATATGGCACAATGGAAACTAATTTGGCAATGTACCCTAAGAATAATTATTTGGTGCTGTAAGAAATGAAAAGAGGGAGGATTAATTGCATTCTTGCTACTATACCATGAAGAAAGAGAAAAATGTGATGTGGCTTAGCATGAAAATTTTCATTCAATTTTTCCCAATTCAAAAAGGAAAAAAAAAAAGACCATTTCAAAGATACTATTCAGCCAAACTGAATGAAATCAGACTTTTACCAAACTGCAGCGGTGAATCCTAGCTTTGACAGATCACACTCCAAATTTACAAGGAATCGAGCCTTTACCATAAAATATACATAAATAAAAAGAACATACATTTCACATTTAGAGAGAAATTTTTAATGATTTTGATAAAAGAGTACAAAAGGAGCACTAATACCTTAACGCATCCATGTCCTGCATCATCTCTGGCTGACTTATTTCCTCTGTGATCCACAGGTTCTTCACAATCTAAAAACTCCAACGGTCTGTATATAAAGCAAAGTGCAATTAGAATTGATGGATAAAATAAAAAACAAGATGCATATCAAATATGAGATGCAAAATAAGTGGTATTCTTAAAATCAGAACATAACCAAACATGCTTTGAACCACACATTAAAAACTTACAAAAATGAACATTTCACATAAGGTCCATCAGGTCTATAGGTACGGTTTACAGATCCGTTTTCTTTGGCTTGTCCACAAGATGTTGATAAAAACAGGACACAAACCAGAGCGGGCACCAACCACTTAGGAATCACGAACATGACAGAGTAGCATCACTGTCTGACTGATGCACCTGGTGCCCAGGCTTCGCTTCGAAATGTCCAAATGTCCTGAAATTGTATATCGCTTTGCTATTGACAATATCTAAATGACATTTGAGGTGTTCTTCATTTCATTCTTTGTTAACAGAAAACGTTGTGTAGTGAGCAAAAGTCTGCTTGTAATGCATTGAGACAGCGAGAAGTTTGGTGCAGTTTGGTGTTTGGTGTTGACTCCAGACTGTCAGCTGTCAGCCGTGCGCAGGCGCAGTAGACGCTCAGCCTGGCAGCTGGCAGCCCGCGACAGCTCAAGCTCTCGCGGCTACTGTACAGGTACAGCCAGTGCTGAGCGCAAGTAGTGTGCTGCTGAGCCAGTGTACGGACACCGCGAGCGGAGAAAAGACGAGAGCAGGGGACAAGGAAAATCGGTCGAAGGCGACAGATTTTCAACAGTCCCTCTCCCCCCCCCCATCCCCATCCCCATCCCTTTCCACAGAGAAATGAAGATAAGGGAAACAAAACAAAAACAAATCGAGAATCTTGGACATCTGCGCGAGGGAGAGCCTGCGCGAGAGTCTGCTGGGGTACAGAGATGGCCTAGATGGCGGCGCTGCGGCGCAGGCGGCGCGCCCGCGGGAACCTTCGATAAAGACCTGCCGCCCCGCCCCCCACCCCAGCGGGCTGTGCCGGCTGTGCCCCACCCTGCCCTGCACCACCCTGCCCCACTCCACCGCGGAGCTGCGCGGAGCTGCGCGGAGCCGAGGCGAGTAAGTGAAGTGCCCGTGACGGGCCGGCGGGTCGCAGCTTAGCGCCTGGCGACCCGGCTCGACTTGGTCTAGATCGCAGAGCGCAGGACGGCTCGTGGATCCGCCATCGCCGCGCGCACGCCCAGCACCGCACCATGGCCAGCATCAAGAACCCCGCCACCGAGGCGCTCGCGCCCTTCGAGCACATGTCCAAGTCGGACACCATCCTGCTCCGCAAGAGACTAGTGGGGTGAGTACCACGAGTGCCACCTGCTGAGGCTCCTGGGGTGAGTACCACGAGTACCACCTGCAGGGGCTACTGGGCTGAGTACCACCTGCCAGGCGCGTATTAAGGGGGGGTGGGCGGGGGGAGGCGATCGCCTGTGGCCTCTAGACAGCCGCCTGAAAGGTAGGCAAATTGTGCTTAAAAAACCCTGTATGTAGGCAACCCGAAGGGCACCGCCCCCCCCTGTCGGTCGGACCTTAATACGCCCCTGCATCCTGCTGAGGCTCCTGGGGTGTGTACCACCTGCAGAGGCTACTAGGGTGAGTACCACGAGTACCAACTGCAGATGTTACTGGGTTTTGTACCACGAGTACAGGGCTACAGGGCTACTGGGGTGTACCACGAGTACCACCTGCAGGGGCTAATGGGCTGAGTACCACCTGCTGAAGCTCCTGCGGTGAGTACCACGAGTACCGCCTGCAGAGGCTACTGGGGTGAGTACCACGAGTACTCCCTGCGGGGGCTACTGGGCTGAGCAAGGGGGCCACCTCTCCCGTAATCCTATTTACAGTTATAAATGTAATTCCTGTGCAATCCGTGGAATACTTAACCAAATTTTGAAGAATTATCACTAAATTCCACCATTTTGAGTACCACCCGCTGAGGCTCCTGGGGTGAGTACCGCCTGCAGTGAGCACTACGAGTACCACCTTCAGGGGCTACAGGGCTGAGTACCACGAGTACCACCTGCAGAGGCTACTAGGGTAATTGCCACCTGCAGACGCTCATCTACAAGTGTGTGAAAAAATTCATTTAGTGGTAAGGGAAACACATTTGAGAAACTTAAATTTCCCATTCCGCAAACCAAAGGCACATACATACATACATACATACATACATACATACATACATACATACATACATACATACATACATACATACATACATACATACATACATACATACATACATACGCACGCCCTCTTGCTCTTCCAGAGAGCTGTTTGTTCGCTGTTTGCTCGACGTGTTTGCTGCCACGGGGGACCACCGTACACCCCGGTACGTGAAGTCGCAAGCGCGGTTTACCCACCACACTGCAAAACCAAGTGTGCAAGTGTCACATAGTAGTAGATAATAGGTTGTAGGTGCGTAAATCTCAATTCGCCCGTTTGAGAAAATAAATGTTAGGCATTCCCTTCGAATTTCACACACCTTGCAAAGAAAAGTGGTCGAGTAGATGTTCACACATTTGCCGGTAGTCGATATTTTCACATACCTGGGTCCCCCCTGCAAGCAGAGGCGTATGAAAAGGAGGAAGGGGGTTGGGGGAGAATGCAACATGCGCGACAAAACCTCTGTAAAGAGGCAACCAGAAGAGCCCCCCAACCCAATGTGAATTATTCAATATCGAGCTTCTTAAATAAATAAAATAAGATACACTCTGCAGTGTGTTACGAGTGACAATGTGTGAGTTCAAAGGTAGAAAGGAGTTACCCGCCAAAAGTGAAGCCCTGAAGCTTGAGTCAGATTGAACGCCGATCAGTTGTGCCTAGACTTAAGAATGGATTTCTTTGACTTGACTTGAGAGAACCAGGCCACAAATGGCAGCGGCATCAATGGGCTCGAACACGAGTGGCACGGCGCGGGGCGCGGCGGCGGTGCGTAGAGCGTAGAGTACACGTCGGGGCGCCGGCGCCGGCGCCAGCCCGCGGCGCGCTTGATGGTGACGCGCCAAGATTTGAATACGTTGCTTCCTACTATGCCCGACTTTGCCACAACAGTACCGGAAGTGCGTGCGCGCTGCGCGCCCGATCGGGAGCGGGAGCGCGAGCGGGCGCGACACATTCCCCCTGCAGGGTGTCGAGCGGCGTCTGGATTTAAAATTCCCGGCTTTTTCCCGGTTTTCCCGGACAGAAATCAAAGAAATTCCCGGATATTTTTAACCTTTTTAGCCTCAAATTTTCCATTTTTAGGGGGTTAAAAATTATTTATTTGACTGCAGTGTGTGTGTTTGCCGTAAATGCCAGAATTCCCGGATTAAATGCAAAATTCCCGGACTTTTCCCGGACTTTTCCCGGTCGGATTAAATTCCCGGCTAATTCCCGGTTTTCCCGGTCGCTCGACTGCTCGACACCCTGCCCCTGGCGTCTCTGGTTCCCAAGACCGCTCTCGTACCTCCGTCCTGGTCGCAATTATATGGTGGTGCCCCATGTTGGGGAGGGCGACATGACATATGAGTGCGACAAGGACGGAGGCACGAGAGCGATCTTCGGAATGAGACGGCTGCATCATTCTGCCACACTCGCTGGTTGAGAGTGCGAGCTAGTAATAATATGTACAATTGGAAAAGTTATGTTTCTTCGCATTTTGCCTTAGTTGCATGAATTAACTGCTACAAAGAATAATGATGATGACCCCGCAGTAAGACTGCCTCTCCCAGTCACAGTGACGTTTGGATCAGCAGCCTGGTTCGCTATAGGTGCATCGAGTGGAGGCTATATATCAGGAGGGATAGTCCGTTACACGGGCCGCTGATAAGGTCTCCGGCCCCTGGCCCGTCCAGGCTGCCGTCCATGGGTCAAGCAGGCTCGGTGAGATACCTGTGCGCTGCCTAAACTTAATGCACTGCTCAAAACATTTTTTTTTTTAGGGGGGGGGGGGGGCAACTTTGAAAACGCATTTGTACGAGTTTTGCGGAGAGCAGCAATGCGAGCGTGACGTTTGGCCATGTGCGATGTACTGCGTGACCAAAATCCGTAAAAAGATAAAATCAAGAAAAAGAATCAATAAGATATCAGAAGAAAAAAAAATACAAGAAAAGTAAGAAAAAATCTTTAAAATCACGAAAAACTAGAAAAATCAGAAGAATTGGTGTTTGCTTGAATTTATAATAAAGGACCCCTCGGGTGGTGTGTGTGGGGAGGCGGGGGTGGCTTAACCGGCCGGACCGCGAAGGCGAACTGTTACACTGGCCTTAAAAATTAAGCGGAAGGAAACAGATAGCCACTCACCAGTGCAGTCGAGTTACAACAGCGGCAGTAACTCGAGGAGAAAGGGCGGCGGGGGGCGGCGGGGGGCGGCGGGGGGCGGCGGGGGGGCGGCGGGGGGCGGCGGGGGGGCGGCGGGGGGGCGGCGGCGGGCGGCGGCGGGCGGCACCCACCAACTTAGGTAAAAGCTGGTGATTACCGCTTCGAGAATGGGTTGCGACAGTGGTTGCCATGAAGCCTTTTTCTCTTCGAAAGATCCAAAATACGCTCAATTTCAGCGTTGCATGTTCGACTGGGCCTTTTGGGACCTCAGAAAATACATAATCGGTTTACCTACGGCGCGTCGTTCTCCCGTTTTGAGCGTTTGAGTTGACCGACGACAATTGCTGCTTGCAGGACAATCACTGTAGCGTTTACCCCAGAATAATTCACTTTTGACATACTTGACTGTCTCACTGAGATATTGCACCTTTTCACACTTCAACCGAGTGTCACACTCAAACTGTCAGCCACACTTGAACACTATGCCACAGTCGAACACTACGCCACACTCGAGCACAATGTCACACTTGAACACTATGCCACAGCTCGTTGCGACGAGAGAAAGTACCAGCCGAGCGCGGGCAGGTGGTTCGCATTCACACCTCCCCTGCTGTCAGATTCCTAGATTCGGTTTCGTCCAAGTTTTGTCCATCTGTCCTTGTCGCACTCACGGGGAAAACTTAAGGAGCAGGAGAGACTGGAGAGACGACACTATCTACAACCGTTACTTGTAACCGCTTTCCGGAATCAAGACGCCCGAGGCCCAGCTGGGCCTGCCCGGCGCCCGGCGCCCGCGCAGCCAACAACAACAACATCACGTTTCTGACGATAACCTATGCAAGGGTGGCGTTGCGGCGCAGGAGGCGGGTGACGCCACCCATGTCGAGGAAAACGACCATGCGAGCGAGACACATTTGAGATGGACGCTGCCAACTGCGAGACGAACGTGAACACAACACAGGACGGTACGCGTACAGCTTTGAGTGCTTTGAGACAGCTGTAGCAGTTGCAACCACAGGTCACTGCCTTGCGTGATCCGGCGGCTTCCTTCCTACCTCGTCCCTCCCGACCCCCTCCCTCGCCAAGGCTGACGCCGAATATTGTCATTTGCCAGTGGAAAAAGTTGATGGCCGGATTAATGAGACCAGACGGCGAAATGAATCGAAAATATCTTTCAGGTTTGAGGTATTTACCCCAATGTAACTCCCCATTTTGCCAGGAATCATCTGTTGTTGGCCTTCGATATTCGAAATGTTCGTGACACCTGTTGGCAAACCTGAAAGCAGAAAGAACAGGCCCAGCAGAAGGTCCTGTTAAGCTCTTGCACTAAGAGCAAAACAAAAACAGCGCAGGGGTTCTGAAAAAGGCCCGCGGGGAGTGGCTTGTTGCTCCGGATCTACTGCCTTCCTCCAATAAACATTTCAGGTCGCAAATTAGCGCGGGAAATTTAATATTGAAATATGTGTGAAAGAAGAGGGATGTACACTTCCAAAGAGTTTGTCACTACAAGCCACAGCCATTTCCAAGTGCATCTATCGTTGATTAACGGACGTTCCTCAGCCAGTCTGAGTAAATTTCGCGCATCGCGAGAATAAAACTACTCACCTGCAACGGAGTGCGGCATATTCGCATAGGCCTACGTAGATTTCCAGTGTGAATAAAAGCCGGCCAAAGTGTATACGTGTGATTACATAATTAATCTACTCGATTGGCGTGACTTGAGTTCGCGCTAATCTCCTGTGGGATGCCCAAAAAAACACTTAATAGAAAAAAATAAAAAAAATATCTATATCTAGCATGAGGTGTGCATAACGTCCCCTTGTCAATGGGACAAGGTGGCAGCCGGCTCGCGCCTCGCCTCGCGGCCCGCGTCCGTCCCGTGAAGGTCGCCCCGCCGGCCCCGCCCCGCTGCGCGGTCAGTCGGGCGGGCACCAGCGGGCACGGGCACGCTCGGTCGTCAGCCGAGATTCAGGAAAGTCATGGGCGCACCGCGCACAGACGACTGATTCAGAAGATCGCCCTCGTCCCTCCGTCCTTGTTGCACGTACAGCGGTGCCGTATGCTGGCCATGGTAGTGCTCCATGAGTGCGACGAGGACAGAGGTATGAAAGCGGTCATCGGAATCGCTCGGCAGGTGGCGCCGAGAGGGTTTAGCACTGCAAGGCGCGTAATAATACACCAAACAAAAAAGTAGAGGAGATATGCTCGAAACTGTCAAAGTTTTGGGTGCGCTACTACCACTAATATCGGCGTAATTCAGAGTAATACATTGATAATAAATGCAATACAGGGTAAACGAGATTAGCGAGTGACTCCCCCCACTCCCCCCCCCCCCTTCCCGCACCGGGTGACTTTGGATCTTTGGATGTTCCGGGCTGTGCTTTGCAATGCTCTCAACTACTTGTACTACTACCTCTGCGGGGTACGGCCATATCAGACCGACATGGTAAATTTTTATTTTTAAAAAATGTGCAAAGTTGGCGGCCGTTTGAGAAAAAGAAAATGAACTATGCAGGAGGCAGGGTGACCGAGACGAGCCTGCAGCAAGGCCTGCAGGCTGATTTAGAGGAGCGCTTTCCTCGCCCTGTCTCTCTCGCACCTCTGCGGTGCACTCTATAAGTGCGAGAGAGAGAGATAGAGATAGATAGAGAGAGAGAGAGAGAGAGAGCGCTCTTCTGAATCAGTCTCCTGCCCAGCAGCAAAACAGCAGCACTCGAGGAGAACAGACTTCTTATCTCAGTCGCACAGGATGCTCGGTGTGCGGCGCCCCTAGCAGCGAAGCGCCGCTCTCTCTCTCTCTCTCTCTCTCTCTCTCTCTCTCTCTCTCTCTCTCTCTCTCTCTCTCTCTCTCTCTCTCTCTCTCTCTCTCTCTCTCTCTCTCTCCCCCCCTCTCTCTCTCTCTCTCTCTCTCTCTCTCTCTCTCCTACATCACCCATCTCCCCCATCCCCGGGCGCCCCACGGTCTCGTCACATACTTGTTTTCAAACGCTTTACAGCGAAATATCACATGGGAAGAGCAGCTAGTCCGTCTCCCCGCCCCGTGCACAGCACACGCAAAGCAGTGTGTAAATATCTCTCTCACACTTGTCGGTGTATGAACTTCCATCCGTACACTACCTGTCCATTTTTTAAGTGTGGAAAATCCCCAGGGAATATTTTCCTCCTTACCTCAGCTGAGGTCCATTTTCGAATGGCACTGCACAAGCCGACTAGTTTCCGGACTTGGACCACTTGGACACACTCGCAGACAGAGGCGGGTTTCCTGAGACGTCCCCGTTCTTGTTGTGTTTTCCAGGGAGTCGTGCAAGCTGTTCTTCCGGTCTGACCCCCTCAAGATCGTGCGCGCCGAGGCCCAGTACATGTACGACGAGCAGGGCCGCGCGTACCTGGACTGCATCAACAACGTGGCGCACGGTACGCTGGCAGCAGGACCCACTTTCTTGTTCAATATTGACGCCTGTTTTTATGAGCGCAGATTCTGAAATCAAGTCTAGGTGAAAGCACAAACACTGTAAATCGAGGAGTCTCGTAAAAAGATTCTGGGGGAGCGACATTTTGACCCCGATTTCGTCGCTTCTCCACGGGGTACGTTCAGTAACATTGCTCGTTTAGAGTCGTTTTGTGACATTTTCGGTCACAAATAAGACTCAAATTGAGTCGTTTTCGTGAAATATGCTCCAATTAAGCGATGAAGACTTGAGGCGAGGAAAGTGACTGAAACTTTTCCAGTGAACTGAGCACTAAGCGGTACTAAGCGATTTAGGCGGTAGCACAAATATCTATCGGCAGTGGGCCGGCGCTGTAGGTTCACGGAGGTAGCCTCCTGCCAGCTCTATGAGCGCCTGATAGGTCGGCAATGTCTCGCACGCACTGCACGCGTGTGCTGCGGGGTGGGCTACCCTGAGCCTCGCAGGCGCGTCGAGCTCTCCTCCTAACTTAGCAAGGTTAACCGGAACACGAAGACGGCCGCGCGCTTTCTGGGTCGACCCCGCCGCACACGTAACGCATGCACTGCAAACCGGAATGTGTACTTAGTGCACACATATGTGTGTGCACTTACAAGCACACGCCTACAGGTGTGTACTTGCCATAGTACACACTTATTTGCCGTGTACTTGCCATTATAGTGCACACTTATTTACACACAATTATATGTGTGTACTAAGGCAAGTACAAGGCAAATAAAGTGTGCACTGCGGCAAGTACACACCTATACGTGTGTACCGGGTGTTTCTTTGAATGCGTAACAGTGTTGCGGGTTTGCCTACCCCATTCGCCCGTAAGGCGTCATGGCCCCTGAAGCCCTGACGAGTATGCAATCCCGCAACACTGTTACGCATTCAAAGAAACACCCGGTGAACACGTATATAGGTGTGTACTTGCCGTAGTACACACTTATTTGCCGAGTACTTGCCATAGTACACACATGTATTTGCGTGTATATCAGTGTGTATTATAATGGCAAGTACACGGCAAATAAGTGTGTACTATGGCATTTACACACCTGTAGGCGTGTGCTTGCAAGTGCACACACATAAGCAGTGTGCACTGAGTACACACTTCGGTTTGCAGTGTTGGCGCAGAGAGACGCGCAGTGCAAGTGGGTTTGATTCATTCGCGCAGCAGCCGGAAGGAAATAAATATCCGATGCGAAGGCTGAACCCGCGCCTCGCTCGCGATCATAGGCTCGGCCGCGCTATGTCATGAAGAAATGTCAGCTAGAGCCAGTCGCCCCGCCCCACCCCACCCCACCCCACCCCGCCCCGCCCCGCCCCACCCCGCCCCACCCTGTTCCGCTCTCTGCCCGTGTCATGTAGTGTCGTCGGTTAAAGTAGGGCATAAAGTGTCCATGAGAGAGCTTCCATGAGCGAGCAAATCAGTGCAACTAGAGGCGAGGGGAGCCTAGGCCCGGGGGGACCCGTGCATGCAAGCGCTGCGGCATGAGCTGCGCCGGGGCGGGGGTGGGCTGGGCTGCCGACTGTTCCGAACAGCGCTCTCTGCGCCTCCGTCCTTGTCGCACTCATGGGGCACTGCCGCACCCAGCATAGGGCACCACCATAGGTGCGACAAGCACGGAGATACGAGAGCGATGTTCTGAATCAGTCGGCTGGACTAGCCTGGCTAGCCGCTGCGTGCACGCCGGGCCGGGGTCTTCCGTAGACGCAGTTTACCATGATGGGGTCTTCTTTTCAAGATCCGCGGGTCTTCCTCGGTTTCCCTGGTGGACTTCCCTCGTCTCTCCTGAGCCGGCTTCCAGTGTTAACACGCTCAAACAAGGGGCGGCCGACACAGAAATCTCGGAAACACACGAAAAATGGAGGAAAATACTATCGGAAATACTTCAAAATACACAGACATACATTTACATTCAAAGAAAAAAAAAAAACTTAACAGATATACGCAAAGTGATCACAGAAATGGTCGCCCCTCAGCTCGAACATCTAGCAGTTGCAGACCCCTGCGTGGCTAAAATTGTGAAATTCCTGATGGAACCGAGAAATCAGGTTTTTTTTCTTTTTTTCTTTTTCTTTTTTAAGGGGGGGGGGGGGGCTGGGCATTGAAATAAAGAACGTCACTGACATCCCTAAGTGTGAATTTCTCACTCACTTCCGGGTGTGCGAGAGTTTGATCACACATCACTTGAAGTGCAAATGTATAATAGTCTCGTCCTTATAGTGTGTGTGCCCGGGCGGGGCGGGAGCTTGCAGAGCAGAGCAGCTACGTCGCGCCCACGGCCCACGGGCCTAGTACTGGCCGAGTGAGCAATGTAGCCCCGCCCCGCCCCGCCCCGACCCCGCCCGTCTCCGCCACGCTCCGCCCTGTGCAACAAAGTCAGCGCTGTGTGTTTGCTCTGCTGGTGGCTCTCTCGTACAAAGTTTCTCACGTCTCTAACTGGCAAGTGTGTTTTCATCTAAAACTATGATGATGATAATGGAGTGGAGCGAACAGCCTGAGGAAAAAACGACAACGCGGGACGCGGGAGGGGGGGGGGCAAGATAAGTCAACAAGCCCCCGCCTAGAGAGGGGCGCGTCCCCAGCTCGGACAATCTCGTGCACACGGACACCCTATTAATCTATGATGATGGTCTGCGGCAAACGTCAGATGGACGGGTCCACAAAGACCATGCTTTCGGCCTACATCCCGGGGGGAACACACATGCGTTCCGCCCGAGAGGTCCACCACTCTGGTAATCATGTGTCACCATGCCCGATAAGCACTGGGAATCACAATCCGGAAATTCCTCTTTATTCGTCGATTTTCACCAGAGGGGCGAACGAAGCGCAGTGCAAGGTGTGCGGTGAGCGCATCTCAGAAAAAAATGTGAGGCAAGGGGGCAACCACTCCCTATCCTTGTGTACACAGGATTTCTATTGATATGGGATTTCTATGGATTGCGTAAAGATTTCTCCGGATTTTGTAAAGATTTCATATGGTACATTCGGGTACATTTCACAAATATATACCCGATTCCACAAAATTCTAAAAGATTTCACGAGGTTTCATGGGATTTCTCAAGGTTTCATGAGATTTCACTGAAATCTGTGAGATTTTTTCTGATATTTCTTGAGATTTCTCAGTTAGATTTCGTAGGATTTCATCGAGATTTCGGAAGATTTCATCGAGATTTCCGAGGGTTTTTGTACACAGGATTTCACGGGTGGTTGCCCCCTCGATGTGAGGGGTCCACAGCACACCCCAGAATGAGCCGCATATATAACCCACCTTGTACTTCAATTTGGAAGTGAAAATGTTAAAATCGAAATTTTGGGCAGGGGATGGAAAATGAGGGTTGATGCGGGTTAATGTGCCAAATTGAGCACATACTATCGCTAGACTCTTCCTACGCCACTGATTTTCACTTGTTTTCACGCTGTCTCGGGTTTTCTCATCAGATACGACAAAAATTTCAAATTTTCTTCAATAAATTTACGGAAAACTGTTGGAAATATCTGGTAATCGGGAATCGTAGTACGCTCCCGAACAAAGGGTCGTCAACTCCGCTTGACCGTGTACGGATGAAAATTGAATATTACAGGTATTATTGGTAATATTGCACCAATTTTACAGTACTGACGTCATAATCTTGGGAAAATGGGTAATATCAACATTTATAGTAAAAAGAAAGTTTGTTGTTGAGGGTCTGCTGCGTATCCGCAAAATTGGGCCGGGTTGTGTGGCCCACTCGTTGCAACCGAAATTTTCCGCCCGAAACGATGGTGCACGTAAAAATATGATTTCAGCTGACGCCACGCTAATATTTAAGAAAGCACGTAAAGAAACATATGTCGCGTTACCGACGTCACGCACATGTCACATTTGTTTTTCCAGCGTATAGCCAGCATGGCTCATTGCAAATGCACGGACATGGACACACACACACACACACACACACACACACACACACACACACACACACACACACACACACACAGGCTCATCTCTGTTCTGTCCCCAGTGGGTCACTGCCAGCCCGACGTGGTAGCGGCCGCCTCCCGCCAGCTCGCCGTGCTCAACACCAACAACCGCTTCCTGCACGACAACCTGGTGCTGTGCGCGCAGCGCATCACGGACCTCATGCCCGAGCCGCTGTCCGTCTGCTTCTTCGTCAACTCGGGCTCCGAGGCCAACGACCTGGCGCTGCGCCTGGCGCGCGCGCACACCAAGCACCAGGACGTCATCACCCTCGACCAGTACGTGCGGTGCCCTTAGCGGCACCCCGTCTCTCTCCCTCTCTCCCCTGGCGCAGGCAGAGGGAGAGGGACAGAATAAGAGATTTTAGGGCGAGGCTCTTGCCAAGGGTCTACCACTTTGAAAAATCGCGTGCGAGGATTATGATCAGTGCGGTCAAGATTATCGTGATTATCAATGATTATTTGAGTTTATCTTTAACATATTTGCTGATTATTGGCCAGAAATCACGCAACTTGTGGTCAAATTTGACACTATTTCTCCATATTTGTCAAATATTTGTCACAATTTTAAAATTTTACATGATGATGATTATGTGATAACCAATAATCAGCTAGAGGGGTGTACGAGGATTATGGAAGTGGTAGACCCTTGGCTCTTGCCGCAGTAACCGACGCTAATCCTTGTGCCTCTGCTCGTCTGCGCAGCGCCTACCACGGACACCTGTCCACGCTCATCGAGATCTCGCCGTACAAGTTTAGGCAAATCCCCAACCACAAGCAGGCCGACTGGGTCCACGTGGTAAGTGAGACATTGAGGCCGTCAGGCAGGAGGGGCTCCGAGCGCGACGCACGAAAAAAAAGGAAAGATTAGTCCTTAGAGCTAAGAGATTAGTTAATTCTGAGAAGCCAACCCGAAATTCGCTGTGGCGACTAATAGAGTTAGTTGCCACTGCGAAGAGTTACTTGCTAGAACGCAGTCTTCTCGACAGTAACCAACCCGTGAACCAACCCGTTCGTTCTGAAAACTAAACCCCCTATTAGCTGCCAGAATAACTAACGGGTTGGCTTCTGTGGGACTCGCTTCGCTGTAGCAGCTACCTCTTCGCTGTGGCAACTAACGATTTGTTTCCGCAGCGAATTTGATGGCTGTCTCGAGATTAACTAATCTCTTAGCTCTGGCAGTCTATATATTTTTTTTATTGCGGCGTTATTCGATTGCACCGGACTTGAGGGCTCTATCTGCAGGCGCAGCAACGGGTAACCCAGATAGGAACGGGTAACCGGGCGTCGGGTAGTACTGGGTAGAACCGGGTGCCGGCTGAAGCAAAGGCGCCGGGCCTGGAGGTTAACTTTGACAGTTAGATTCACTTTACAGTCGGATTAACTCGTGTCAATGTTCCTGTACGACCCGATCGGGTGCGGGTACCGCCGGCCAAAAGTGAGAGCCGTGAGCCGTCTGAAGGGTCGTTCTAAACCCGCGGTATTCTCGATCGGGCTACTTCCGGTTCGACTCATGACTGTTCGTGTTCGAGATCCAATACAGTTTCTATTCAGTCTCGAACTCGAACCGTGAAGAGTCGACCAAGAAGTTGTCCGCATGGTAAAAACGATGTCTGATTTTTTTTAGGGTAAAAAGGAGAGGAAAGTCCTAATTTTGAGGAAAGCTCCTTGTATTCTGAACAAGTCTCCTCAAAGACTAAGAGAAATTCCCTCATAATATTTAAAGAGAAAATACTTAAAATGTTAGGATTTCCCCACATTATCAGTGATTTACCTCACAATTTAACCCTTTTTCCTTTTAAAAAAAAATATATATAAAATAAATAAATGAGACATTGTTTCGATCGCGGGGAGCTCCATGACCCTCGTGCTCTGCTCCGCTCTGCCGCAGGCGCCGGTGCCGGACGTGTACCGCGGCAAGTACCGCGAGTCCGAGCACCCGGGCGAGGACATGGGCGCCCTGTACGCGGAGGACGTGCGCCGCCTGTGCGAGAAGGCGACGGCGGGCGGCGGCGGCGTGGCGTGCTACATCGCGGAGAGTCTGCAGAGCTGCGGCGGCCAGGTCGTGCCCCCGCCCAACTACCTGCGCGAGGTCTTCAGGTCAGGCAGCAGCAGGCTCCGAGCCGAGGGGAGCGAATATAGGAAATTCTTACTAGATAAACCCTGCCCAGGCCGAGGGGGCATTCACTCGTGAAATCTCTGACCCGACTACTACGTCTATTACGCTGTATTACTTTCGGAAAACTTACAGATTTGAACAAAGTCAGGCAGAAACGGCCAAAAACAGCCTGAAACGACCCAATAATGAGTAAAATATGGAGAATTGTGGCCATTACGCTTCTATTACGCACAGTATTACGCCTTTATTACGGATAGAGAGACCCGACTAATACTACGTGTGTGCTTGACCCGGCTTGCCCCCTCGGCCTAGGCAACCTACCACACAGCAGTGGTGTCCGAATGTTGCCTAGCAGGCAGGGTTTGTCTAGGAAAACTTTCCTAGATTTGCATCTTTAGGCTCCCCGCGGTAGTCTCGGACGGACAGCTGGGTCGGCTCCGAGGGGTAAACAACCAAGAGTCTACCGCTTTGAAAAATTGCGTACGAGGGTGTACAATCAGTCACGATTATGGTGATTATCAATGATTATTTGAGTTTATCTTTAACATATTTGCTGATTATTGGCCATACGCAATCACGCAACTTTTGGTCAAATTTGACACTGTTTCTCCATATTTGTCAAAATTTGTCAATATGTGGAAATTTTACATTATTATGATTAAGTGATAGTCAATAATCATCTAGTGGGGAGGGGGTGCGAGGATTATGGAAATGGTAGACCCTGGAAAACAACTAACTCTGAAATTTTTGTACACCTTGTAGTTCAGAAAACTGCAGAAAAATTCAGATAAATTTGGTAAAATTCTGGAAAATTTCGGAAAATTCAGAAAATTTACACAAATTTAGGTGAAATTCAAGAAAAAAATCAATAAAAATTCCAAAAATTTTAACACAAAAATTCAGAGTTGTTTCCCCCTCGGTAATACATGGAAAGCCGTGCCCATCCCCACCTGATACAAGCACAACCATTACAATCACGGGGGTGAGCGGGGGCGGGAGCCGGGAGCACCTCTATTCTATGCGAGTATGTTATCGCAACCATAACAGGTATGGTTGTCCCTCCTCTACCATACAATGGTTGTTTGAACATTCCGAAACCTTTTTTTTTCTGGGTGATGTCACTCACTCACTTGCAGGCGAGACAATGTTCTGACGACCGTTTGCCGTGGCGGCTTGCAGACACGTGCGGGCAGCGGGCGGCGTCTGCATCTGCGACGAGGTGCAGGTTGGCTTCGGCAGGGTGGGCAGCCACTGGTGGGCCTTCCAGCTGCAGGGCGAGGACATCGTGCCGGACATCGTGACCATGGGCAAGCCGATGGGCAACGGCTACCCCGTGGCCGCCGTCGTCACCACCCGGGCCGTCGCTGACAGCTTCCGGGACACCGGCGTCGAGTACTTTAACACGGTGAGCGGGACGCAAAGAGGAAAACATTCAGAAAAAAAAATAATAAAATAAGGAAAATTAACGAAAATTCACGCAAAATTCAAGCAAAAGTTCACGAAAATTCAATACAAGTTTTAAAACATTCTGGAAAATTCACAAAAATTCAGGGTACTTGACCAAAACGAACAAATTTTTTCTTTAAAAAAATGTACACCAAAATTCAAAGTTGTTTCTCCCTCGGTCAGACGTGTCCGTGAGAAGACAACTCCTTGATGACCCGGAGAACTGATTCCGAACATCAGTCTCACGCCTCCGTCCTTGTCGCACTCATACCCTGCCTCCCTCAACATGGGGCACCACCCTAGGAGCGACAAGGACGGCACGGAGATACGAGAGCGATAGTTCTGAATCAGTCGGCGGGGTTTCCTCGCGCACCCACTGGCCTCGCGGTAGAAAACATATAACATGTAGAACCGAGTTGAACTGGGGCCCGTCTCCTTTAACCGGAGGGTACCGAAGGTTTGGGCTGGGCTTCGGGACCATAGACAGAGTACCGTACCTCCATTTTTCTAAGATTTATTCGGCATTTTACGAGAGCTGGCGCCTGCGAGACTTCGGGTAGGCCAGCCCGTAGCACACACACGCAAACAGGCGAGATGTTGCCTACCTAACAGGCGCTCTGAGTCGGCTCTGAGAGCTTTCGCAGGCTAAACTTTGGCAATCTATTTGCAGTTAATGGAGGGCGTATTAATGATCCCATGAGCCTCTACTCTGAGAAGGAAAGAGTGTACAATGTACACTGATTAATCAGTGTACATACATGCTTGCTGATGAATCAGTGTACATTGGAATGCTTGCTGATTGGAATGCTTGGAGTTAGTGTACATTCGCTGTGAGAAAAACCGTACATCATACAAAAAAAAACAACGGTTTTAAATTAACGGTTTACAGTTTTCGTTACCGCACCTCACTAATTTACCCTATACCGGGTACAATTTTCGAACAGTTTTTTTTTATCATACTTCGCAAAAACAGTTTCAAACTGTTGTTAAACTGTAGTTTTTTCTCACAGTGTTGTACACTCTTTCATTATCAGAGTACTCAAAGATTTTCAAAAGACTTACGTATCTTTTGAAAATAAATTTGGCTCGACTAGAGGGGGGAGGGGGGGGGGGTTGTACCAAACGGGTATGGCACACGGACTGGACACGGGACGCATTGGGCTGTGTACGAGTTGTCCGATGGACCCATCACGATCACGGCCTGCTTGTTCTCCGCAGTACGGCGGCAACCCGGTGTCGTGCGCGGTGGCGAACGCGGTGCTGCAGGTGATCGAGGACCAGAAGCTGCTGCAGCACGCCCAGGACGTGGGCGACTACCTGCTGGCGCGCTGCCGGGAGCTGCAGGGCCGACACTCGCTCATCGGGGACGTGCGCGGCGTGGGGCTGTTCGTGGGCATCGAGCTGGTGGTGGACCGGACCACGAGGGAGCCCGCCACGGCCGAGGCGCAGCACGTGCTCTCCAGGTGACCTACAGGAGGGGGAGGGAAAGAAAACAAGCAGGCTGATACATTCGTATCATCTGCTAAAATTCCCTCGGGGAACGTTTTGAACCTCTGTTGCGGCGGCACTCAGCCCTGCAGCCGTGGGGTCCTTCACTAAAAATAAATTTAAAAAAAATATATATTTATATAAAAAAATAGTGTACACCCTAAAACAAAATCAGCGAAAAGTCAGAATAAAAATCAAGAAAAATTCAGGAAAAATCAAGAAACAAGAAGAATAACAGAAAAAAATCTGTGAAAATTAAGAAATGTCCAAAAAAAAAACAAGAAGGAAAGACATCAATGAATTGATATCGAAGGGAACAGACTCGTTCTTTACCAATCACAGGCATATGAATGTGTTTTGGCAAGTAAAGTTTTAATTTTTCGCAAAAACTCGGTGGATAGTGATCGGGTCGTCAAAACAAAAATTCAACGGCAACTAGATTTACTTAAAAGTTTCCCGCTTACACTACCATTCTAAACTCGAAGGCAAGCGAGATGGGAGCGGAAAACCGCGCGCCACCCATGTCCCGCTGGGGCCGGCCATGTAGCCTAAGAGGTAGGCTACCGGGCGCTCGCAAGCGGGAAATGGCTTTCGGCGCGGGTCGGGTCGGGCGGGCCGGGGAATGCCGTGTCGTGCCGTCTCTACCGCAGAGTGTTAGCTCAGGTAGACTATAGAAAGCCTGCACTACCGCCTTTCAACAATCGCGCAAGAAGTGTTCCGAACCGGCTCCCGTTACAACACTGGTACCTCTTGCCGACCATAGACTGACGACCGATGAACAGCTTTCTGTTCGGTATAACCCTCCTTTTAAAGGCAGAAATCTCCTCTTAAAACATAGTTTTAGCCTAATTACACGAAATGAAAATTAGTTCATTGTTACTTCTTTATATGATGAAATAAATTGCACCTGCACTCAATATTTCAGTTCATTTTTGTCAGCCCGGAAAAATGAACACATCCTCCACTTTGACGTGCATGGGTGTTTCTTTTGAGTCTCATTTCTCTAAATTTTACATTGTGAGTAATAAAAAACCATCCACCTTATTTGTTAACTGAAAAATGGTTGTCAGTTTTGTTATATTGAGCTCTTTCTGAACGTTCTTGTTCTGATGATATAAAGAGTTGAAAGGGGGTTAATTTCGCAAAACATGCTCAAATCCAGTTTCTTTCATTTAGATTTTCTCACAATTTTACATTGTAAGTCGAAAAAAACTTCATTTACGTTCTAGCGACTGGATTCTGCTCTTCAACACGATACCATTGGTTTTTCTCTACATTCTGTCAGTTCTTAGATGTACGATACCCCCCCAAAAGTCATTTTTGAGCACAATACTCGTTCTCTCCACTTTGACTTTTCATTTAGAGGAGTGTAAAGAACGAGTAAAAATCGGTATACCCCTTGAATTTTTAGTGAAGGACCCCTCGCCTGCAGCCCTTGCTTATGCCTGACACCCCTGTACTGTCATCGTCGCTCCGTGCTCACCTAATCCGGGTACTCGCCCCCTCGGGAAAGTGATTATTGGTAACGTGGATACTCGATTCGGGTATATCCGACGGGAGCGCGCCTTTAACGAGGCATCTGAGGGGGGACCTTGAACCCTTTCTGAAGTTGAAGAAATAAGCATGTCGTCAAAAGGGTACCTTCCTTTGACGCCTTCCATAACTCTTCCCGGTGTCATTCTGATGCTGATTTGAACTAAAATGTCAAATCACGACGGTCACACTGACATGTATAAGAGTCATGGGGAAGTCGTCAGAATGAGGGGTCTTGTGGACGTCACGCTGACAGCCGGACAGCCGGGCCGGGACTTAAAGTTTCCTTCGGGATACTGGTTCGACCGCCGGCCGGGCACGCGTTTTGTCGTCTACCCGGTTCGCGGTTCCCGGTTCTTACCCGGGACCCGGCCGAGGTTTCTATGAGCCCCTCTGCAGCAGGGGTCCGCCCCGCCCGGGCCCGGGGCCCTCACTACGCTCTTTCCTCTCGGCAGGACTGACTTTCTGTTTTCTCCAGGATGAAGGACGAGAGCATCCTGCTGAGCTCAGACGGCCCGGACAGAAATGTGCTCAAGCTCAAGCCGCCCATGGTGTTCAGCAAGCAGAACGTGGACACCGTCATCGAGGTGCTGGACCAGGTGCTGGCGGAGCTCGCCGACGAGCACGCCGACCTGGAGCCGGAGCACGCCCACCAGACCAACGGCAAGACCAACGGCATCCTCGCTCACTGAAAAACACGGTAGCCAACAGCGACCACGTTATCCTAGCTGCCTGGTTTAGGCTGTGAATACTGTTATCTACATTGCGCAGCTGAAGTGAAGTGAGCGACACACTGAACCAAGTTCTGAGAATAAATTAGCAAAATAGATAGCCTTTCTTACACGGTTCAGCTGTCAAGCTGACGTAAATCGCTGACGTTGCCTTTTGCTGATGACATTTCCTTTCTTTACATAGCCCACTCCCCACTCGCCGTGTGGCTCACATCGGCGTCCGCTTGGCTTAAGCCACTTCTGGTGATTATCATAATCGTGATGAACTTCAATAAATCAACCAGTTTCCAGTGTGCCTCGCTGATTGCCTAGCGACTGGGCGTGCCTTACGAAGAGGGTTCTCTACCCAGCAGATGGGTGTCGGTGTCAGATAGTCAGAATGTCGTCAGTAAAAGGCCACAAAAGCAAGGCGTCGTAAAGTAACAGCACCGCCTGTAGAAAAGTATCTCTTAAGCAATACCAGCTTTGAATGCTCTTGAAATTGTGTTTTCCTAATGTATCTCTCCACCAGATTCCACATTAGAGGAGCAATGGTGAAAGAGGGACAGCTTAGGAAAGCATTGGTCATCACTTGTATATTTTGCTGTCTACTAAAAATACCAGAGTTTTCAGTCCTTTCAACAGACAGCAAAAACAAATAAAAAACACAGTAAAAACAAATATTAAAACGTACCTTTATAAAATTGCGCTAGAACTTTATTTATTTATTTGTTTGTGTTTGTACAAATTAAAGTGAGACACTAAATAAAATTTCAGTTTACTTTATCATTTTTTTTGTGGATGAAGATTATCAGCAAAGCTGAAATTGCATTGCCCTACTGAGAACCACAACCAGAGTATTGCACTTCCTGCACAAAATAAAACAATACAATTCATATATCTAGGATAATGCCTTTAAGACACTTGATTAAATGCATAAAGCACTACTGAACACCATTATCACACCCTTTTCACTAACAGCAGTACCTTTGTGCCAGTACTTCAATTTCTAGCATATTTATCTTTTTTTTTTCTTTTTCCCTTTTCCGCCAGAACAAGGTGTGACTAAGTGATAGGCATGAGAACATCTCAGTCCGTAGACTCATGGCGCAAAAATCAAATCATCACAGAACACACAAACTACTTAAACGTCAAATGGTACACATTTCCAATTCTTGTACACAAGGATTGCAAACATTCATTTCCGTATATGAGGAATATAATAGTATAAAGTATAAAGTTCCTCCTGATTAAAAAAAAAAAAAAAAAAAAAAAATTCTACAAAATTGGCTGTTAGCAGCCAAGCAAATACAAAAAATTCCATTGCAATAGCTCCAGAATCTGACAGATTGGAAATTTATTTAGATGGATAAAGTGTACATATGGATTTATGGCAGTATATACATTGTGGGTACAATTCAGAAAAATTCATAAATCTAGTCTCCAAAATGAATAAAAATATTTTTTTTTTAAGTATTTGAAAGAAAAACACATTAATAATCATTGGTATAAAGTGTACCAATCCAATGTGGCACATCTAGAAGCAGATTAAGGAACTTGTGCATGATATACATTTCCACTACAATGTAATACAAATATATTCATAAATTATCTTTTCTACACTTAATCTCACAATTTATTCACCGTTCACGTTTCAAATAAAATAATAGAAAGCAAGAGGAAATTATAAATTACCAAACTTTCACTCAAAGAGTAAAATAAAACTACATAAGTCAATAATCAGGCATGGATTCTTTAGTAAGTAAAGGTCCGAACCTGGCTTTACTAAATAATTAGAAGTTCATCAAAAAGTACAAATATCAAGTAAAATCAGACAGGAGAACCTAATGCCACATTCCAAATGTGGAAAAAGACAGTGGCTTTAGAAAACATAATCAGCCTCAGCCATATCAATAGCCCAGCGGAATTTATCACGTTGTGTCTTGTTGTAAATCTTCTCAATCGGAACATCATGCTTCTTGCACCTTAAACAGAGAGACATACATTTAAAATGTTTGTTTCATCAAGGAAAAAAATATTATAATAAAAGAAAAAGTTGCTAACCAAGCTACTGATATCCGTGGGTCGAGATAATTAAGCTTAGATGTACCAAGAGCAATAGTTTTGTTCTCTTCCCTATCAGTTTCCTGGATTTCCAATTTGTTAAGTTGCTCACGAATCCTATCCAAAGCTTTCTTTTTCTTGTCTGTAGCACTAGAAGAGGGCAAGAAATTACAAAAGTGAGTTAACTTTGAGACATAAGACCAGCAACACCACCAGCAGTATACTTACGCTGACCGACTTCGTTTAGCGTCCTTATATTGCTGTTCTGCTTCTTTTAATTGCTCTCTCTTTGCTTCAATTTTACCTTTTAAATTTTCCATTGACTTATCATGGGACTTGGGGATGGAACGTTGATGGTTACAGAGAATGGCAACAGCTCGATTTGCTCTGTTGTATGCAAGAATCTGAAAATAGATAAAATCATAAAACAATCTTGTCTAATAATAATAATAATAATAAATTAAAAAAAACACTGCAATAGAAAATGAGTTAAGAATTTCACCTTTTCAGCAACTGTATCATCTGGGTTTGTCAGCAGATTAAGTTGTTCTTGTAATGTCCAAGAGGCATTGTAGGTACGGAAGACTTTGGCAGTCAAGCCCTCCATCAAATCACTTAAGTGTTTGTTCAGAATGCCGGTCTAGGGGAAACAAATTACATGAAGTTAGAAAACATTAAACAAGTCACAAGGCTAAACTGAAAGGCTAAACCACTTAAACTTACATTGAGACGGTCAAAGAGATCATCACCACCTTGCTTCTTTTCCATGAAAAGTTGCAAGTTCTTAAACACTCTTTTTTCCACGGGTACTTCATTGTAATACCTGATAGAATCCTTACCAGGGAAGTCAAAAATGACAACATTTTCTTTGCCTGTAAAAATCAAAGAAGAATACACATTTTTGACAATACAATGACTAGTAGGTCAACAATAAAGCAATGAAAATCAATAAAACAATGACTCCTCATACCATCCTTTTCAGCTTCCAATGAAATGTGTTCAACACGCAGAGAGCAACAACCAACTGTGTCAGCCTGGTCCTCATCCTTTTCGTTACCAGCTCTTAGAGCAAGCTGGAGGTGAAAGAGAAAAAGGAAAAAAATATTTAAAAAATTAAAATTACACATAAAATTTACATGAGAAACATGAGAGCAGAAAATCAAAGAATTTGAACTAACCTTATCAATGAAATACATTGCAACAGCTCTCTGCCTTATCCGCATTTCTTTCGACTTCCAATCCTGACGATAATCCTCACGAATCTTGTCAATTGTTTTTGCTAACTTTCGGGCGGTTTCATATTTCTGCCAATCCTTTTCACCTTTAAGTTTTGATGAAGGATTCAACATCACATACTTTACTTGTCCTTGAACGTTTTCAGTCCAACTAGCAAGCCATGTGACTTTGTTGTCATGGCGAACTTCTTTCCATCTGTGACCTGCAGGAGCTTTGGGGATTACTGAATCTTTGCTACAATTGATGATGACATCCTCAGGATTCACTCTTTTCTTCAACATGCCCATCTTCGGATGTTCACCTCTTCCCCGAAACAATCCAGGCGGTTCAATCCGGAAATTGCCAATTTTCTCTTGATGTCCATCAATGGTGCAAAAGCCCATTTCTTTTTGAATCTCATCATTCTTTTCTTTGATTTTCTTCTTTTCCTCTTTACTCATTGCCTTGCGAATTTCAGACTGCTCATTGAAATACTTATTCATAGGCTTAAAGTTGCATTTCTTCAAATCAGTGATGATGGATCTTTCACGATCTGTCATAACTTTCCGCCAGTCTTTAAAAAAATTATTATTAAACACAGGTTTTGTTGTGTAGTCATGTTCAAGCATTTTAGCATAAAACGTGGCAACTTCCTCTGCAAGTTCTGAGAGATCCATTTCCTTCCCTAAAATTTACCAAGTAGATAAGTAAAATCATACAAATTATGGATAAAGACACAAATAACAACAGCACTCACCATCATAAGAGAACTTGACATTGTCAGGCAAACGTTCGTATGGAGGAGCAAAGAGTGGCCCCTTGTGTTCCAGAAAACGCCATTTGACTCCATCCTCTTTCTTCTCTTCCTCCCACCTGCACAAAGGCAAAATCGAAAATAAAACTGGTGAACTAAACAGCGCTGCGCGCCTCCGTGAGGTTAAACCCCACGCCACATTTGCGGCTAAGATAAAATGCCGCTTGGCAGCAGCCATGTTGTGAAATGGCGCGCTCTGTCGGCTGCGACCGGTAACACGCTAGGGCGCCAAAATGCGACTGCAGAGTTAGGCAGTTCACAAAGGGGAATAAGAGACATACACGTCACATACCATTTCCAGACTTGTTGCTCTTCCTCTTCCTTTTTTTTCTTCTTTGGGCTAGTCTGTGTCTCTTGCTTAACAGGTGGTGCCTTTTTCTTCTTTTTCTGAAAATTCAAGTAATTAATATTTGCAGAACACTAAAGAACAAAGTGACCATGATAATAAATCTTACAGGTTTCAAATCCTCATCTTCACTGTCATACGCATCACTTTTCCGTTTCTTAACTTCTTTCTTGATCTCTTTTTTCACCTTCTTGGGAGCTGCTCTTGCCATGAGAGGCTTATCTTCCTCACTGTCACTTACAGCTTTGCGTTTATTTGATGAATCCACTGATTTCCTTGAAGCCTGGAAATATAAATAATATAGTGCTTAGTAAGGAGAGAATTCACCACAATTCTTAGATAAAAAAAAGATGAAAATTTTAGTACAATACAAGATTTTTAGGAAACGTACCAAAGGTGCATCTGAGTCCTCATCATCACTTTCTTCTTTCTGTACTGATAACATGGAAGACTGTTCCATATAACTTTCATCCATACTTGACTGCTCTTCTTTGAAACTGGAATATTCTTCTTTTTTGAAGCTGTCCATATTCAAAGATGTATCATCCATACTGTCATCAGTATCTTCTCTTTTAACTGGTAGAGGGGATAAAGAAATTCTTTCTTCTTTAACAGTTACTGGCGATCCTATTTCTTGCTTTACTTCCACCTTCTCTTCATACTTTTTCTCCCTCTCCTTATCCTTAAATAGATACACAGCAAGATTATCAGAATTTAAAATGTCAAAAATAAGTCAGAAAATAACTTAAACCACATACCTTATATTTGTCCCTGCGGTCACCATCATGCTTGCTTTTATCTGAAACATTATGAAAAAATCAGCAACTACTACAACCTCTCTACCAAACGATTACAATGCTTCGGCAGAGAGTAGTACCTTTACTTCTTTCCTTGTCTTTGTGGCGATCTCCATCACTACTTTTTCTGTCTTTGTCCTTCCTTTCCTTCTCTTTATCCTTGCTGCGATCTTTGTGTTTGTCCTTTTCTCTCTCTTTTTCCTTGTCCTTGCTTCTATCTTTCTCCTTATCCTTGCTTGAGGAAGAATGCGATTTTTCCTTATCTTTTGAGGAAGAAGATGATGATGACTTTTCCTTGTCTTTGCTGCTAGATGATGATGATTTGTGCCCAGAACTGCTGCTGCTCTTGTTTTTATCACTACGGTCCTTGTCCTTGCTGTAATGAATTTTCATGATAAATACCATCAGAGATATGCAAATATTGAAAAGAACATTAAAACAAACCTAGAGCTTTTATCACGATCTCTGTCCTTGTCTTTTGATGAGGAGCTGCTTTTGTGGTCCTTGTCACGGTTCTTATCCTTTTCCTTACTGCTGCTGCTACTACTGTGTTTATCCTTGTCCTAAAATTGATACGATTCAATAAATTAATAAATGAAAACTAAAACAGAAATACAGTTAGGAGTGATTGGAAGTTACCTTAGAACTTGAGCTGTGCTTACTCCTATCCTTGTCTTTGT
Organism: Frankliniella fusca; assembly: GCA_029379305.1. Lineage (NCBI taxonomy): Eukaryota > Metazoa > Arthropoda > Insecta > Thysanoptera > Thripidae > Frankliniella > Frankliniella fusca. The sequence goes on along the minus strand of JAHWGI010001092.1, from coordinate 369,430 downwards.
CCTTGTCACGGTGCTTGTCCCTATCTTTGTCCCGATGTTTGTCCTTGTGATGTTTATCCTTGTCACGATGCTTATCCTTCAATTTGTCAGCAGAATGTCCATTTGTCACTCCATTCATCTGTATATGATTTGAACCTGGAACAATATCTAAATTTAATTTTCTCCAGTAGCTTGACTACTAGAGATAACGACAGCTGAACGAACGCACTTTGAGTACTTTAAGGGAAACATAAATTTATGACACATTGTTAATATCTGATCTGTGACAGTTTTGGAAGTAAGAATTAATAAAACTCATGGACAAAAAACAAAAAAAATAATTTTTTAAATCCCGAGATGAACATTGATGGTTGAAAGTTGTAAAATTTTCTTGCCAGGCGACACTTGCCACAGCCTCAAACAATAGAACACCTTGCGGCCCGGGTGATGTGATGGCTGCATTGTTGCTCATGTTTCGAGGTTAGGACTCCCAGTGTAAAGAGACTACGACTGACAAATCGTCACAACCAAACAAGAAAGTTGAAACATGGCCAAGTTCTGAATCCCACTGGCAAAATGAAACGTCTGGAAAACGAGAATGAGCCTACTCACCTTCGCTTGCCGTGCCATTGCTGTACTCTTTGACACACTTTTCCTGAAGGTAACAAGAAATCATATTTACATCACACACTGACCACAGTTCGCCGAGAATAGAAAGGGGAAATTAAGCAAGTTCCAGGTATTTTTAAAAAAATCAAAAAGTCTCGAACTTGTATGCGCAACTGACCGCACCAAAGGGCCGACTCTAGAAACTGACTCTACGTGTAAGTCGACGCCATGTTTGGACTTAGAAAAATTTCGGTGGTTCTCGCGACAGATTTCTTTATGAGCGGAGGGTAAAATATCGCCCGCAGGGTGGAAAGCAGGCGTTAAAACGGTGTCTCGAGTGAGAAAAACTCACCTCGTAAGGGTCTCGACCGTCTGAGGCCAATACTTCAGCCATATCTCGCCTCCGGACACAAGCTCAGCACTTAGACGAGTTGAAGGTGATTGACTCTGGCGTGGAAAGCGAACCGACCGCGGCGCGGAGCCCTGCGCTGCGCTGCGCTTCGCAGCGAGCCGAGCCAACCACAGCGGAGCGGAGCGTCCGGCCCGGGCCGGGCCGCGGGGGGAGCGGGCGCGACGGGACGCGGCGGCGCTGCAGCCTCGGACCAGGGAATCTCCGAGTGCCCGAAATTATTGTGCCCGAATCCGAGCGGAGATTGTTGAAATAGGCGCGCAGTCGATTTTAAATGTTCTCTCTAGGAAAGTGCAGACGCCACTAAAGGGGATTATTTTTTTTGCCAGAATTTTAAAGGAGTATACATGGAGCTTGACAGCTCTTACTTCTCGACAAAAGACACCTGGACAACAGGTGTAAATTACTTTGAATTTATTTCGTTATCAGCTGAAATGTTCTGTCATAGAAAATATGAAATGAAGATTAAAAGTACCTTTCTCCATCCCTGAGTGAAAGACTGGCTGGAAGTGTCAGATAATGAAGACAAAGGCTGAAAAGTCTAGTTAAAACAGATATCTTCTGGTTTAACTGTCATTGATATATGATGTTGATCATGCTCCACATGTCAATACTGAAAAGAAAGTAACTATGGCTGTTAATGATATCACCACATACTTTGAAAGCAAGGAATAATGCAAGTACACAGCACGTGAGAACTGGTTAGCTTCCTTTGCTTGGAAGTTTATTAGTGACTTAAGTTCTATCAATTGAATTTCATTATTAAAGTAACAAAACACAGCTGAAGTTATCACAACAAATGCTGAACAATGATAAAAAGACAAGAAAAAAGCATAGGCAATAAGATTAGCAATGAAAGATTGCATTTCAGTTACACACTGACCTAAACCATCAAAAACAATTGGGAAAATCATTTCAGATTATCATGATTGCCAAAGGATTATGAAAACGATCATACAATGAAAATATTAATTCTATGAATTTTTTCTTATGATTCCAAATCAAAATTCAATTAGAAAGAGACTTTGTGCCACTGGCAAGCCTACTTGATATCTGACTTCTCCATGGAACAAAAGAATTTACCAGGCTGCCAACTAATTATATAAAAAGAAATATGCTGAGCATTACAGATTAAGAAAAATTGCTGGAAGTGAGTATTTGATGTTTGAAATAATCTGATATTTCTAAAATAAAAGTGCAAGGTAAAAGCTGAAAGATATTTGATGACCTAACGGACACTAGGGGATAAAAATGTTTTGAAGAAGACAGAATGACAAAAGCGTGCGGGGGTTCCCCCTTGAATATAATAACTACATTCAATCAGGCGGTCCTTGTGGCTGGCCTCTTAGAGAAATACAAATGCAACTGATTTTCTAATTTTGGATCTTGGCGTTCGTTTCCAGAGAAATGTAATTTTACTTAAATAAATTAGCAGTTCAAACCAGGTCTCGGTCAACTTTCGTTTGTGACTTCCGAGACGATAAGCAATTTACAATTTATGAAAAGAGCATTGTATGAAAGAAATATACATCATTTATTCCAAGATAAACATAGAACCGCCAAGCTCCAAAATTAGAAAATCAATTGCATTTGTGTTCTCTAAGAAGCCGGCCAGCAGACTTAAGGGCAGAAAAACAAAAACTCATTCATGACCTATTAGAGTTTCAGCGAGTCGGCCTAACAGATATACACCTGATTAGATGGAATATTCCAACCACTTTCAAAAATTTCCCGACCCGTGATACACGAGGACCGGGCGATCGAATTTATTGTCATTATATTCAAGGGGGAACCTCCGCGCATTTTCACATGAAAAGTGTGAAACAGATTTTCAGTGAATAGCTTCAGAAAATATTAGGTGTTTCACTTACACTTCCCAAAGTTGGCAGTGTATTAACATTTAAAAAGTGAGAAAAAGACAAAATGAGTAATGCAAATTTTTCCAAAACTTCAAACTTCCAACTTTTCATGCAGCAGTAAGGCAATTTCACTTATCCTAAATTCAGAAATGTGAGGAAGCTGCAAGAATGCCAATGGTACAAAATCAGATGATCGATCCTCCTAACCTTCAGCAGAATTTAGGCACATGTCAATAAAAAAAAATCAGTCCAGAAGACAAAGGAAAGGACTCCTAAATTAGGTACAGGACTAAAATAGGAGAGCAATTATCTGGAGCACAGTGTCAGTTGCCAAACAGCTTTCTTCAATAACATCTAATTTCTTTCCCAGTTCAAATTCTATATCTCAGTCTATGCAGCACATAAGCTCCAAGTTCACTCACAGGTTTGGAACACACTATACTTAGTGCATTGTAAATACATACAGAATAAATATGTTTCAGAGCAAAGAGCTGGTTGCTTTAATTACTAGGTAATTATTACAATTATCTACAAATGTGGTAGAAACAAAGCACAACCACAGGTAAATGTGAAATTTTGAATATACTGAAATTAGGTCCTCTAAGAAGTAGGACGTATAATATCCATCATTATAATCTGTTAGACAATAAAATATTTAGTTGACTAACTAGTGAGGTATTACAGAAAGTTCTATGTTTAATTGCAAAACAATTATAAATAGCTGCCTTCTATACTATTTGATATAGCACCCACTTATTGCTTCATTCAAGATTATTTAAATTACATATAAAACAAGATCATATTAATAACAGGCTGCTGTTGGTAATAACCCAAGTCAGCTTTAACAACATTAAACAGTAATTACTATACATTTTTACAGATTTTTTTTGTACTCTGTGGACATTTTTTTCCCATTTTTCTTCTTGAAAATTACAAAAAATACACTTATGCTGAAAATTAATATTCAACAAGTCCATTATAAAAAATTTCTCCCACTCTTCAACTGCTCAGCTTATAGATACAACTGTACAAACTGTCAAAACAAATTGTTCACAAGTATCATCACCTTAAGTATTTACTCATTTACAAATGGATCTACAAAAACCTGTTGGTGTAGACTGATCACTCATACTGAGGGAGGCGGACAAATATTTTAAGAGAGCTCCAAAATGTACCAGTAACACTCTACACCAAGTTACATTTAAGAGCTTCTCTTCCTTTGTCATGCTTCTGAAAACTGGGTCATTGCTGTTTTCACTCTAGATTTGTTAAGGGGACAAAAACAATATTTCATTTACTAGAAAATCGATATCTCATACACAAAATATAATTTAAATTGAATGAAGAGGGAACTCACTTGTCAAATAATAATGTGTCTGTTGTCATGATGAGTTGCTGTAATTGCTTGTAAACACCCATCTCTTTCAGTCTTGCCTGACGGTCTACTGCGCCACTTTCCTCTCTCCAAACTAAATTTGAGATGCAGAATATAGCAGCAACCTGTAGCTTTACATTTGAATGTGCCTTAAAGACAGGAAAATGCATAGAACATTAGAAAAATTACTGAAATCAGGTTGCAACAGGTACCAGTGCAGACTGTTCAAGTTAAAATGTACCATGTAGTCTTGCAGCTTCTTTAAAACATCCTCATTGGACATGATGAATTCCTTAGCCGAGTCACCATCTCCAATATTAGCAAGTATACACAATGCTTGCTCCTTTACTTCGGCTGAATGATTCCCTTCAAGAATAAGAACTACTGCCTGGAAATTTTTGGATTTAATTAACAGCTTGTCAAGTAATCTTAAAACAACTGACATCAAAAGTCAACTTACTTGCATGATTTGGATTCCATGAAGGTTCATGATATAGTCAATGTGACTTTTAGTTGATAGTAAATTTCGTAACAAACCTAAAGTTTTCATCAGAACATCAACCTCAGAATCAGAAAGTAACCTAAACATCTGATCAGTTCCTAGAGTATTTAAGATTTGAGATTTAATTTTCTGCTCCGCTTGAAATGCCATGTTCTAAAATTTTAAAAACAAAATTTACAATAGTTATGAGGCCTATGTGTGTGAACATAACTTTTTATTGGTTTCCAATGGCTTACTTACCATGAGAGCCCAAATACCATTTAGTCTTAAGGCAGGATCTTTCCTACGGGTCAAATCACAAAGCATATCAACAGCACCTGATTCCAGTATGGGTTCTTTCGAAGGTGAAAATTCCAATAAAAGATTGCATAGAGTCGAGGAGGCCACAGTCAGTATATCATCAGAAGCGCCCTGAAGCAGTTGCATCAAAGGTCGCCAGACTGAATGGTCCTTGGAACAGAAGGAACGCTAAAATACATCAGAATCGACAAAGCACCTTCACCTCAAACTTCTTGCCTGTGAGCATAAACATACCTGGAAAGTTGTTCTTAACTGCTGCACTGAGCGTGAAAGAGAATGCAAACAGCGAATGGCAGCCAAGCGCACCTTAGGACTTGGATCTTGTAAGCCAGTAACTATATGATCCATTAGGTTATCTGTTTCTATAATTTTTTTCCTAATATCCTCATCGTTGGCTCCTAGAGAAGCAAACGCCTACCCAAGGCAAATAACAAACATCACACAATACTTTCTCATAAAATTTTTATCCAACAGAAACTCTGTAACTGAAAATCAACTCACTCGAAAAGCTGCCTGCCTCATTTCAGTTGAAGTTTTGATTTCTTGCTCAACTATAGCAGCAGGTGCTCTTGAACCAATATGCACAACAGGATGCTTTAACAAGTCAGACAAAGTAGGAACCAAATGGTTTGAAATAGACGCAGTTCTTTGAAGTTCTATGTCAACTTCAGTGAGGTAGGCTAAGGTCTCAGCTGCCTGAGCACGCTGAAGAGGAGGGCGGTCTTTCTTGCATAGCCTGACCTACAAAACAGATTTTTATTTTTAACATAAAAAATAACCTTGACTTTGCTTAAAGAACTTGATGACATTGTTAAGTTAATTTTGCACTAACCAGACATGGAAGTGTGCGGTAAAGAATTTTTGGGTCATCAGCACTAAAGGCTCCAGCTCGATGTAGGAAAGTGATACATCTTGCAGCAGCAAGCTGCATATCACTTGGACGATCTTGGGCCATTAGCATGAATAACAAATCCGGCATTGACTTATCAACAAAACTGTTTAAAAGGGCAGACATGAAAAAAATTATATCTTTCATACTTGTAGTCTGCATCGAACTGATTTCTGTGCAAGACTCACCAAGGTTCATGTATTTCTAAACATCTTGCTTGAGCAACACAAGCAGCTACAGTGGGATTTTGATAGCACAAACTTGCTAGACAGGTCAATGCATTCATCTGTACCAGAGACTGTGTTGAGCATAACAGCTGAGCAAGAACAGGCACTGCACCTTCCTGAATAAGAAAACCCTGTTGCTCTGGAGTCTTCACCCAACAAAGGAAAAAAAAAATTGTTAACATTTACTTAGAAATAAATAATGTGCTTGATGCGCAAAACAGATATTTTAAAATTATACCTTGCATGCAGCAGCTAAAATGGCAGGAACACAAACTTGACAAGTGACACTCTGTGTTGTGAGATTAAGTAAACAAGGAACTATAATTGAATCCATAAATATCAATGAAACAGGTGCATTTGGAGATTGAAATATTGTGGATAGGCATCTCAGGGTAGCTTCTGTGTATTTTTGGTCACTGCTTGTAACACCTATATAAAACGAATAAAAAATTTAAAAAAATAATTTTTAAAAAAAGGTTTGAGTTACGAGATTAGTTTAAGATAAATTATTTTAACCCTAGACAATTTAATTACCACTGAGGAGAAGAGGCACAATTCCAAGTTCAATTAACGATTGAACATGTTGATCTGTGCCCTTTGCTAAGGAACCCAAAGTCACTGTGGCCTCAGTTTTCATTTGGACTGGCACAGAACAGTCGCCCAACAACTGCATCAGCCTTGGAACAACGCCCTGCGAGAGCACAGAGCTCTTCTGCCTGTTACTTCCTATAACTGAGTTTTTTAGACATCTGAAAATCAGACAACAAAATTTAGTAATACGATAGTTTGCATCAGAGTAGAGTCCATGCAGCTGAGAAGAGTATTGTACAAATTACTTACACTATAGCTTCCATACACTTTTCCATATTACTGGAATATAAATCATCAATATATGACCGGTAGCATTCCACTTCCTGCAATATAAGAGCAGTCATGAAATGCAATTGGTTTGACAGGCTCTGTCGTTCAACACTACTTGAACACAGCCAGAGCTTCATCATACACAATTTGATGATACAGTTGAAAAATGGTCATCAAGAGTTCAACCATTAAACCATGAAAAGGATTTAACTTTGGTTATAAGGAAAAGGTTTCATTCATTTCAAGGTCTACCCTTTCTTGAACACATGGTTAAGCACAGTCATAAATTTGGATTAAATCTAATAATAAAAAAAATGCCCTAAGAGCTTGACACAAATATTTTAGAACGTTCAAAACTAATGGCATCATTAATCTCATGATGCACGAATCATTTACCAGCTACATGAAAAATAACAAACATTGGTTGGTGTGCTCAGGCTAACAGCCTTAAGTCCATTACAAAGCTGACGCCGTGAAAAGAAATTTTACCCAGTATAGTACAGTATAACTGAATGTGTAGATAAGGGCATTACAAGACGCAGAAACACAGCTTACGGATGGTGAAGGAGAGCTTATCACAATGTCCTTAACCTACAAAACTTGAAAGGTAAGTTGTCCATTGGTGCCGGGTTCTGAAAATTGTCAAGTTACCTCAAACATTCAACTCACGCTTACCATGAAAGGCTGTTTGACAGGTAACATTTCTCTTCGAAATAACAATGGTGAAGATTCTGATCACAATCAAAAAGAAATAAACAACAAAGAAAACAATTACAAATTTTCGTAAACCAAATGCTGAGTTCGGCAACGCCTTCAGGAAAGCTGAAGGCTCCCCATCGAACGAATCGAGTCGAGTCGAACTATGGATCTGGATCGAGTTCGACTTGCAGCGGAGTGAGCCACCTATCCATTACAATGTAGCCAACGCGTAACGATGCAAGTCTCATCGCTGAAAACTGAGTTTTCTCTACTTTGTGAAACAAATATAACATGTATTACATTTTTATTATAGAAATTGCTCTTTGAAATAGAATGAAGCTTGATGGCTCAATATACCACTTCTGAAATTCAAGAAGACGCATGTATGGTAGTGGCGCTCTTGCATCGACCGCTCGAAGCGCCGCGCTACGAGAGCAAAACAACAGAATTTTCAGTTGCTGAAACTACCCTTTCCTGTCTCATCCGTCAGCCATGTTTCAGATACCAAGCAGAAGTGATTGCAAAGTCCGTCCATTGATTTGTTTTTTTACTTCGCTGGCGCCACAGTATTGTCACGGACAATTGGTGCTCCTCTAATCCGCACCAGACAAGAAGGTGATATTTTCAGTGTGGGATTCAGTTGGAGCAAGGCTGAAGGGCTGTAAAGTTCAGCTTGCCAAGGCCGAGCCGAATGAAATGTGAAGTGCCATGGCAGAAACCTCTGTCACTTCAGCCGGTGGCTTGTAGAAACCTATTTTAATTGTGTTTGCATTCTCTGACATTTCCTAGTTTCCACGGGAAATATCGTATTGTTCTTATTTTTTATCAATCGTCCCAGTTGTCATTTGCCTCAAAGGCTACTTCCTTGGCTCTCTTGTTATTGTAGAATTGTCATTATTTTCTATGAGAGACACATTTTGTTACCTTTGATTCATCTCGATACTCTAATTTTCTTACATTTCTTCTCGCAATTGTTGAATTGAAAAATAATAAAACAAATCGCCTATGTTATTTGTAGGAGTAGTGTTCTATCATGGGATCGGTGTGGAAGCGACTCCAAAGGGTAAACAAGAGAGCTGCAAAGTTCCAGTTTACTGTGTCTTACCATCAAGTAATATTGGAGACAACTCCCCGCTGGTAAGTTAAAGAATTTCGCAGTCCCTTCAACAGTTGACTCTACGTTTTTTGAAGCAAGCTTTGATTTACTGTCACCTGTAACAATCTGTTCTTAAAAACTTTCTTATATTCAGGCAACCAAACAGGTTGAGTGTTGTCTTAAGTCGTCGTAGCCGCAGGGTTGTATCTGATCACTTACCTTGGGAACCGACTATGAAGAACCCATTAGTTGGCCATGTAGTTTGGGCGATTCCAGACAATAAAGAAATTGCGATTACTCTCTTTAAGAACCAGCGCACTAATGAATTTGAGGATAAGGAATGGACATTTATCCTTGAAGATGTAAGTTACTGCATTCTACTGCATCATCATCTGAGCAATGTTTTCAAGCATATATAAATTTTTTTTAGGTATCAAACAATGGCAAACGCCGACAGATAGCATCCTCTAATGTTAACATGAAGAACTATGCTAGCTTTGCCTCCTCCCAGCAACCACTTACTGTCTCCTTCAGACCAACCACTAAAAAGATAATAAGTGCTTCTCTAGAATGTACATTGTCATGTGTATTTCTCAGAGAGGGAAAAGCAACGTGAGATTCAATTTTTCATTACTATATCCATCTTTCTTTTTTTTTGTATATTTTAATGTCAATGAAAATTTACATATATATTGTTTTTTTAAGCGATGAAGACATGCAAAGCATGGCAAGCTTGATGAGTGATGTTGCTGCTGTTGGAGATTTTGATGATGAGGATGATAGTATAAATAATGGTAACATTATTTGTTTGGTAAGACTGCTTTATTTTCTTACCTTGGTTCAATATTTATGAGTGTCTGTCTCTATATTTACACAGATTCAATGCAGCAGTCTTTGCATGAGGTTCTTGACCTCACAGCTCAAATGGATAAATTAACCCAAAGCTTAAGTGGATCAGAATTTGCCAGCACACCCCTCAGCAGTATGTTCTTTTGTTGTTTGAGTCAATTCAAATTTGGTTTACTTTTATCTTTTAATTCCCGACCTCCCTCCCTCTTAAGTTTCCAGTTTGACCTCCTTTCCCAAAGATGACCTTACCCCTGTTGCAAGTGAAGGGTACACAGATAGTGGATTCCCATCATCCAATCTTGATGATGGTAGTAACCATGATAACGGAAGGAATGATTTTGCTAAAACTCCCACAAATCACGAGTGAGTATCGACATACATTCCAGAATTCCAACAGCATGTTAAAAAGTGTCCAAGACATGAATTTAATGCAAATTTTGTGTTATTATTTAGCGCAAATGTAGAACAGAGAAATGCTCTACTGAATATTGAACCTCTTCTGAAAGGAAAGGATGATGTTAGTTTCGTTTACTATTCTCAATTCTAATCAGCTATCTGTTTCTGATTTATTTATTTAATTTAATCTTTCTGTTGTGCTCAGCCTCAAGCTGCTCATGTGCCGGCACATAGATCTGGGAAAGAGACCACACCAGGCCAAGATCTACTAGAATGGTGTAAGGAAGTAACTGCCCACTATCCCGGTGTCAGAGTGACTAACTTAACTACCTCCTGGCGGAATGGTCTAGCTTTCTGTGCTATCATAAACCATTTTCGGCCTGACCTGGTGTAAGTGTTTGGCTGCAGTAAATGTTGATTGTGTGTAACTTTCAGGGTCATTGTAATTTTCTTTCAAATACACTAATGTTTACAGGGAAATGGACCACCTATCACCTCAGAATGTACGCCACAATTGCAAAATTGCCTTTGATGCTGGTGAAGTTCTCGGTATTCCAAGAGTCATTGACCCTGTGGATATGGATGTACTCACCGTTCCTGACAAGCTCGCTGTTATGACATATCTTTATCAACTCCGTGCTCATTTTACAGGTTTATATGAAAAAGCAGTAAATATCACACCTTTTTTTAAAAAAAAAATTGAACTGAAAGTTTTCAAGTTCTTTTTTACTTTTTTAAGGTCATGAATTAGAGGTTCAACAAATTGGAAAAACAGCAAACGAGTCCAGCTATATGATAGGCCGTTTTAACTCTGATACAAACACTGATATTACTGTACAGCTATTTAGTCAGGAAATATTGAATCTGAGGAAAAAGGATTTAGCATCTCCTAGAGACTCAGGAAGGTAAAGACAAAGTTGATTCTTGAATTTTGGATTTGCTAGTGTTTGCTCATAATTTTGTGTGAAACTTTTGAACAGATCTAATCACTCTGATTCTGGCGAGGTAGTTGACGATGGCAATGGCGATACCCCCAGAAACCTAAAGAGTTCATCTCAGCCCTCCTCTCCAGGTTGCGGTGAACCTCGCGTAATTAAGTTTAACACCCAACAGCCTCCTACTTCTCCTTTAAAAGAATCCCGTCAAAATTCTTTGCTGCGCCTGCGTCTGCCTCTAGTTAGCTCTGTTGACAATAACTCGGACCCAACTTCACCCAATTCTGTACGGGAGGTAAAAGACAAGATCCTTGCTGGTTCTAAAAGCATACTGGGAAAAGTTCTGTCCCCATCAAAAGAAAAGCTACAGCCCAGAGAGAAAGTAAGAATTTGGGTTCTGTCACTCTGTTACCTGTATGGTATCAGTCTGCTTTTGGAAACAAGTAACTTGCATTTTGTTTCAGAGCAAATCACCTACTTCGCCTGTAGAGCGCCCTGTTCTAATGACACGTAGACAATTGACTGATCCGTTTGGATCAGATGAAGAAGATACGTACGTATTCTGGATTATATCAGGTAATTCTTCTTAATTGTTTTTCAATAATTTTTGTAAATATTTATCCTGGTAATGAAGTACAACTGGAACTGGAGAAAGAAATCCTATAAATGCTGCTCAGTCTGAAGGCTCTCAAGAAAACTCTCCAAACCATCGCGTAAGTGAATCATATCTGAAGGCTTTTTTCTTAAGTTTCTTGTTGCCCTCCTCACTTTTCATTTTACTACTCAGGAAAACTCGGGGAGCAGATCTAGTGTTTCGCCTGCTAGCGAGAAAGCTGAAACAGGCAGCTCTTCTGTCAATGTAAGAGCATTGTTTGGTTTTCCTTTAATACTTAGGTTTATATGTTGAAGAAAGATCAATTCTGGTGTTTTACTCTAACAACTTCCATCCCTTAACATGAGTGATGCATGTTGCATGGTTTGACAGCCTTTGTTGACAAGACATGAAGAGCTGCGTGAAAGAGCCAGACAATTGTTACTACAAGCTCGTAGGGAAGCCTCAACACAAATGGGAAACAGTCCTGCTGTTACACCAGCAGGTGAAATAGCTCAGGTCAGAAAATAATTTTTCTTTGAAAGGTTTTGTGTGAGTGAGTAGATTAGACTGAATGTGTGTCTCTCATGGTGTTTAGACTGACCATGAACGTCATCAACAACTAAGAGAACGAGCTCGGCGCCTCATTGCTGATGCTCGTCTTGGTGTGGCAGCCTCAGCTGACATTACTTCAGCAGGTTATTTTTTTATTTTTTTTTGTTGGCTTTGCTTTCCAATTTCGCAGAGTTACTGATTGTATCTCAGCTTTGCTTTTATTACATTAATTTCTTATATTATTGTGGGGTCAGGGATTCAATCACCAGGATCAAGTGGTTCTCCTCAACACCAACTCAGTGTACAAAGTAATAATAGTTCTCCTAGTAAGGTGTGTGTTATATTTTAATCAATCTCAATTAATTTTTGATATTTTTCACAAGAGTGCTCATGGCACTACAACCACATGTTTATGTAGCATTATATATAAATCTCATTCCAAATTTGAGACTGTAATTATTCTTATTAATTTATTATTCATCAGCAAATGGGCTCAGGCCAACAGTCAACTGATGGTGGGTCTGGAAGAATGATGCCATCTTTACACTCATTTTCATCACTGATAGATAAGATATCACCTGAAAGGTCACCTGAACATAAAGTGGTAGGCTCAATTTCTAAATTATCCATTGGTCAGTGACTAATGGGCAAATTTAGTCTCATTATATATATTTTTTTTTAAGGTGAACAAAGAAGTTGGAAGTTATATCCAGAACGAACTGGAGGCTTTGGAAAGAGAACAGAAACAAATTGATCGTCAAGCTGCTATCCTTGAGAAAAATTTACGATCTGTCATGGAAACTGGTATTTATGTTTTCCCCTTTGACAAATTGTCATTCTGGTCTACAATTTTTTTTATACGCTTCATGGGTGATATTTTTAAAATGCTTTTAGGTGCTGACAGGGACCAAGAAGAACATCTCATGTCAGACTGGTTCACCTTAGTCAATAAGAAAAATGCCCTGATTCGTCGACAAATGCAGCTCAACATACTGTAAGTTCCTCTTGTTGGTACACTGTGCAGCCTTTTAAATCAAACTTGTTCACTCTTTCGATTAACAATTTTTTAAAATGATTTTCTTTTTATTAGAGAGAAGGAAGATGACTTGGAAAGAAGATGTGAGCTTTTGAATAGAGAGTTACGCAGTATTTTGTCAATGGAAGGTAAGTTTGTTGAAGGTGTCCTATATTCCTAAGGTGCAATTCTGTTGAACAAAACTTTGATTTTATTCATTGTAGATTGGCAAAAGACAGAGGAACAAAAAGTACGAGAAACACTTCTATTGGATGAGTTAGTTTCTATTGTCAATAAGCGTGATGAACTTGTGCATCATCTAGATTCTCAAGAACGCGCGTAAGTCACTTATAGTCTATTTCTATAATACCTAGTGCTTATGTTACGAAATATTATTTACACTAAAATCTTTTCACCAGAATTGAGGATGATGATGAGATTGTTCGTGACTTAAGTCGAGGTTTTGGCCAGAAAAAACCTAACTGCATTGTTCAATAATGAATTAAGAAGTTATGTACAAATGAGGTACATTTATGGGATGTTTGACAATTATTCTCCCTTATCCAAAGTGGAATGATTGATGCAAACATTTTGTTTTAGCTGTGATGAAATTGTCAATTTTTTTCTTTCTTTGCTTGTTTGCGAACAAAGAGGTTTAGACTGTCAAAGGTAAGCTTATTGTTCTTTATACGAAACATAACATACAATAAAATATTTCTTTTATATCCATCTTTAAGTATTTTAAGATTCATACCAACTTTAAATTGTGCTTGGAAATCAAGATCTGTGATTTGTTTTGCGTCAGTTGAACAATTAGGTTTTGGGTATTCTTACTTTTAATTTTAATAGCTAATTTGCAAAAAGTTATGTTCATTTTTTAAGGTGTCAGTCTCATGCAAGGTTGAAGTTTTTATTATCATTATTGAAGAATCCTGTCGATGGAATAGCATGAATCATTTGTGTGTCTTTTGTCATCTAAAATGCTGGCTCATTTCAATCAATTTTATGAATATTGTTTGTTTCATGAGTTATTAATTGTTTTTGTAAATTTTCTCTGCTAACAAGTTTGTGTTGCATGTCAAAATAGCTTATTACCATTACATTTAATATCTTGAAGAAATTGTCTATTCTTTATAATGGAATTCGGTTTTTGAGTGAGTGAGTGAAAGAGAAAGTATGTATGTGTGTGGTTATGTGTGAATCAAACTTCATAGATACCCACTTTTTAACTTGTGATATTTTTTGTTTTAATAAGGGGGTGAGAAAAAAACAAAACCAGTCTGACAGTCAGGTTTTCTAGTCTTTTTCTATTTATTTTTAATTTACAAGGGGTAAGCTAGCCATCTTCTTTCCTCTTTATACCCAACTTATTTCTCCAGTTACCTCATTACTGGTTGCAACCAGTCAACTAATCTCAATTATTCTTTGATTAAATAAACAAGTGTGCTAACTGAACCAAATATAATATTGATTAGAAAAGTTTGTTTGGAATCAATAAATCTATAACTGTAAATGTTTACTTTATTAACATCTGGTAATCTAGTTAGTGAACTGAGATATTGTTTTTAAGCTTAATTTGTACTTATAAAGATTGTCACTTTTTTTTTCCTTTCTGATTTCTGTGTGGTGTTTGAACTTCAAATTTTATTTTTAAGCTTGGCTATGGCGTTATTTTATTTGTACTGTAGTAAGCAACAAACATAGTTATTTGTGACTTGTTCTTATTCTAAGGTCCGTGCAATGCTCAATGAAGAACCTTGCAGTAGCTTGAAAGTGAGGCTGTTTGGTGGCACAATGGCTACTCTCTGATTCTGATAAGATCAAACCAATTACTGCCTTTCTTGCCAGACAAATGAGTATTAATAAATTGCTCACTTATTTTGCCTTTTTACCATTAAGTCATGTATATCAAAGGACCATTTATCTGTTGAAGATAATGTCTAGACTATTGAACCCTTGTGATTCCTAGAGTTATTTGAAAAGTTCTGATTATCACACTTTTACTATGGAACGGTCTGAAACCTACAAATACTACATAGCCTTAATAAAATATTTTAAAAAAATGTAAAATCACATCAAATTGTCCTACCGAACCTTCTTTTAGAACACCTATCTGTACGCCTACAATACAACTCTTCAAAATATTCATTCATGCAAGACACCAAGTGGGAGCTATTCCGATCTTAAACAACCCGCCCCGCGCTCGTAGGCATCATGGCGCCGCCAATCAGAGCCCAGGAGGGAGCGGGGGGCAATGCGGGGAAGAAGGGAAGGGAAGAAGAAGAAGTAGCCTGAAGCAGCAAGCAGTCGAAAGATTCATAGATCGTAGCTCAGTGGACATTCTCATTTTACTGATCCAACCTGTGACTTTTGCATTTGTCGGAGAAGGAAAGGGAATAATTTTGGTAAAGATATTCACGTTAACCTTGGCATTGAAAGGCAACAGTCTTTTCCCTTCTTTTTGTGGCCGCCCACGGGTAGCCGGCCGTGGTCCGCATGCAGAAACAATATAAGAATCTTGTTAAGCTAGAACAAATCACTCTCTTTGCCGTTTGCTTTGTCTCTCGTTTGACAATTTTAAACTGAAATGTTAGTTCATATAGAGGGTCTTGCTGTCTCCCTCTATTCTCTGAGTGTGGAAATGTAGAAGTCTGTTCCAAACTCTAACCTCTGACTGTACCAACCAGTGCACACTGCACAGCACCTTTGCTCTGTGAACCTTTCCTGTTGGTTCCTTGTTTTTTTTGTTTATTTGTTTTTTGTGGTCATTCATATTTTGTATGAGATTTTTGTCTTACGAAAATGCTTCCGCAATCTTATGGATCTGGAAACCTTTTGGGCCTCGTTTGACTCGTGATTGGCTGGATCGCTCAATTGCGAACTGATTACATCACTCACCATTGTGATTCTATTTAGCTCTATCAAGCTTCCTTTAACAATTTTCACTGTCCTATGCTAGTTCTGTATTTATTTAAACCCCACATTTTAATTCTTTCTCACTTTTGAACATTGTTTTTTTCTAGATTACAATGGCCCAGGCATTTGTACGACTAAGTCAGCTTGGTATTGGCTTAGCCACAGTTGGTGCTGTTGTTAATTCAGCCCTTTTTAATGGTATTGGAATCCTCTGCACAAAAATTTAAAACATAAGTATTTGTAACTGCACAACATTCCTAATTTTACTTTTAATTTTCAGTTGATGGTGGTTTCAGAGCTGTTATATTTGATAGGTTCAAAGGTGTCAAGCAAGATGTAATTGGTGAAGGAACTCACTTCTTTATTCCCTGGGTGCAAAGACCTATTTTATTTGATATTCGCAGCAGGGCTAGAAATGTGCCTGTTATGACAGGTAGTAAAGGTATGTAGAGTTAGGTGGACATAAATTGATACCATGAACCTAGTTGTGATTTGCCTGCCGTTTATGACCAAGACCTACTTTTCAGATCTCCAAAATGTTAACATTACCCTTCGTATCCTGTTCCGGCCTATTTCTGACCAACTACCTCGCATTTACACTATTCTCGGAGAGGACTATGCTGAGCGCGTTTTGCCATCTATTACCACTGAAGTTCTTAAGGCTGTTGTGGTAAAAAGCATTTCCACTTTTGTGCAAATATGTGTTTTTTGTTGAAGTCATATGAATTGCGAATTTTCTTTTTCAACAAATCTCCAGGCCCAATTTGATGCGGGTGAACTGATTACACAGAGAGAGTTAGTTTCACAGAAAGTAACAGAAGATCTTATGGAAAGAGCATCACAGTTTGGAGTTATTTTGGATGATATTTCTATTGTACGTGTGAACATAATGATGAGTCCTCAGTTTTTGTTTAGTTTCTGTGTTCTTGATGTTTTATTTGTTTTCTAGACACATCTCACTTTTGGAAAAGAGTTCACTCAAGCTGTTGAGCTTAAGCAAGTTGCTCAGCAAGAAGCTGAGCGAGCTCGTTTCCTAGTCGAAAAGGTATGTTATCAAATTTTATTTTTTGTTTTTTGTTTGTTTTTGGTGTCATATTTTTTGTTCTCATGATTTCTAGTTTACAATACTTACACAAAACAAATTTCCTTCAGGCTGAGCAACAGAAAAAAGCCGCTGTCATCTCTGCTGAGGGAGATGCACAGGCTGCTATCTTATTGGCAAAATCTTTTGGAGATGCTGGTGAAGGTTTGGTAGAGCTTCGCCGAATTGAAGCTGCTGAGGATATTGCTTACCAATTGTCAAGATCAAGACAAGTATCTTATCTTCCCTCTGGTCAAAATATTCTTCTTAACTTGCCAGCTCAGTAGAACCTCAAGGGTGCAAATTTCCACCTCTTAGTGACAGTAGTTCCATCTGGCTGGGCCACATTCCTAATATGATTTAATTTGGGATGAAAAGTAAGCAAACAGGAGAAGATGTCTTTTGCCTGTGTTTTGCACACTTACAATGCATTCTCTGCTGTCATACCAAACAACTAAAAACAACCCTGGTTCTGGCCTTAGTTTTTCAAAAAAGATCATTACCAAGTTGTGACTTCTTCTTAACAAAATTCATCCTGAAGTAAATTAACCTTCTGTCATTTTTAGTTCATATTTGGCTGTCTAGAAATTGCATTTGAGTAGGACAATTATCTTTGAGACTGTTGCATTTTTCAAAATGTGTATTGATGCAATGATTCTTGAAATTAAGTCCAGTTGTCATGTATTCATTATTTTTACCATTTTTTTTTTATTAATGTTTATTCTGATGTTATGAGCTGTGTATTCATCTATTATCACATTTTGACAATACATGAGTCTAATGATACTTGCCTCTGTTACTTTAACCCATGACTGCACTTCAGTGTGGCTGTACGACAGTTGTAGAGAATTTCATTGAGACCTGCAGGGCTGAAATTGCAATGTTGGCTACTTGAGAAAAGATCTAATAAAACAGGATTGAATCAGATTTGATTGTTCACAAAATTTAAAATAACGTACAATATTTCTATACATGGCTGAAGCATTTATTCTTAGTTTTTAAATTTTTTTTTCAAAATTTCATTTTTAAAGTAATAAATAAAGAGTCATTCCAAAAATTTAAGTACTGTTCTAACTCATCACAGATGCATCTGTAAAGGAGAATACTGAACTGAAGAGTTGAAAACAAGGAAACCCATTTACTCTACAATTTGTGCTTCTCTGTAGTTATGATTGTTATATCACATAAAATCTTAGACAAAATTTTCCACAAAAGCCTTTTTTTACAAACCAGTAATTCATTAGCGGAATGACTCCAATAAATTAATGTAAAAGATCTAGGTTGCAGAGCTGGAATTCACCGTCTTCTCTCAGACTTTTGAGTCTTTCTCTTTTCTTTTTTTTCAGCCAGTTGCTGTTTTTGCTTTTCCCTGAAATTGGAAAATTTAATTCAAAGTCCGCAACTAAAAGAACTAATCGTAGACAGATTAAGGTCAGATTTAAATGCTATCACAGACCTATCTTCTTTGTCTTTCTCTTTCTTCTTCTGGCTGTCAAGTCTAGCTTGCTCCCTTTTTTCCTTTTCTGCCTGCTGGATTGATGCTGCATTAGTATTCTTCTCAATACCGATGTGATTGTCCTCCTCCTCTTCATCAAAGTCACATTCGTCTTGAACTTGAATCTACAAAATTTCAAATCAAAATTGAAAAACTGTAATTTTCCTGAAAGATTTTAGGAGTAACAGTTTATCTTGGAAGTACCTACTTGACTGTATTGAGCTAATATAGCCTCCCTAAGTCTTCTTTCTTCTTCAGTATATTGCTTCTGCTGAACAGTTTGAAGAGTTTGCGATTCTAAGAGCTTTACAAGTTTCTTTTCAACATCATCTTCATCTGTTCTTCTTTCAGTGCTTTGAGACTTCATTCCTTTCTGCCATTCCTCCAAAATTTCTCTACACAGCTCCGATATGTCATTCTCCTGTTGGAAATAACAAACAGTATAGATGTGAATCTCAGAAATCTGGCAATGTGGGTCATTTGATTTACAGGTCTTGCATGGATATTGTCCTTTACGACAAGAACATGACTGCTTAACATAAGACAAAAACACATAATTCAAATATGATGGGTCTGGGCCTCATCGGTATACGTACAGTGATTTCAGATATGATGCCCTCCAGTGCTTCTATCTTCTCGTCGTTGCTTTCGTCTCCAATTAAAATGCCTTTAATATATGAACCAAAAACTCCTTCGTCTGTATTCAAATCCCGCAATTTGCCTCCGAGCCAGGCATCAAATTCAACTTCACATGGTTCCAAAGCCATCGCGGCCATGGTGCTCCCCTGCCAAGCACCCAATACTCCAGAAAGGACCGAGTGCTTCCGACGATCTAAGAATAACCCGTGTAATTTGGCTACGACTACGCGTGCCAGGCAAGAGTGTTTCCTTCAGACACTTGCGATTTCTGGCGAAACCCGGGCCAACCCAGATGACTTCATGAGCGACGACGACGACCGACGACAGCTGAGGGACGTCGAGACTCGAGCCGAGCCAGCGCCTTGTTCCTATGAATGGGAAACGCTCTGAAAAGGCGACAGCAATTCTCCCATGCGTCGGGTCGGACGTCGTCGGCAGCCACCGCCGGTGGCCACGTGCCCTCTCGCTCGCTCCTTAAGGCCTTGCCGACCGTGCCCCATGAGTGCAACAAGGACAGACAAGGCTCGCACGGCCAGTTGGGGTTTGGGGTGTTGGGGTTGGGGAACGACCGATCGCCGCCATGGACCCGGCAGGACGACGTTCTTTCGAATCGTGAAAGAGAGAGGTCCGGCTATGTGGGTTGAGCTAGTGTTGTGTCTCGCTGAGGGACGGAGCGGAGGAATCCGACACAGTTGTATTTTTTCAGAAAACCTCAAAAAAGGCGTTTTATGAGTCGCTGATCATTTTTGATAAAAAAATCAAATTTTCGGTGAAAAAAAAAAGGTGGCCAACAAAAAAGTTGGCCAACTTTAGGACGGTCGGGACCGGCATCTGCTTGTTGTCGGAGCTGTACAGGGCGACGAGCACGTCCTGCAGCTTCACTCCTAGAGGAGCAGAAAGAGATCCATAGCGTGGACATGACGTCGGCGGCGGCCTCGAGGCGGCACGACGCGCGACCCGTCACCTAGGGTCTACCTCTTCGGTAGTCCTCGTTCACCTCCTCGACAACCGTTTGATAGCCATAACAATCAGACAATCGATTTCCCTGGAAAGGGAAGCAGAACCCTTAGAACACGCACGCGCGGATGCATGCACGCGCGCTCCTGAAGTGGAGAGCTTCCAAAACGACTCAGGAGGTGGGTGGGTTGCCTGCCGTCACGGCGCTGTAGCTCCACCGTGACGCAGCGGCGCGGCGGCTCAGCACTCAGCACCTTTGCACTCGGCTCGCCGCTCCCGGAGCACATCGGTTGTGCGACCTTTTTTTGTCCGACCTCGGGATTTTTGCGGCCGCCACCGTCACACGTTTCTTTTTGTCCGACCTCATTTTGTCCGACCTGGCAGTCGGGGTGTAATAGTGATTTTTTTGTCCGACCTCGTTTTGTCCGACCCCAACGAACCGTTAGAGTCGTCTGCTATCCTCTGCGATGCTGCTCGATTGCCCGACCTGATGATTTCCTCAGAATCCAAAAAAGTGCCTTGCTTTTTTCTGACCTTGTTTACACGGGTGAAGTGGAGAAGGAATGGGTATCATGGTCGGAGCACACCTCAAATTCATTTTTAATTTTATTTAAAAGAGATATTTTTAAAAAATTGAAAAATTGGTAGGCCCCTACCTAACTCGCAACCTGCGAGCCCCGCCTGCTTAACTTCGGAGTTCTGATGGGATCCGGTGTGTTCCAGGCGACCGCCACCCCGCGGGCACGAGAAGTCCTCTCCGCTTCGGGGAGAGTCCCCGCTTAAGGCTGGCGGCCTGTCAGGCCCGCCGTACTACCCTATTTAAACAGCGCCTTGAAGCCGTAGGTAGCATTTCGGACCAACGACTGGGCACCACCGGACCGCATGACCGGTCAGTGGGAGGTAGAGGCAAGGCAGGACGATAGAGGGGGAGAAAAGCAGAAAGAGAAGTTTTTGCGGAAGAGTAAGCGTACGGTTGGTTAGACCTGTACTGACCCGCTCCCGCACAGGTCATGGAAAAGCTGTTTACTAAGGAGCCAGATTCATAGGCCTTACTTCCCCACGAGGGACCACCCCCCGTGGCATGGGACGGAACTTCCTGACAACTCGCTTTCGCTGCCAGTGAAGAACCTACCTGGGAATTGAACCCAGGCCCCAAGTGCCGAGTCTCATGACACCCCGCGGCTTTCGTGGTACTAAGACCACTAGACCGTCGGCGATTCCACGAGGGAGCTCCGTTGAAATGGGGGGTTTGAATTCCACGCCAAGCTGCTGTCCTCGGAAAAATTTATATTTTATTGCAAGATTTGAACCCGGGTTCTGCGACTCCCGGAACATCACTATGCCGGCACGGCTACGACGCCACGGTACAAGATGGCTTCTCACTAGGGGTGACGCTGCGAAGAGCCGTAGTCGCCGACGAACCTGTACCGGTGGCGTCCTCAGTACCCCTGCTCTCCTTGTTGGGACAGACCAGCCGCGTGGCGACTCTGGTATCCACATCGGCACCGTTAGAAGTACTGGGTGGGCACAGGTTCGAATATCGACCACAATATTTTTTTTTCGAAGTATCTTTGTCTCTTTACGTTGCCCGAGGCACAAGGACAGTGGATAAAAAGGATTAAGTAGGTAAAAAATAAATCAAAACAAATCCGCACTCGACATTGAGGTCGTCGCTGGTGAAAGCACAAGTTGGACAGAGATTCTAATGCCACCCCTATCTATAACTTCTTTTTCTTTTATTTTTTCTTCTTTTTTAAGTTGGTAGCTTTGCTACGCGGTGAACTTTTTTCTTGAAGAAAAAAAAAACATATTTTTTAGTGCCTCGGGCAACTGCAAAAAGGCAAAACTACCTACTGATAAAAAGAAATAAAAGAACACTCTCAGCCCACTTACGTACATTTTGTAAGTAACCACTAAAAATTTTGTGCAGCTGTAATACTTAGGAAATTACTAAGTAATAAGCACAATTTCTTAGTTATTTATTTAGCAATTACTAATAATATTAACTATTTAATTACTTAGAAAAAAAGTTCGTAAAATACTTAAGAATGTGTAAGGAATACTTAGAAATTACTAAATATTTTCCAAAATCTAAAATTTTTAGTCGTCTACGAAAGAAAAAGTCATTAGTGGGCTGAGAGTGAAGAAAAAACAGGGTGGTATTAGAACCTTTGTCCAACTCGTGCTTTCACCGGCGACGACCTCAATGTCGAGTGCGGATTTGTTTTGATTTATTTTTTACCTACTTAATCCTTTTTATCCACTGTCCTTGTGCCTCGGGCAACGTAAAGAGACAAAGATACTTCGAAAAAAAAATATTGTGGTCGATATTCGAACCTGTGCCCACCCAGTACTTCTAACGGTGCCGATGTGGATACCAGAGTCGCCACGCGGCTGGTCTGTCCCATGAAGGAGAGCAGGGGTACTGATGACGCCACCGGTACAGGTTCGTCGGCGACCACGGCTCTTCGCAGCGTCACCCCTAGTGGAAAGCCATCTTGTACCGTGGCGTCGTAGCCGTGCCGGCATAGTGATGTTCCGGGAGTCGCAGAACCCGGGTTCAAATCTTGCAATAAAATATAAATTTTTCCGAGGACAGCAGCTTGGCGTGGAATTCAAACCCCCCATTTCAACGGAGCTCCCTCGTGGAATCGCCGACGGTCTAGTGGTCTTAGTACCACGAAAGCCGCGGGGTGTCATGAGACTCGGCACTTGGGGCCTGGGTTCAATTCCCAGGTAGGTTCTTCACTGGCAGCGAAAGCGAGTTGTCAGGAAGTTCCGTCCCATGCCACGGGGGGTGGTCCCTCGTGGGGAAGTAAGGCCTATGAATCTGGCTCCTTAGTAAACAGCTTTTCCATGACCTGTGCGGGAGCGGGTCAGTACAGGTCTAACCAACCGTACGCTTACTCTTCCGCAAAAACTTCTCTTTCTGCTTTTCTCCCCCTCTATCGTCCTGCCTTGCCTCTACCTCCCACTGACCGGTCATGCGGTCCGGTGGTGCCCAGTCGTTGGTCCGAAATGCTACCTACGGCTTCAAGGCGCTGTTTAAATAGGGTAGTACGGCGGGCCTGACAGGCCGCCAGCCTTAAGCGGGGACTCTCCCCGAAGTGGAGAGGACTTCTCGTGCCCGCGGGGTGGCGGTCGCCTGGAACACACCGGATCCCATCAGAACTCCGAAGTTAAGCAGGCGGGGCTCGCAGGTTGCGAGTTAGGTAGGGGCCTACCAATTTTTCAATTTTTTAAAAATATCTCTTTTAAATAAAATTAAAAATGAATTTGAGGTGTGCTCCGACCATGATACCCATTCCTTCTCCACTTCACCCGTGTAAACAAGGTCAGAAAAAAGCAAGGCACTTTTTTGGATTCTGAGGAAATCATCAGGTCGGGCAATCGAGCTGCATCGCAGAGGATAGCAGACGACTCTAACGGTTCGTTGGGGTCGGACAAAACGAGGTCGGACAGAAAAATCACTATTACACCCCGACTGCCAGGTCGGACAAAATGAGGTCGGACAAAAAGAAACGTGTGACGGTGGCGGCCGCAAAAATCCCGAGGTCGGACAAAAAAAGGTCGGACAACCGATGTGCTCCGGGAGCGGCGAGCCGAGTGCAAAGGTGCTGAGTGCTGAGCCGCCGCGCCGCTGCGTCACGGTGGAGCTACAGCGCCGTGACGGCAGGCAACCCACCCACCTCCTGAGTCGTTTTGGAAGCTCTCCACTTCAGGAGCGCGCGTGCATGCATCCGCGCGTGCGTGTTCTAAGGGTTCTGCTTCCCTTTCCAGGTTTAGGGGCGAATGCGCATAATATCAGCTACCTAAGGTGGAGAGTTCTTCTTCTTCTTTCACCACCCAAGGTGGCAAGGTCCTCTTCTTCTATCAATCGGGATTTACAGAAAAAGGACATAGCCAACTTTAGAGATGTTGCCTCTCTCGCTCCTCCTGAACTCCTGTTAAAATCGGTCTAAAAAAACAAATGTGTACTGGCAAGCCTAACAAAACCTCCATTGTGAAAAATGTTTCTTTTTGAGCACTTTCAACTGAATGCACCAGTTTATAATGTAAGTGGTATTTAGGAGACAAAATTAGGTTTGTAAATTACACCTCACAGATGGGCCAGACTTACACTAAAAACAGTCTGAATTCCGTTAGATGTTCTCAAAATTTCACCAAGTTTATAGAAACATACGTAAGTGTACATGTTGTTTAAGACAACTGCCACTGATGCTGATCCCTCTACTCTTACTTTGAAATAGACCTTTTCGACCACAACTTGGCAACAGCGCAGATCACGAACCCAATTTTAAGTAAAAATGTTATCCAAGCATCTTTTCAAAATATTAAAAACACTTGTCCACAGTATATTTTGTAAGGAATCGAGTAGTGAAAAGAAAATTTGATGACAAACAGTCTAAATACGTTTTATCTCAAGTATAAAATCCGACTTGCGGTGTTGCCAAGTTGTGGGCGAAAAGGTCTCTTGGATTTTCATCATATTTTTTGATAAACTTGAATAACTGTTAAGTAGAACTTGTTTATAAATATGTAAGTTTAAAATGTATTTGGTGAGTTCGGATACTAAGTGATTTGTACAATACAATGGGTATCAACCTATAACCTTTAACCTTGAATCGTTATTTTCTCAAAATTTTTTTAAAAAAAAAAAAAAAAAAATCTTGTGTTTTTACTTAGCGTATTATGACCTTTCACATTATGGTTTGATCAACCCTATCACGCCCAACAGTCGTGAGCACAATACACTGGAAATCCAAGTGTAAGAATGTCGCACACCTGCAGGTGACTGAATGTCGCAAACTCGCAGGTGAGCGAACGACCATTCGTACACTTGTAGGTGTGTGAATGACTATTTGTACACTTGCAGGTGAGCGAATGGCCATTCGTACACTTGCTGAAACCTATGGAAAGGCTGGGCTTTCGAGGTGTGCGAATGGATATTCGCTCACCCCATAGTGTACGAATAGTCATTCACCCACCTACAAGTGTGCGAATGGTTGTTCGCTCACCTGAAAGTGTGCGACAAACATTCACACACCTGCAGGTGTGCGACATTCGTACACTTGGAGTTCTACCCGAGGGGTAAATAACTCCGAATTTTGATGTACACCACTAATTCAAAATTCAAACTAATTCACGCGAATTCAAAACTAATTCACGCGAATTCAAAACGAATTTAAAACAAATTCAAGCGAATTCAAAACGAATTCAAGTAAATTCACAACAAATTCACAATAATTTCAAAAAACTTCGCAATAAATTCAAAAAATTCAAAGATAATTCAAAACGAATTCAATTTAATTCAGACAAATTCGATTCAAATTCAAGAAATTTGTGCACCGAATTCAGAGTTGTTTACCCCTCCGTTCTACCGCCAAAACGAATTTTTCGAAGCTAATCAATTTTCCGGAGCCCTTCACTCCGTCTCGTCAGCCGGGTGGCGCGTGGCGCTGCAGCGCACACTAGCTGCGCCTCGAGCGCCGCACCAGCAGCCGCTACATGATCATGATCCGCTCCACTTTCTCCGCCGCCCGGCCGATAGGAGAGGCGGCGCGTCCTCAGCGTGCAGCACTCTGTCCTTGTCGCCCTCCCGGACCTCCCGGACCTCCAGCTCGGGTGCGACGAGGACGGCGACTCGTGGGGGATATAGGGGCTCGTAGCCGGCGGGCGGCGGGGCCGGGAGGGGCTGCCCCCGGGGCCCTAGGGCCGCGTAGCATAAGCCCCCCCGCGCCCCCGCGGCTCAGATCAGCACGCCGCGGGCCCCAGCGTGCACGTGCGACCACCAGGATGCAGCGTGTCCTCGCCGGCGTCCTCGCGGCCGTCCTGGCGCCGGCGGCGTCCGCCGGCCAGCTCGACACCATCACGCTGCAGTACACGGACGCGCTGAGCGGGCGGCCGCTGCCGCTGTCGCCGCCGCGGCCCGGGCCGCTCCTCCTGGCGCACGACATGCAGGCCACGCCGCACAGGCAGTCCGAGCCCAGCGTGGGCTTCGGCCCGCTGCCGTGCGACTGCAGCGGCGAGGACATCGGCTGCGGCTGCTGCGCCGGCATCAGCATGGCCTACTTCAACTGGCACCGGCGCGGTGCGTACCGGAGGCGGAGGGTCATGAGGGAGCTCCCCGCGGTGCGGTAGTCCCCAACGGGTTGACTCTTGACTGATCGAGTTAGTTCAAGATCCCGAATAATTTTTCGAACCGGCTCGAACCGTTCTCTCGGTCGACCCGGAAGTGGCCCCTCCGAGACTTATAGCGGGGAGCTCCCCTAATAACCCTCCTGTTACTCAGCCACGCCAACATACGCAAAAAAAAATCTACGTTCATTTTTTTTTTTTTTTTTTTTTTTTTTTTTTTTAAGGCAACATGTACCATATAAAATGTCAAAACAAAAACCCATCTGCTTTACTTAAAAAAAAAGGAAGAAAAGAAACATCATTTCTATTTTGAAAAATACGTATTCACGCGTCCAAAATAAAAATCATCTGATTTATTAAAATATCAAAAAGAGGAAGAACTGCAAACTCAAATAGTTTTAGCGCTGAGCATCCTCTGGCCAGAAGGTCGCTGTAAAGTTTGCGCAGATGAGCGTAGCGTAGCGTCGAACGCTAAGCTGTGCTCAGCCCGCCCTCGGATTTTCGATAGATAAGTATAGAAGCTTATGCTATATCCAGTTAAGAATCGTTCGTTTCCACGCTCAGCGCAGCGTGCGCTCACGCGGGCGTGAGGCGCACTGAGAGAATTGTTTCATTGCAGCCATAAAAAATTGTTCGATCGATTCCGTTTGGTCATGGGCATCAAATTTTTAGTCACAGCAACTAACTAAACCTTTGGTTAGATCAACCAAAATTTCGGTTACAGCAACTAAAATTTTGATGCCTATTACTAACCGGGACCGACCGAACAAAATTTGATTATGGGTATCAAAATTTTGATGGCTGCAACGAAACATTTCTCTCAGTGCGCGGGCAAGCGGGGGCGCGGGGAGCAGGGTGGGGAGCGACGCGACGTTCAGCTTCCCCTCCCCGCTCCCTTCCCTGTGCGTAACGGGACTGTATCTCCGCCTGCCTACTAGGCAACGTCTGTGCGTGAGTGCAGGGGAGTTGCCTAGTAGGCAGGCGGAGATACCGCCATCTTCACACAGGTGTATTGCGCGTTTTTATTGCCTAACTTTTCTGGCAACACTGCCCCTCGCCCGCCTCACGCCCGTGTGAGCGCACGCAACGAACGCAACGAACAATTCTTAATTGCCATGGTTCGGTTTCACTTCTTTTGAGTGTTCTTTCGCGTCTATGCGTGTCGCCAACTATACAGACCTACTTAGGATGGCGCATTTTGCTCTAGTGAAATGCATGCAAGCGTCGCCCGGCCGAGGGCCGAGTGCCAAAGCCCGCAGCCGGTTATTCGGGTTATTTGATCGCCAGCCTGCTTCAACCTGACCTACGACCCTTACGAGTTCGAGTTCGGCGTCAACCTCCTCATGGACGGCAAGTCGGTGTTCAAGCGAAGCGTATCCGGTAAGTCGTTGCGAATTAATCGACGGGCTGCTTGTCAGCGAGGCTTATCCTCTGCACAGGTGCGTAGATATTGCCTATAGAAGCCAGGCGTGAATACCGACTGCTCCACAGTGTTGCCAGAAAAATAGGCAAAACTCGCCCAGCACACAGCTGTGTGGAGAGGTCCGGTATTCACGCCTGCCTACTAGGCCACATCTACACACTTGTGCAGAGGAATGGCCTCGTAGGCAGGCGTGAAACCGACTGCTCAACACAGCTGTGTGTTGGACGGGTTTTGCCTACTTTCCTGGCAACACTGCGCCCCACACAGCTGTGTTGGACGGGTTTTGTCTACTTTCCTGGCAACACTGCGCCCCACACAGCTGTGTTGGGCGAGTTTTGCCTACTTTTCTGGCAACACTGCTCCTGAGAGTAAAGCATAAGCCAGCAACAGACGCTGGTCGCTGCGTAGGGTTCGCAATTAGAGATAGGAAGATTATGCTTGAGCATAATCGCGTAATTTAATAAAAGTTGTCCGATTACAACGGTGACAAGATATTTGGTACCCTTGTACCCCCCCTAGATGACAAATATAGAGCATAAAAAAGCATAATTGGTGGCAAAAAGCAGCATAATGCATAATCGCATAATTAGAGCATAATTGGGCCCAAAATCGGCCGCGGCGCGTTTTCATTTTCGCGGAATAGCTATTTTAGGCTGTTTTTGGCCTTCAAACGCCAAACAACAACTCGATTTTGAATTTTGGCGCCAATCGGCGGTCACCGCGTAGTCCAATGTTCTGTGCCATTTTATTTTTTGTTTTTTAATTAAACTGATCAATCTATTTAATCTATTTTATTTTTAACCGAATTTTAAACCTAAACCCTGGTTTTTAGCAAATTTTCTGATTTTACGACCAAAAAAGCATAAAACCGCATAAAATCGCATAAAATCGTCCAAAACGAAGCATAATCGAAGCATAATCGACCCATTTAAAGAGCATATTTAGAGCATAAATACTCGCATTTTTAGAGCATAATCGGACAACCTGAAACGCGCAATTTTCCTATCTCTATTCGCAATCACGGAAATTTTTCCGCGATACAAACCCTGCCTACTGGGCAACATTCGGACACCGCTGTGTGGTAGGCTTAGTAAGCAGAGTCAGGGTCTGTCTGGGGAAAAAAAATTCCCCGATGTCGAACCCTATTGCTGCGACAAACCATTATTTCCCGGGCAGGCAAGAACCCGCCGCGGATGTGCGTGCCCATCCCGACGCCGCTGCCCGTGCTGCCCACCGTGGACTTCTGCGTGCACATGTTCAACGTGTTCACGCCGCCGCCGGGCTACAACCTGCACGCCTGCATGAACTTCGAGACGCGGCTGGCGCGCGCGCCCGTGCTCGTGCTCGAGTTCGACTGCCTGCGCCTGGGCTCGGCCGGCGTCTTCCTGCTCAAGCCCGAGGACTACGGCGAGGTGCCCGAGCCGAGCACGCCGCCCGCGCCGGGGGAGGAGGAGGGGGGCCAGGAGGGCGAGGACGAGTACGACGAGGTCACCGAGGACCGCAGGAAGGGCAACGCGACCGAGGTGCCTCCGGTGCCTCCCCGCCGGCCGTGACCTCACTGGAGTTCACGGTGGGGGAAGCTCTCTCTCTCTCTCTCTCTCTCTCTCTCTCTCTCTCTCTCTCTCTCTCTCTCTCTCTCTCTCTCTCTCTCTCTCTCTCTCTCTCTCTCTCTCTCTCTCTCTCTCTCTCTCTCCCTCTCTCTCTCAGACACACACACAGAGCTCATTTGGTACTTGATGTCCTCCTGGCGGAGCAAACAAACTCGGTGCTGCCGTCTGATTCTGAAGATCGCTCTCCTCCTGCCTCCGTCTTTGTCGCACTCGTGGGGCCGTGCCATCCCCCACATAGGGCACCGCCGTAGGTGCGACAAGGACGGAGGCAGGAGAGCGATCTTCGGAATCTGCCTGGTGGCAAACATGCAGGGAGCGCGGGCCGGAGGGGAGAGCCGGCGGGGAGGCGCGATAGAACACCGCGGTAGGAGCGTGGGAGAGGACGGTGCCGGACACGAGGGAGAGGACCTGCATGTCGTCAGCGGTGCGGCGCGGTGCGCAGTCAGGTGGCGTCCTCAGGGTCTCCAGACTCCCTCCCACTTAGAATGAGTCGACGGCTTCCCGCCACGCCGCGCCGGTTACACCGAGTCGATGCAGTGACAACAAAGGTAGACGCACGCGTTAAAACCGTGAGCAAAGCTGAGCTAAAAGTGCGTCCACCTCTGCCTGCGGCGCCACTAAATGTAAAAGCGGGTGGTAAAATTAAAGATAAAAATAAAGCTTGGTCTTAATCACACACGACTTCATATACAGGAACTCTAGAAAACTCAGAACTGCAGCACGATATGCATCTCTGGAGGCATAATGATGTCACCACATCTCACATCACGTCCTGTCCGTCTCCCCGCCCGCATGCTCTGTCAAAGCTGAGCATTTCAATTTCAATTTAGCAGCAAGCAATCATCTACCATATCTTAAAATTTGAATATTTATTTAAATGAAATATAACTGGGATATGGCAAAGCCATAGAGGGCTGAGCTTAAATGAACTGTTCCCAAGCATATTCTTAAATATTCCACGAATGTTAAGAAGTTGTCTGAAGTCCTTAGAAACTTGTGTAATTTTGATTTCTTTCATTTTTCTTGTTGGCTGCACTGTTGCCTCAGTGTCCTGTAGGTAGACGTGGATCCAGGAAAGGCTTCGCTGATATATTACACTCTTCTGTGATGTATTTTTAAAAATTTATTTATTCTTATATAACTCAGCCCAATAATTTTTTTTTACTGATGAATATCGTCATTGAAACGTATTTCATTTTTGACCTTTCTCCCATCGCACACAGAGAAGTGGTTTTCTCTGTTCTCTGCGTTCCATGAGTGACAGGCATGGTCTGCGGGAGACAGCACAGGAACAGCAGCTGCGGTTGCACTCGCTACTCCTCCTCCGCCATCCCCCGCCGGCCCCACCGTCTCGTGGCCCTCAGAGTTTCGGTTTTGGCTCGACGCAGGAAAAAAGACAGCCGATACAAAGCGTGCCATGCCGATGACACGTATCGCACCGGAGTTGACGTCGACATTGAAGAGCCATTGAGAAAATCATGAATATTGTCCCATCCACGAGGAGACTATATCGCGCAAAAGATGGAAAATAAAATGAAAATTTGAAGTTTGGTTAAGCCACGACGACGTATCTCCATTGTGGATTCATATTGTGCACCCCGGACCTCACCGTTGCACTCTCAACTGTGATTTTATTTCATTTTAAGCTCACGGTGCAACGGTCGCTTCAACTATGAGAAAAAGGAAGAGTAGAAAAACTGAAGAAAAAACTGGGCGGGAAAAAAATTAAAATTGGTTTTGTGGAAAAATAAACAAATAAAAAAATTTAGCTGCCTTAAAAAAAGGGGGGGGGGAGTGCGCAGATCGGCCTGCCGGCGGCTAGGCTAGGCTATCGTCTGCCTGCGGTCGGCGCTACGCAGTGCGGTGCGGTGCGGTCGCCTGGAGGTATAAGGACCCAGAGGGAAGTCCGGCCTTGCGCCGGGCCGGGCCGGGCCCAGTGTGGGCGTGGCGTGTTGGTACTCCTGACACAGTAGCGCCGGGCAAACAGACGCGCGCCACACGGGATGGCCTGGCCAATGTCACCGAGGCGTTACGTAATAACGCTTTGATTAATCACCCTCCCGCCCACCTATCGCTGCGAGGGTCCCCCGACTTGCACAGCAGCGACGTTAGAGCGTTACGACAACTTTATAGTTGTAGCGTTTGATTACTCCGAAAATACCACTACAGACATCTCCCTTTCTGCGGCGATTTCAAGATGATGTGACCAAAACTGGACCAACCGACCGACCGTCTGACCGACCTGGAGCATACTGAGAGATGCCACGCAAATCGGTGTTAAGTGTCTCACCTTAATGCAATCTGGTATCTTCGTAATCTACGACGATCTTCGGCAATCTTGCACAATGAGAGGATCCAAAAAACGCAAGACACCTTGCGTACTTACAGACTGATCGTACTGCGTGTTGCCTAGTTACAGGGCTTCTGTTAATTTTTTTTTTATAACGATTCCAATTTTCTGCAATGATTAATCCAGAAGCTTAAAACGAGTTGAACCAATCTGGTGGCAGTTGAAGTCTTTTCTTCTTCAGTTTTTTCTTCTTTTTTCAGAAAAAGAAAAAAAAACACATATAAATCTGTTTCCTCCTTCTTCCCAACGCGCTCACCAGTAAGTACTCGCAGCCCACGCGGAGAAGTGAATGGGGAGGGAGTTCGGGGAGATTTGGGGGGGGGGGGGGCAGGACCGACCGCGAGACAGGTGGAGGAGGGAGCGCGGGTGTATAAATGAATGATGCAGGAGGTCCTGACAGTTCAGTGCAGTGTCTCGGTCCGCGGTGAATATAACATGAAGATGGTGAGGATTGTGTTGTGTCACTTCAGGGAGTTCTCGATGCAGAGGGGCATGATGCCCTGTCCCCTATAGCGCTCTTCTTTGCTGAAGTGCTAACGCAGACGTGGTCTAAGGGGGAGAGGGGGCGATCGCCTCCTCCGGTATATCTAGATAGCTGCTTGGAAAATAGGCAAATTGCGTGACATAAAACCCTGTACAGAGGCAACCTGAAGTGCGTCGCTCCCTTTTCAGTCGGACGATTCGAACCTTGAACCGCGTCTGGGCTGAAGAAGTGACGTGTGCGTGTGCTCTGCAGTTCGTCGTGATCCTGGGCGCCCTGGCACTGGGGGCGGGCGGCGTCCACTCCGCGCTGCTCAACAGGAACTACCTGCCGCCCCCGGGGGCGGCGCAGGCGGGCGGCGGTCCAGGGCTCCTGCCCCCGACCCGCCAGCCACCCGCGGGAGCGGCAGCCCCCGGCC
This sequence comes from Frankliniella fusca, assembly GCA_029379305.1. NCBI lineage: Eukaryota > Metazoa > Arthropoda > Insecta > Thysanoptera > Thripidae > Frankliniella > Frankliniella fusca. The sequence continues at coordinate 336,775 of JAHWGI010001092.1, read as the reverse complement.
CCAGCCCCGCCTCCGCCCTGGAGGCGACTCCGGTCCAGACTCCCGGCAACTTCCTCGAGGGGCCTGCTGCCCCGGACGGCGGCGCCCCGGACGCTGCGGACGGCGGCGCCAACAACGTCCCGGATAACGTGCCCGACACCGCTCCGGAGGGGCCGCAGACCACGGGGGCCACGGCGCCGGGCGCACCCGCGGGAACACCCGCGTCGCCCGTGGTCGCCATCATCAAGATGGTCAACCAGAACAACGGCGATGGAACTTTTACGTACAGGTAAGTAGTGCTGGGGCGGGTGGGGCAGCGGGTTTTGTCCTTTTCCTCGAACATGTTATCGTGACACCTCGCTGGCCTGCTGCAGCTACGAGGCGGACAACGGCATCGAGTTCTCCGAGCAGGGCGAGCAGAAGGACGACGGCGCCGAGGGGCTCAACTCGGTGCGGGGCATGTACGCGTACACGGGGCCTGACGGCGTGCGGTACAGCGTGTCGTACACCGCGGACGAGAACGGCTTCCAGCCGGTGGGCGCCCACCTGCCCACGCCGCCGCCCGTGCCCGCCGCCATCCAGGCCCTGCTCGCCGGCGGCCACCAGGACGACGGGGAGGACGGTCAGGACTCCGACGCCCCGCCCGCCCCCGCGGCCGCCTCCACGACGGCCCAGAGTCCCGAGGGCGAGCAGCCCACGGCGCCCGCGCCCCAGGAGGAGGGCGGTCCCAGCGGGTCGGGAGACTCCGGAGACGCCGCCCCCACCTCCGCCCCCAACCCGCAGGACGCGAGCGGCCCGGGGGACCTGAGCAGCACCGCCCCCGCCGCCCCCACCGCCTTTGGCCAGCGCCCAGAGTACGGTGCCAGACCTCAGTCACCCCAGAGGCCCAGTGGATTCCAGCAGCAGCGTCCTCTGCAGGGCTTCAGCGGGTACCAGCAGCCTGCTCAGCAGCGACCAAACGAGTACCAGCAGCCTGCTCAGCAGGCACCAACAGGGTACCAGCAGCCTGCTCAGCAGCGACCAAACGAGTACCAGCAGCCTGCTCAGCAGCGACCAAACGAGTACCAGCAGCCTGCTCAGCAGGCACCTACCGGGTACCAGCAGCCTGCTCAGCAGCGACCAAACGAGTACCAGCAGCCTGCTCAGCAGGCACCCACAGGGTACCAGCAGTCTGCCCAGCAGCAGCGACCAAACGAGTACCAGCAGCCTGCTCAGCAGGCACCCACCGGGTACCAGGGCAACCAGCCGCGTCCCCTGCAGCGTCCCCAGCAGGTGCCGACCAGGTACCAGGGCACTCGCCAGCCTGCTCAGCAGGGCCCCAGCGGGTACCAGGGTCCCGCGCCCAGCTTCGCTCCCAGCACGGGAGCGTTCGGCGGGTACCAGATCGGCGCGCCCCCAGCCCCGCAGGCCCCGCAGGCCCCGGCCCCGCCGCCCACACCCGCGTACGCCCTGAGCGGGTCGCAGGCCGCGAGCCCCACCCTCGCTCCCGGCAGCACCGAGGCGACACCCGCCCCCGTCCAGCCCCAGGAGAGCCTCTCGCTCTCCTCGGAGGCGAGCGCCGAGCAGGACAAGGCGACCGGCCAGGCGGGCCAGCCGCAGGAGTTCGGCTCGCGCATCCCGCCGGCCCAGTCCTTCTCGCCAGACTCTGGCTACTACTACAGGAGATAGCAGCGTCTCACTGAGAGCAATAAAGGTGTCGTTGATACCTTGTTTCATGTTTTATGCCCTCCATTTTCCTAATCTCCCTCTGATTTTTTTTTTTTTTTTTTTTTTTTTTTTTTTAAAGATAGAAGAAAAATTGAAAAATACTTTTTTCTCTTAAATTTTCACGATAACCCCGGATAAAATGATTAATCGATTCGATGTATCCCAATGTTTGCCTGGATGTTGCCTATTAGGCACGTGTGAATACCGACCGCTCTCCACACAGCTGTGTGTGTTGGGCGTGTTTTGCGTTCTTTTCTGGCAACACTTGCGCGAATCGATAAAGATTTGACTGATAATCGGATAAATCCTTCCAATAATTTATTGAACCCACATCGATGTCAACTAACATCGAATCGACGAATCGCATTTCACTGGGAATATTTCTGTCACAGGAGGCGGTGGCTGGAAATGAAAGACGACTCGTGTTTCGTAGGTAATATCATTTCTTGTCCTTAGTTTACTACATGATCGCAGCGTGAGCATCAGTACAGTAATTATTAGTAATGCGTTGCCCGTCCCGTCCCGTCGGTATCTTTGTACTATGTAGTAATTCCGGCCATCGACTTTGGCGAAAGAGTAACGCCAAACAATGAAAAAAGAGGGGGAAAAAATATTATATTTGTGAGGAAAAATAGAATACACAACAGTTTTAAACTTGTAGATACCGGGAGTGCAGCTGACGGGCTCACGCAGAAGATGGGAAAATTAAAAATTCCACGAATGGTGGGTGGAAACAGAACATTCAATGATTTGCGCACAAAGACACACATGAAAACAGATAATATCAAATATTTTATATTAAATTATTACTAATGATCAATTGCTTCAGATGGCGAAAACACAAGCAAACCTGCTTGCGGGAGGAGAGACAAAGATCAGACAATACAATGATCCCTAAACCCATGACATATAAAGTCCAGACAGAAAAAAATATAGGAAAGAGTCGTTGGCAGGTTCAGAATCCCGTGGAAATACTGCATCCCATTCGATGTCTGGTAGGAAAATTTCGGCGTGAATCGATGGGACTGTGTTAATCGATTTATCGAGTTGGCATTATTTACTCACTGGATAGCTTTGCTGCCTGAGCAACTTGGGTAAAATACATTTTAAAAAAAGGAAAAAAATCAGGACAAAATTTAGAGCATCATAGTATTAGAAATCGTTTATATTTTAATTGATTGCTTTGTGCTGATCACTTGCCATTTATTGCCATCGAAGGTCTGGCAGTCAAAGTTTAAATCATTATGTTTAACTTGAAGCAGAAATAAGTACGCGCCTCTGACAGTTAGGTAAGAACCTCGAGCTAAAGAGGAGTTGGACCGTCCGATAGTTCCAATGCTACGTAGGGTCGGGCGACCATTCAATTCAAATTTGTCAATGTTTGGCATTGCAGTAAATAACGGTTCAATACAAGTAATAAAATAGCGCTTATCTACTCGAGTTAGCCTCGCACAGTCCTCCGTGCCGGCCGGAGCGCTGAGCCGAAATCTCTCATCTAAAAACGCAATTCTCACTCAAAATAGCGTAAAAGGCAACAATTGGCTGTAAACAATGAACGTCCTCCATTGATTTGCTGAGCCCAGGTTGTGGACCTATTTTTGCGTTCTCCTTTAGTCTTCATTTTATTTTAATGTTTTTGCACGAACAAAGCAAACAAGATAACATTGAAATAATGTGTTAGTTTGGCATTATCTTTGCTCCGTCACACTCGCTGGCGTAACACCTCAGCATTAATTAGTTTGCGCCTTCCTATATAAAAACAATCTGTTTGACTTCTAAATAGTAAACCAACAATGCATAAACACTTACATAATTATATCAATATATATTATATGTTATTATATCAATGTAAATCCACCAGCGTTTCAGTCAATAATAAAAGCCTTTGTGCGAACATATTTGAACAAGTGGAACAAAGAAATAAAACCCCGCGGAAGACTTATAGAGTTGAAACACGAGAAACTGTTGACCCGAAGAGAATATTGTCTAAAATGCTGGAGGCGTCTGGTAGGGCAGGTCACGGCAGGAAAGGCATCGGGCAGTGTTATGGTTCACTGGTTTGTTAATAAGAAAAAAAAAAGAAAGATTACGAGAAGATAAATCCCATGGGGATAGAGATGGCCTTAGCATCACAACTCATCTGTTAAACTTGATCCACTTTTTGAACTCCACACATTGACATGAAATAACCATCCGGTTCTGAATTGGCCGCCATGGAAATCTACTGAATCTGAAATCTATGCATCGGCTGGGTGATTTGCACGCTCGCCTAATTCTTAATTAAGCAACAATAGTTGTTTCGTTCTCGCGTGTCCGCACCCTCCGGCCCGGCGAACTACTGGCTCGTGGAATATGAGTTTGATAGTATATCATACTGACATCAATTGAAACAATACAATAGATTTTTAGAGCTACACATGCCATAACTTGGCACTAGCCGCCCCAGGGGCGGTAAAATATCAACTATAAAACACTTCTATAACATAATGTATATTATAACATTTTTTTTTCCTTCCTGGTCGGCATTCAACAACGCCGCAAGAACGATTGAGCAATGCGAGTGAGTGATATAGGCAACAGGCTTCTCGGAAGACTTGGTGCTCGTTCATACGGTCCCGCCCCCCTTTGACCAGGGGCGGGGCCAGGGTGCTTGGCGCGCACCTGCTGGGGGGACATCCCCCCCCTCCTCGTGGTGGGCGGCGGGGCAAGGGAGCCGCCGCGAACCCCGCGTCAAAGACACTGGCGCGCAACCCGGGGTGACCGTGACCGTCCGACCGCCGCGGGCGGTAGCAGGAGACGCCCTACAGGGCGGTGGTCACGAAGCGAGGGTCCGGGCGCGCCCAGGCGGGGCCACACATCTACCGCAGGCCGGGCGGCAGGGGCGGCGGCGCCGGCGGCGGCGGAGGCAGGGGGGGGCTTAACCGTCAGACGCTGTCGACGGAGGCGAAGCGGTGGCCGAGCTCGTCGCAGGCGGCGTGCTGGCGCCGCGAGCCGGGCAGGCTGCGCGGCAGGCTGCGCGTCAGGCTGCCGCCGTGCCCGATGCCCGCGATGCTCTCCGGGAAGTGGCGCCGCTGGCGCAGGCGCGCCATCTGCCGCCGGCGCCGGCGCCGCTTCCGGTGGTGGCACCAGGCGCAGAAGGCGGCCGCGAGCAGCAGCGCGCCGCCCGCGCACCCGACCAGCACCAGCACCGTGTCCACCACGGGCGCCTCCACCAGGCCTGCAAGCACCACCACGCCCGTCACGAGGGGGAGTACACAGGAGGAGTACGGAGTACACCCGAAGTACACGGAGTACACGCGGAGTACACGCGGAGTACACGGAGTACACGCGGAGTACAGCTGGGTCGGATTCCTGTCGGAGTACCCGGAGTACGCGGAGTACAGGTGGAGTACGCGGAGTACTGCCCGAGTACGCGGAGTTCACCTGGTGTACGCGGAGTACACCCGGAGTACAGCTGGGTCGGAGTCCTGCCGGAGTACCCGGAGTACGCGGAGTACAGGTGGAGTACGCGGAGTACTGCCCGAGTACGCGGAGTACACCTGGTGTACGCGGAGTACGACCACCCAGAGTACAATCGGAGTACCCGGAGTACAGGCGGGGTACACCCGGAGTACTAAGTATACACCTACACGTGTGTACTATGGCAAGTACACGGCAAATAAGTGTGTACTACGACAAGTACACGCCTATACGTGTGTACTAAGTACACACTTCGGTTTGCAGTGTACTAGTCATCACCAACAATTTTACGTAAAATTTTCGAAGAAACTTTTAAATTTATGGCATTTTATATATGCACGTGCTTACGAGGGAAAACCCGAATAACAGCTTGAAAAACTACGAAAAGAGGAATTTTGGCGATGTGATCACCAGTAATTATCGGACAATGTGTACGCACAAGATTACCAGAGTGGAGGACCCATCGGACGGGCGCCTTTCAAATAAGTCGTGCGATCAGGCCAGGTCGAATTTAAACGAACTCGAAAAAATTGGTCTTAAAATCTTCGAAGGAACACGAGCACGAATAATGTGTAGTTTTCATAGTCGAGGCCGCAAAAAAATGTGGATAACTCCTTGCACTCGCTCGCGGCGCCCGGGCCTCCTGGGTAGGTAGGCAACACACCGCACGCGCGTGCAGCGGGCTGCCTCCCCGGGCGCTCGCAGGCGCTCCCCGGGCGCTCGCAGGCGCTCCCCGGGCGCTCGCAGGCGCTCCCCGGGCGCTCGCAGGCGCTCCCCGGGCGCTCGCAGGCGCTCCCCGGGCGCTCGCAGGCGCTCCCCGGGCGCTCGCAGGCGCTCCCCGGGCGCTCGCGGGCGCTCCCCGGGCGCTCGCAGGCGCTCCCCGGGCAGGCAGGCGGCAGCGCGGCGGGCCTGCTCTAGCCTGCTCCCCGAGTGCCGTACTCACAGTTGAGCTCGTCCGAGTCGTCGTCCGCGCCGCAGTTGCGCTCCTGGTTGCAGCGGAGGTTGTCGGCGATGCAGTAGCCGCTGCGCTCGCACGTGAACTGCGAGCAGGCCTCCGCCTCCGCGATCTCTGTGAACACGCCGCGGAAGCCCTGCGCGCCCACGCTCTTGTCCGCGATCACGAAGCTGCCGGCCGAGAGGGAGAATTAAGCGAGGAGTCAACAACTTGGCAAATTCAGTGTACAGTTTAATATTCGACCATAGTCACCAATATCTAGACAAACTTAACTTGAACATACGAATATTTAACCGATATTCATCACTATTCAACCACATTCAAAGGTATTCGGTGTAGGCCTACACGAAATACCGAAGCTAGTGACCAATCAAGGCGAAATATCGACAATTTCGCAATCAGTGCGCAACCCATGTGTGAGAATGTCGCACCTTTATCCCTGGGTGAATTTCCATTCGTACCTTCGTACACATGGCCCTCGGAGTGTGCGCGAAATTCCATGGGAAATTCACACCGCGTTGCCTGTTTCTATGTACGGAAATAGAAATTCACACACCTTCAAGTGACACACATTCACTCACTTGAGTTTCCAGAGAGCCGCTTCAAAATCTCAGCTGTACTTCAGAATTAAAATTTTTTGCGTCACAGCTAGAAATGCACTGCACAGCAAAATTATTTCGGGATATCTGCACCTTAGACAAAAATTCTTAATCGTGAAGGCATGGCCTCGACTCAACTCACCTGACCCTGAGCAGCGGCCCCTCCGACACGTACTGCCACTTGTCCGTGGCGCTCTTCTCCCCGCACAGCTCGATGGGCATGGACTCGGGGGAGAGCCACAGCCGGACGACGGCGGCGGGGCAGCCGCGCGCTGCGGGCAGGACGACAGTTTCACACGCTCGCCCACGCCGCAGACCGCGAAAATACAGATTTAGGAAAAAGTACTCTGACGATAGGTGGAGTACTGCGAATCGAGGTGTTTTTTTTTGGCCACCGAATCGAATGTCAGAAATTTTCCCCGATTCGAACAAATTCGAATCGAACCGAATCTAATTCGAATTGTTGAATTCTTCGATATTAAAATCAAGCAAAGTCGAACTCGATTCGAATCGAGTTTCACTGATTCGATTTGAGTTCAAATAATTCGCTCAGCTCTATGACAAGGGAGCACCCAGAGAAGCGTTTACTTGAATTCCTCCTCGACATTTTGCGCTTTATCCGAGCCCAATTCAACCTTGTTTCAAGAACAGGAGTGTGATTCCAGCGCAAATGGGAACGTTTGAGAACTAGTTGGGTTTAGTTCGAGCACGAAAGGCACGTACTCGGGCACTTGACCATTCAAGTCCCGGGCACTCGAATCAAGTATTTTCGGCTTGATTCATAAGAACGGTGAGCCGCCGCCCTTCGACTCACCAGATGGCTCGCCCTCCACGGCGAACGACTCGAAGTTGAGCAGGATCTTGTGTCTGGGTCGCACGCTCAGGTACCAGTTGCAGACCTTGCTGGCGTTGCTGTCCTTGGGCCCATCGTAGTTGGCTGGGTAGTTGGGGCTCTGGATGACGCCGAACGGTTTGCTAATGTTGCCTCCGCACGAGCCTGCGCGAGAGAGCGCGTCACAAGCGTTAGAGTGCCATACCGAGGACTATGGACATGTACCGCACCACCGACGGGGAAACAGCTCTGAAAGTTTATTCGGAGATCTCGTGATTCGACATAGATCGCAATTTTCAAGAATTTTGAAAAAAAAATAAATATTTATCTAAAAAAGACAGCACAAACTTACGATAATTCAAGAAAAAATTACAAGAAATTGGAGAAAGTCGCGAAAATTCCAATTTTGCACCACAAAAGAAAACTCCAGAAAATACGGGACATATGCGCACCTAAATTTCATGAGTTTCCCCCTCAAGTACCTCAGAATATTTTCATATTTGTTTTCTTTTTCTGGGTAACGTTGTAACTTGTTAAGCATACCGTAGATCGGCTTGACGGGCTCGAACGAGTAGTGCGCCTTGAAGCCGCTGAAGACGGCCTCGTTGTCCGAGTGCAGGAACACGCGCAGCCCGACCGCGCCGCGGTTGGAGTCGATCGGCCCCGGCGCCGTGGTGCTGCAGTACCGGCCGACCAGCGTCTCCGAGCCGTCGTGGTACATGTTGTACATCTCGAGCCAGTCCTCGTGGCAGATGTCGGCGCCGTACGCGCCCGACGTCGAGTTGCCCGAGTCGGCGCGCACCTTGAAGTGGTCGAACACGACCGTCACCTGCTCGTTGGGCGTGGGCAGGAACAGGTAGGAGCAGTTGGTGGCGGCCGGGTAGTTGGACGGGTACCGCGGCGAGTTGAAGTCGCCCTTCTTCTTCCCCGAGCTGCGGTACGTGAAGGTGCACGTGCCGTCCGGCGCCGCCGTGCCCGGGATGCGGTACTCCGTCTCGAAGGTGTACTTGGCCTTGAAGCCGCGGCCCTGCGCGCACGGGGTACAAGAACAAGGCTGTCAGACATGCGTACACCCGGAGGTCGAAGTTCATTAGCATTGACGCCAAACACGCAAAAAAATAATTCGTGTTGGAGCAAAAGAAATTGGCTGGTGTGCTAATTTTTTTTTGAACCGTATGGGTGCAGCTCAGTTTTCAATTAATTTTCTAGCTAACCTGCTATTTAGGTTTCCTCTGTTTTAAGTGTTTAGCCGTAGTGCTAAAACTTCATACGATTTCAACTGAGCATTTTTTTTTCTTTTTACTTGAAGTTCTCCCCGAAGTTCCATGAACTTCAGTTTAAGTTCATGGAAGTTCGGCTGAAGCTCGCAAAGATTCACCAAAGTTCATGGCAGGTTGTCACAGATTTATGAATAAATAATTTTAAAAAACGCAGCAAAATAAAATTAAATTAAAAAAAAAAAAAAAAAAAAAAAAAAACCGCTAGTGCAGTTGTGGTGATCCTTGCCTGCAGGTCCCCGGAGCTGAAGACCATGACGAGGCGCGGGCCGTCGGACGTGAGGGAGGCCTCGTTGAGCGGGACGGTGATGCTGCCCGTGCCCACCGTGAAGTTGGTCTTCTCGCCGTCGCCGCACAGCTCGTGGTCGAACTTGTCGTACGCGTCCATGGCCTCCTGGCCCTTGAGGTAGATCTTGAGGTAGCCGTCGGCGCAGCTCCTGCGGGCAGGGCAGACGTGCGGGGCACCGGGGGCGTTACTGAGGTGCTCGGGGAGCGCACGCAGACCCGTCACCCTCCCGTCATCCTCCCGTCACCCACTCGTCACCCAACCATCACCCATCCGCCGTCACCCATCCCCCCCCCCTCCCATCCGTCAACCTTTCGTCTCCTACCCGTCTCCGGGGAAATAATAAAAACTTTTCATTTTCCTCCAGGATGGTGGTGGTGGTGGTGAGGCACCGACTGTCCCTCATCAAGTTTGACATAATTCATTTACAGTGCACCATTGACTGCGCTCCGTCCTTGTTACACTTATGGCGGGGCGCCGTATACGCCTGACTGAACAGCCCATGAGTGCGACAAGGACGGAGATAGTGCGGCGACGTGAGGCCGCTGTCGGGCAGGGAATGCATAACCAGTGAGAGGTGTGTCTGAGGCGAGTAATGGGGACCAGAGGGTTTACTTCACTTGAATTTTTATACCGGCAAGATGGTTTAGGTTAGTCATGGGAGATGGGATGTTAGTAAATATAAATATTTATATTGTTTTTTAATTTTTAATTTTAAGAAGTTACTGTTTTCTATTTTATGTTAACTGGCAGTTTTTTCTTTTTCCGTTTTTTTCTTCTTTTTTTTTTTCATGATTTAAAGAGAGTGTCGAAACTTTAGCGGGTTGGTACTCACTCGTTCTTGTTGGTGATCTCAAACATCATGAAGTCAAGCCGAACTCTTTCCAGGTTCTGCGAGTCTTGCATCCCGTAGATGAAGTACCGGCAAACGATCTTGGGCATGTACGGGAACGGGTAATTTGGGCTGAACACAAAGCCAGACGATTCTTTTTTGCTGAGTATTTTTTGATCACACTCAGACCCCCTGATGTGTTCGCCGTCGTTAGTAGCAATGAAATCTGGAACAGAGTTGGACAGATTGGGGTTTAGCTTGGAGATTACACGTTGTACAGTTCGACAGATTAAGGTTTAGGAGGTTATTTAGGGCGAAACACAAACAGATTAAAGCATGGTTTTTAAAAAGGCTTCATTTTTTTTAAATGCAGGGTTGGTCTTATAAGGTTTTTTTGTTAGGTTAGTTTAGGTTCGCTCGACATTCGGGCCCTTCGGTGCACTGAGAACCCAGTGGTGTGAATCTCGCACTTTGAAGAAACGAGTCAATCACTGTCCTGCAGTGAGTGCGCAGGACATTCGCGCATTCGCGCGCTGGGCTCCCTTGGGTGTCTACATTTCCTCGTCCTGCGCCAATACGCTGCAGGCGTCTACTCAAGGTGCGTCTACTCACCGAGCTTGACGAAGCCCTCGCTGAACTCGTACATGCCCTTGAAGCCCCTGTTCTGGGTGTTGGCCGCGCGCTGAAGCGTGCTGAAGGTGACGTAGAGGGACGTCTCGCTGGAGTACAGCACCAGGTTCCGCTGCTGGCCGCAGTACGTCCCGATGACGGCGGACGCGTTGGAGGGTCCGTCGTACACCTTGACCACGTCGAAGGGGCAGCTGGACAGAGGCAGGGCGCGCGCTCGGGCGGCTTCAGAGAGGCGGCAGGACGCACAGGCATTCCCCTTCCCTGCCAAAGAATGATGCACCTCTCCTTGTTGCTCTCGAGAGATCTCCATTAGGTGCGAGGGAGAAGCTACATCATTCTTTGGCTGGGAAGACTAATGGCATGTGTCTGAATCGTTCTATATCGATTCATCGAATGGAATCGGGAAGATTCGAATTCAACCCAAATCGAATTCGACTGATTCGATGTCGAATAATTCGAAATTTCGAATCGGGTTAGCTCGAAAGCGAGTCGCTTCGGGGTCTATGTCGTACGGCGCACGGAACCCGTCGGTCGCAGTAGGACCTTTTCTTATACCTTGAAACATATAGATTGCACTTAGAATCCTACTTAAGGACATTTCTTATTGTAGGGAAAAAACATCGGATTGTTTCCCAAATTCGAGGAGGACTCAAAATTGAGTATAATCGATTCGATTCGAAACATTTTTCATGCCGATTCCAAAAAGGAATTTTTGAGATAAGTTTCGATTCGAACACTTATAAAACACTTATAGCAAAGTATCCAAGTCCGGATGAATCGCTCAGGGAGGTCTCGCTCTTAGTACACTGGAAATTCAAGTAAGTGTACGAATATCGCTCACCTGCAGATGTGTGACCGACATTTGCAGACCCACCAGTGGGCGAATGATTATTTTTACGCTTGAAGGTGAGGAAAGTAATGTCATTAATGACTATTCGCACACTTGCAGGTGGGCGCATGGCCATCTAATAGTACACTCACAGAAGGCCATTAAAAGCCATGCTTGCCAGGTGTACGATTGGGTATCGAGTTTTCTCTCTCTCTCTCTCTCTTTCTCTCTCTCTCTCTCTCTCTCTCTCTCTCTCTCTCTCTCTCTCTCTCTCTCTCTCTCTCTCATCTAAATCTAAGTCTCTCTCTCTCACTCCGCAGGTTTCGCCGCGAAACGCGTGTTGTGTTCGATAATGGCTGGAAAGCTGGACGAGGCATTAGGAGAGGGGATTGTGAGTTCGTTAAGCTGTCTACTTTTGCGGGTCCGCTTCTCCATGCGCTGCCCAATCAGAAATTCAGGACAGCAATGGAATAACCTTCCCTTCCCTGCTCTGCCCCCTGCCCTGCCCTGCCCTGCCCTGCCCTGCCCTGCCCTGCCCTGCCCTGCCCTGCCCTGCCCTGCCCTGCCCTGCCCTGCCCTGCCCTGCCCTGCCTCCTGCGCCAGACGCCAGATCAGTCCGCATTGGCATTGTTAGCAACCCCATTCTCTGACAGACACATGACTGCGTGTTATCAGCAGCTACATTCATCCAATCCGGGCAAAAATGGCGAAACCACGTCATACTGCGAGGGCATGTGCATGTTCCAGCCCGCCCCCACTCCTCCCCCGCTCCCCTCTGCTCGCAGCAGCGGGGTCTGCGGCCTGACAGGATATGCCAAATACATTGAGTTTCCACTCTAAAAGGACGCCGCCCCGCCCGTAGCAGCGGAAGCCCCGCCCCGCCCCGCCCCGCCCCACCTCACCCTGCTCTCCAGGCTCGGGGAAATTATGTGTCGCTACAATGCGTCCAGGAGACCTGCCCCTAAGTGCCGGGCTTGTCCTCGGTTTGCGAGCGGCCGTATGATTATTCAGTTCATATCTACAAATCACGGGGAATAAAATCCTTATATTGAACTTATTCTAAAATTTATTTTCCGATTGGGGATTAAAATCCCCGCGTAGCACCCGTGTCCTGCTCAGAATTCAATCAAAACTAATAACCTATTTAAATAAATAAATAAAAAAAAATAAAAAAAACCTGAAGGTTGGATATTTGTAAATCGTTTCGATTACGAAAGTCTTCTTTTATAATTGCCGTGGGAGCCTCTGCTACTGCTGCTGCTGTGGTAGCGGCGCTACGCCGCACTACACGGTGAGTATACTCACTGTGGGCCGCCGTAGAAGAGGTCGAAGTCCCGGAACTCGAGGCGGACGCGCTGGCCCTCCGTGCCCAGGAACGTGTAGGAGCAGAAGAGGTCCTTGGGGTAGGCGCCGGGGTAGGTGGGCGACACCAGGGTGCCGTTCCTGGACGAGGAGGCCCTCACCGTGTAGCTGCAGGGCGCGTGCGGCGCGGGCGTGCCCACCTCGAACACGGCTGCCGGGGAGGAGCGGAGCACAACGTCACGCAAACGCACTCCTTTCGCACAGATACTGTCACGATTTGGCAAGATATTCCATTTACACTGTAAGGAACGTTTTGCACTCTCCGACCGCTATTGACATTTCGGTGATATATTATTATTTTATATGTACTCGTATAATATGGACTAATTGTCTAAACATGCGTACAATTTTCTGATTAAGCTAATTGATATCTTAAGAAAAGGTCTTAGTTATGAAAGAAAAACTTCATACTATGCAGGAAAAAAAAAGAGTTTAAAGTCAGACAAGTACATATACGTCAATAAGAAAATGCTTACGGAGAAAAATGTCTGAGAGTGTGAAGCAGGGTTTACGAGTAATCTTTCCAAGAGAAATATCGTGAAGTTACGATATCAAACTGTGGAATTACTGAATTACTGAATTTCGGTATTGACCTGTAATTCTTAGACGAAAAATAATAGGCTTTCGTAAATTTACGATACAGATCGAACACTGATTAGCCTAGTGTGCACGGTACAGCTGCTCAACACTTGTAAGTATTCAACTCCAAGTTTTGCGATTAAAAGTGTACAACTCGACAATTGTGCTAATGCAGTTTTGAGATTTAAATTTGTCCAACTTGGCAATTGTGCACTCGCAAGAGTTGCACACATACAAGAGTTAAGAAGTTGCACACTTGGTCTATCGGTGATAATTTATGACATCATTTGTAAATCAAAATTTTCGAAAAATCTTAAAAATTTTAAAAGATGTTTTTGTACAATGTTCAAAAATTGGCTTTTATGATAAGAAAATATTTTTTAAAAAAAAATAAAAGTGTAAATTCACATATATCCATTTTGTACTTACAGTCGTTGATGAAGGTGTATCGGCCCTGGAACAGGTCGGCCGTGGAGTTGGCCTTGTCGGTGTAGAAGCCGAGCGCGATGGTGCGGTGGAAGGACACCCGCTTGCGCGGCGGGATGGGCCCGCAGTAGCGGCCGCCGAACGCGGAGTTGATAAGATTGCGCGGGTCAGGGCTCTGCACCTCGGAGTACACGTCCAGGTACTCGTGGATGCACCTGCGCGGTTGTCAAACAGGGAGGTGTGTCAAGGTCGCAAACTTGTCCCGCTGGTGCGCAAATAACACTCGGGGAATCTTCGGACGCCTCCTCGTTCGCACACACCTACACACGGTAAAAACTCTGTCTGATTTTTTGAGGAAAAAGAGAAAACTTTGGGGACCTTGTATACTTTGAGGAAAACTCTTTAGATTTTGAGGAAGTCTCCTCAAAATTTGTGGAGATTTCCCTTATTTTTTAAAGGAGTCTTTCTCACAAGCCGAGGGGTTTCCCTGAGATTACGGAAGTTCCTCAAAGTTTTCCCCTTTTCCTCAAAATATCAGACATTGTTTTTACGGCGCAACTGTGTGATATTCACACACTGCAACTGTACGATATTCTCACACATACAGGTGTGTGACATTCACTCAACCTTCAGGTGTGTGACATTCACTCAACCTACAGGTGTATGCCATTTACACACTTACAAGTGTGCGACATTCACACGCCCACAAGTGCACGAAATTCAAACACCTACAAGTATGTGACATTCACACACCTACTGGTGCAAGACATTTCCACTCCTGCAAGTGCGTGGCATTCACGCTCCTACAAGTGTGTGATACTCACTCTGGCGGCGTGCCGCGCAGGTTGAAGAGCGTGAAAGACAGCTCGACGCGCTGGCGCGGCTGCGCCTGGAACACGTAGATGCACTGGCGCGCGTGCTGGTCCGGGTTGGCGAACACGGGTGCGGTGAAGGTGCCATTCATGGGCCCGCCCGGGCGGCTGGAGAAGGTGCGGTCACACTCTGCAACAGGAGAGACGGCAGGGCTGCAGGACGGACCGCAGGAGCGACACCATCACAGTGTTCATCAGGCGTGCACATTCAATTGAACTTAAGCCTTTAAGTGCTTAAGTGCTTAACACTATACGTTGCACACTTGCATGGGTCGACTGGAATTTCGCACACCTAAAAGTGTTGAACAGTAAATTTGAACACTTTATGGTCGCGTGTCCAAACCTACTCGCTTAACACTCAAGTTTAACACCTTTAAAGTGTTCAAATTTACTGGTAAACACTTTTTAGTATGCGAAATTCTAGTCAAACACATAAGAGAGCGCACCGTTGTGTTCAACACATTAATGTGCACGCGTTGAACACTTTTTTTTTATCAGTGCACGTAGCGTCAGTTTGCCGTTGATTCGCACGCGATACGGGGGTCAAAGGTTTTTATTGTTAATTATTTAAGAAGAAAACGCATGTATTATACATATCTTACATGGCGGGGACACGCGTAGTGACAATGCTCTTTAAATCCATCAGCAGAAAAATAGTTCAGTATGGACAGCAAAACAAAAAAGTTCTACTGTTAAAGCAGCACAACTGCCAGAGGGGTAGTTTTGGGGATGGCGTGGGCGGCCTCTACGAGAATCCGCTGATAAAGCACCAGCCGCCCACCCCGCCCCACCTCACCCCGCCCCACCTCACCCCGCCCCGCCCCGCCCCGCCCCAGCCCTTCATCGGGGTGAGAGGGGCAGGGCTGGGAAATAGGTCGTCGCTACACGGGGGAAGTGTAGAAGGAAGATCCGAGGCCGATGGGGAGAGGCTGGGTACGGTGAGATCCCAGAACACCGCTCTGACATGCTGCCTGCTCCGGAAAAACAATGGTGCCAACTCGCACCATTCAAAGGTGCCAAAGGATTAGTGCCTTTACAAACCCAGCACTAAAACTGCTAAAGGCACCAATTTTTAGCACCTTTAGGCCTCTTTGGTGCTTTTAAAACGCACTAAACTCAAAATTTCTGTAGCACCCCTGCAAAGGTGCTATAAAGCTCTTTTGTTTTTCCAGTGTGGCAGGGCGGGCAGGCAGGCGAATATTTGCGCTCTGTAGGTTTTGACTACACTGTTATCCGAAAAGCGATAAATATCATACAATTAGCTGCGATAATTCCTCAAAGCGATACACACAAAATATCGCTCCAGGGAGAGCAATAAGAAAGTTATTGCTCGAAAAGTGCATTAGTTAATGCATTTTTATGCAATCATGATTGCTTAAAATAAGCGATAATTTGCGTTTAATGCGGCAAACGAGCGATAATTCATTTAACGCTTCAAATGGTATGAGAATTATCACACTTGAGAGTAATATCAAATACTAATAAAGTGCAATAATTTTTTTATCGCTCCCACAGGAGCAATAAATATTTATTGCACTCAAATCGTAGTTTTTATTGCATTAAGAATTACAGTGTAGCATTGCCTAGTTGTGTCTAGCTTTGCCTAGCTGTATCCGGCTCTGCCTAGCTTTGCCTATCCTCTCTCCGGCGAGCAACAGGCCGTGCCGGCGTGCCGGCGCGAGCGCGGCCTGCTCCTAAGGCAGTCAGAAAGGGGTATGGCTAGGCTGTCTCCGCACCACTCACCTTCAGCTACATGCTCCCTCCTGATGTTGCTCTCAAGGTACCGACGGTACGTTTATCACAAACACCGGGTCTGGCTACGGTCATGATTGACATCTACTTTACTTATTTACTATATTCTCACTGAGCTACTCGCTGCCGATGACGAGTTTCAGGGTATATTCATGAGGCTAGAAAAATAGAGGTTCAAAAAGAAAAAAAATAATGTTGACTTAAATCTAGATCTATATCAACACAAAAATCGAAATAGCCGAGAATTCTCTTATTCACTGCAGGGTGGACCTCTGGGCTGAACATAGCGTGATGGGATGGGGAACCAGCCCGGCTAGATTACTAACGTGGAAAAAAAAAATACAAAATTTGAATTTTGTAAACTGCAATATGGAAGCGCCACAGGCCTAGCAGAACAAGGCATGCGCACTCTTATCTCAGCCCACTACGTGACGTGCCTCACGAGCGCCGCGCGCCCCTCCCCTACCTAGATGATTACACAATTATAGGCGTTCTTTTTAAATGATAGTTATACAGTGAAGTCAAAGGTTGATTGGGCTGGGTACAAAAATAAAAGAATATCGAGATTGACGGCAGGTCTGCCTACTGAGAGTGTGGGGTAGGTTGGCCACCGGTAGAGCACAGCCGGGGCGGGGCGCGGGGCGGGCCTCAATGTCCACACGGAAAAAAATTCGCTCAGCTGAAATTAGATAATTCCGCTCAGCTGAAAGTAGATGTTAAAAACTAGCTCTACAGCTAAAAACTTTTAACAGCGGAAAAATAACTAGCAGGGTAGCTAGAAAATAAGTACGGTAGCTTAAAAATTAGCTGCGCCTATACAGCTAAAAATTAGTACACCTGCTAATTTTTTTTGCTCAGACGCGAATTATTTTTTTGCGTGCACGTCCAAGGCTCTGGCTGGTCCCGGCTGGCGTCCATCAGCGATTCGTTAGTCGAGGATCAGACCAAGCGCAGAGGGCGCGCTCTCGGAAGCACTGTAGCCGAGGGCGTCGAGGAGCGTGCCGCGGAGCCAGTGCAGGATCAGGGACCACACGATGCCGGCCAGCAGGGAGAGCAGCAGGGCCTCGACGTCGTTCTCTAAATCAGCCTCGGCATCCAAGTCATCGTCCTCCGCGGCGCTCGTGACGTCTTCCGGCACGGCCTCCTCGACGTGCTCATCCTCCGCCTCCTGGACATCGTGCTCCACGGCCTGCTCGGCCTCCTCCTCCTCCTCCTCTTCCTCCTCCTCAACGGCCTCCACGGCCTCCTCCTCGGCCACCGGCGCTTCCTCCACGGCCTGCTCGACGCGCGAGCCTCCCATGGCGCTAGTGCGTGCCGTAGTGGTGGATGATGATGAACGCCGTGAAGATGAGCCAGAAGGCCATGACGAAGGTGATGGCGACGCACAGGACCGTCCTGTCCGCCGACGGGTCCGGCATGGCGGCGCCGCGGACGCCGCCCATCAAGCGCACGCGAACACGCCGTCGAGCATTCCGTCGCAAGGCCCGCGGAAAACGCCCGACGCCGCCTGCCAGCTCGACCGTCACCTGGTGCACGCCGCGGGCTGCAGGCCGAGGGGTAAATAACTCAGAATTTTGATGTACACCACTAATTCAAAATTCACACTAATTCAAACTAATTCACGCGAATTCAAAACTAATTCACGCGAATTCAAAACGAATTCAAAACAAATTCAAGCGAATTCAAAACGAATTCAAGTAAATTCACAACAAATTCACAATAATTTCAAAAAACTTCGCAATAAATTCAAAAAAAATCAAAGATAATTCAAAACTAATTCAATTTAATTCAGACAAATTCAATTCAAATTCAAGAAATTTGTACACCGAATTCAGAGTTGTTTACCCCTCGCTGCAGGCTGACTCCGAACAGCGTTCAGTAAAGTCCTCTTGCTTGTTCTGCTTGGCCGCGCCCCCTATGGGTGTGACGAGGACAGAGACACGACACTACTGTGCGGAGTCACACCCTCCCGGGCCGCTGCGCGCTGCGCTCGAGGAGGTCAGGCAGCAGGAGCTGACCAGTGCCGTGCAGCAGGTCGAGGAGGCCAGCAGGCAGGAGCACGGCCGCCAGCGACCCGGGTGGGACCAGCGCCTCGACGGGGACCTTGCGCACCGGCTGCCGACAGCGACCGGGAGAGGTGCCTGGTCCATCCAGGAAGAGGAGGAGGATGAGGAGAAAGAACAAGAAGAAGAAGGAGAAGAACAACAACAACCTCGCTGCTCTCCACTACTCTTTGCTGGACTCCACTGCAGTCCGCCCTGCACTCTGCTCTGCTCTCCGCGCTGCACTCTGCTGCTCTCCGCGCTGCACTCTGCTGCTCTCCGCCCTGCACTCTTCTGCTCTACGCGCTGCACTCTGCTCTGCTCTCTGCGCTGCACTCTGCTGCTCTCCGCGCTGCACTCTGCTGCTCTCCGCGCTGCACTCTGCTGCTCTCCGCGCTGCACTCTGCTGCTCTCCTCGCTGCACTCTGCTGCTCTCCGCGCTGCACTCTGCTGCTCTCCGTGCTGCACTCTGCTGCTCTCCTCGCTGCACTCTGCTGCTCTCCGCGCTGCACTCTGCTGCTCTCCGTGCTGCACTCTGCTGCTCTCCGCGCTGCACTCTGCTGCTCTCCGCGCTGCACTCTGCTGCTCTCCGCGCTGCACTCTGCTGCTCTCCGCGCTGCACTCTGCTACACTCCACTGCACTTGTCTGCTCTCCGCTGCTCTCCGCTGCTCTCCGTTGCACTCCGCTGCACTCTTCTGCTCTCCGCTGCTCTCCGTTGCACTCGGCTACACTCCGCTGCACTCTTCTGCTCTCCGTTGCACTCGGCTACACTCCGCTGCACTCTTCTGCTCTCCGTTGCACTCCGCTACACTCCGCTGCACTCTTCTGCTCTCCGCTGCTCTCCGTTGCACTCGGCTACAATCCGCGGCACTATCTGTTTCACTCCGCTGCGCCCCGGCGCGTACAGCAGCAAGCTCGGATGAATCTGGAGTGATCGGAGGGAGGAGCAGCCTGGGCGGGCCAGGCCCGTGCGCTCGCCTGCTGGGCGGGGTGGGGCGGGCGGGGTGGGGCGGAGTGGGGCGGGGTGGGGTGTTCTGACAAGTGGTGGTGAGCATGGCTTGAGGGGGGGCAGGGCAGGGGCCCGGCCGGGGGGAATCAGCGACATGCCGCCACAGACAGGGCTGCCTAGGCCTGGGTCTACGTCCGGGCCGCGCGGGCTGAGGACAAGGGCGCCCTCCTCTCGTGGTTGTCGTTGTGCTCAAACCTCTATAGACAGACGACTCGTCTAGACAAACGTTGTGTTTCGCTGACGCGCCAGGCCCTTGGCATCAGCTTACAATAAGCTTTCTGATCACACCGAGGGGTCCATCACTCGGTTTAGGAGCGCACACACGGTTACGGTTAGTGATTACCAGCAGTTTTTGGTAAAATTTTCGAAAAAGAAATATTGAAATTTATGTGATTTACTTTAATGAGGAAAAACTGAAAACAGCATGAAAAACAACAACGGAAACACTGTAAACTCAGCTGGCGAGACACATCACAAAAAAATTGGGCGTGCGAGTTTTGTATCGTCAAAAAAGCGGTGATTCAGGTTTGTATCAACCAAAGGGAGGTGAGGCAGGTGCGCATCGCCCCGAAAAAGTGAGACAGGTTTGTATCGCCCCAAATTGTGTCACCTCTTTTGGGGCGATGGCGATAGCCACAAACCAGTCTCGCCTGTTTTGGGGGCGATACGAACCTGTATAACATCTTTTTGGGTTGGTTATACAAACATCTCACCTCTTTTTGTGTGATACAAACGTCTCGCCTGTTTTGGGGCTGTAAAAATCTGTCTCGCTCCTTTAAGGGCGAGACGTATCACCCATTTATTAATAGTGAAGGGAAATTTTGGAATGTGATTTCCAGCAATTAACGGAAAAAGTAGACTGAAGATTACCAGAGTGTGCGGGGTTGCGAAGCAACGGCAAATACTGACACCTGGCACTCATTAGAAAATTCCTACATAGGAGCACTGGTACTAGTACCACTGTCAATACTACACCATTAAAAATTTTGGTCGATTTCACGTCGAATAGTCAACCTCGTGAAGGCACGAGAGCACTCGGTGTGCAGCTCGTGTGCTCAATGGTCCACTATGGTATCAGATGGTACCCGATGATACCAGATAGTAGTGCGCAGAGAAAAGGATTTTGTTCTCGCAACAAACAAATTGTTAATATAGCCTTCACAATTTTTTTTGTTCCAGCAACTAAAAATCTATTGGCTGAGCAAAGTATCTGTTACTACACTGTTAAAAATACTCGTAAATTTACGACATTTTTGAGAACAATAATGTCGTTTTTAAACAACACTTTCAAGTTACGACTTGTGTCGTTCGTTAACGACGAAGTGGTCGCTAACTTTCATAGCGAAACAGTTCGTTATCAAACGAATAAAGTCGTAAATGTACGACTTTGATCCTAATTGTACGATTGATCGTAAATTCCTTGCGCACGATGTCACACAAATACCACTTCATTCGTAAATTTACAACTTCGGTCGTAAATGTGCGACTTCGGTCGTAATTGAACGATTTTGATCGTACAGTTACGACACAAATCGTAAGTAAAGGACTAAAATCGTCAGATTTTACGAACGTTTTAGGTCTTCAATGCTTGAAAAGTTTAAGACATTTTCGTAGAGGAATGATTTTTTAGTCGTTAGTTTACAACAAATTCGTTCCAAAACGATTGCAGTCGCTATAAAAATTAGCGACTGATTTGTCGTTGATTTACGACAAAATTTCTAGCAGTGTACAACAGAAATCTTGTTGGAGTACTGTTGTAGTAACAGACGCTTCGCTCAGCCAACATATTTTTACTCGTTAAGGCAGTTAAGGCTATAATAACAAATTGTTTGTAGTGAGAACAAAATCCTTTTTCCCATGTGGCGGTACTCACCCGACGATGACAGCACGGCGGAGGCGAGGAGGCACACAAGCACTAGCAGACCGGCCGGTACGCCGGAGGCCTGGACCATAGTGACTCCTGCAACGCGGAGCAGACAGAGAGAAGTTAGTCCAGGCCGAGAGAGACACACAAGCACTAGCAGACCGGCCGGTACGCCGGAGGCCTGGACCATAGTGACTCCTGCAACGCGGAGCAGACAGAGAGAAGTTAGTCCAGGCCGAGAGAGACACACAAGCACTAGCAGACCGGCCGGTACGCCGGAGGCCTGGACCATAGTGACTCCTGCAACGCGGAGCAGACAGAGAGAAGTTAGTCCAGGCCGAGAGAGACACACAAGCACTAGCAGACCGGCCGGTACGCCGGAGGCCTGGACCATAGTGACTCCTGCAACGCGGAGCAGACAGAGAGAAGTTAGTCCAGGCCGAGAGAGACACACAAGCACTAGCAGACCGGCCGGTACGCCGGAGGCCTGGACCATAGTGACTCCTGCAACGCGGAGCAGACAGAGAGAAGTTAGTCCAGGCCGAGAGAGACACACAAGCACTAGCAGACCGGCCGGTACGCCGGAGGCCTGGACCATAGTGACTCCTGCAACGCGGAGCAGACAGAGAGAAGTTAGTCCAGGCCGAGAGAGACACACAAGCACTAGCAGACCGGCCGGTACGCCGGAGGCCTGGACCATAGTGACTCCTGCAACGCGGAGCAGACAGAGAGAAGTTAGTCCAGGCCGAGAGAGACACACAAGCACTAGCAGACCGGCCGGTACGCCGGAGGCCTGGACCATAGTGACTCCTGCAACGCGGAGCAGACAGAGAGAAGTTAGTCCAGGCCGAGAGAGACACACAAGCACTAGCAGACCGGCCGGTACGCCGGAGGCCTGGACCATAGTGACTCCTGCAACGCGGAGCAGACAGAGAGAAGTTAGTCCAGGCCGAGAGAGATAGACACACCGACAGACCCGTAGACAGTCGCACTGACGGACATGATTATAGCCCGTGCGTAAAATCGTCTGAAGAATTTTGAACTTAAAAAGAGGAGTACCACTCGATTTGGAGAAGAAATGGCTAACTGAATGCGAGGCTGCGTTTAGCCGAGCACTGTTCAAATCCGAAATGGCAGATTCTTAAAATAAAGTTTCACGTTTCCTAGTCTCTTCACCCTTTCCTAGTCACATTTTAAGAGTGAAGCGGGTGCACTGGTAAAACAAATGTTTAGTATCTATACATCTTGGTGTATGGTTGGCCATTCGATACATGACATGATGTATAGCAGGAGCTAAACATGACAAGATGTTTAACAACTATACACTTCGTAAATGTATAGACGTGAAACATTTTGTGATGCATAGAAGTATACACTTGGGCGAGGCTTCACATGGAAAAGCAAAGGGGTACCACGCTGCGCCAAGAGTATAGCGAACTCAACACTTGCAAAGTTTAGAAAACATTATCTGCTGATGTCAAGGGGTCGTCAACTCTGATATTCCTCCGTACACGAAACTCATATTACCCCGATATTAATTCAATATTACCGATATTACCTGCATATTACATCAATATTACCTCAATATTACCCATATTACCCACAATATTACAATATTACCCTAATATTACTCTGATATTACTGATAATACCAATATTCCTCCGTACACGGCTAAAGGCAGTTGACGACCCCTCGGCTGATGTATGGTTTCAACTACGCATGATATAGTGTTTAAATATTATACATTAGCAGTTATACATCAGGTGATGTATAGAATTATACATTTGTTTTACCAGTGTGGACTCGGCATGTCACCGGCAGGCTCATCATTCCTGCACGGCTGCGGCCTGCGGCGGCCTGTATTGGCAATCCCGGACCTGGAGTCCATCTGAGAGCCGAGACATACCATACCACCACTGTCTCGACCACAGGAACCGCAAGCTGCAGAGGACGCCCGCACACCGCCTACGCCCCTGTCCTGACCTCCTCCCACCGCCCTCAACCCTGTCTACAATCGGAGTGTCATGATTTGACCCTTTTACGCACCAGAGTTGTCCTTCTAGTTTTCGAGGGACTACAATAACGGGATTTTGCACTTGCTCAAATCCCTCTAAAGACCCTGTCCCTATAGTAAGCCATCCAAAGTTCCAATCACGATCCATGCCTATTTTGACATGATCGAAATAATCGTTAAGGAGAGATCCTGGGTTATTTTTAACCTCACATCGCTTTCGGATGTACAGATGTGTTTTTATACTGAATGAATGTTACATCTGTGAATGGCGCATTAAAACCTCCATAGACTGTTCTTCGACAAGGATACAGTGGCAGTACTACAGGGACTTCAGAGGGATCTCGCAAGGACTTTCAGCAAATGGTATGAAATACCCGCTTCGGAATAGAAAAAGTTTTTTTTTTGGGGGGGGGGGGATTTGGGACTACAAATTTTAGAAAAGTCCCCGTCCCCATCCTGCCCCCTGCCCAGACGCACGCGCCGGCTGAGCGCCCGCAGAGTCGGCTATAGGCAACCCACCATGCCGCCGTGCAGCACATTGCCTACTTTCGCCTGGGGATGGTTGGAGCAGGGCCGAGGGCGAAGGCCGCGCCCGCACGGTCAAGGTATTAGGCGATGCGAGACAACCTCCCCGGCGCTCGCCCCAGCGCTCGCCCCAGCGCTCGCCCCAGCGCTCGCCCCGGAGTTGAATCATACAACGGTGATTGACCCCCCCCCCCCCCCGTAATATCATCGCCGCGCAATGAGTTTACCTGGTCACCTTCCCTCCACTAGTATACACTGAAAAATAGTTAAATAGTTGTAGGTTTACGGTACAATTTTCCATGATTTCGAGTAGTAAAAGTACAATCACGTAATCAGGCACTACCTGTGGACTTGAAATTAAATTGCAAGCAAGAATAGGCTGTCGTAAATTTACAACTCGTTGTAATTTACGGAATAAATCGTGAATCTACGAAAGAATTTTTTACAGTGGTAAAAGTCTTCGAAGCATTGCTTCGCAGCACGAAGAAAACGCGACCGTTGTAATACAAAGCGAACTTTCTTTGTAATTACCAAGCAAGACGTCGTAATAAGAACGCACTGCTTCGTAATTACGGAGCAACATGGCTCAGTTTTCTGTTAGGTTACAAAGCAAATGCTTCGCGGACTGTTATCACTGTCGATCAGAGGGTAAGTAAATCATGAGATGAATTCTCTCTCTCCCCCCCCCCCCCCCAACGACAACTAGAATAGGATCATAGCAAGGTGATTTCCATCCCCCCTCCCCGCTTGTCGAGGAGATGCGGCGAGTGTGATTATCGTGCTACGATATTACCGGGAGCAGAGAGGAGAGCGGGTTATCTTATCGGCCCGCGAGCGAGCGAGCGCCCTGGATCCACCCTGCTAACGCCCTCTGCCGGCGCCCGGGCGCGCCCCCCACAACCCCCTCTGCAGGCCCGGCTCGGTCACGAGGTGGCGCCACTTACTAGCCGCCCGTCCCGAGGCCCGAGGTCCAAACCCCGCGAAATTCGAAGCGAACCGAAGAGGAGTCCGCGAACCGCTTCGGGCGGAAATCACACGCAACCAAAAATGTGCTCGTACCCCACGGTTGAAAAATAATACCTTTCTACGAATGTATTTTTCGCATTAATACTTTTTCATAGTGCATTGTGAAATTTTACTACCCGCGCGGGAGTGGGAGGGGGGGGGGATAACAGCGCTGAAATTTTCTTAATCCTCGTAAGCCAGAAAAAAATAAGTAAAATTCGAAAAAAAATGTAGAAGAATTCAAAGAAATTCAGAAAAATTTACAAAAACTCCAACAAAATTTCTTAAAATGAACGAAAATTTCGTAAAAATTCAAGTAAAAGTTGCAAAACATTGAACGATAAAATACAAAAACTCGAGGAAAATGAAGAAAAATTCACAAACGTTCACAAAATCTGTACACCAAAACTCAGAGTTGTTTCCCCTTTGCCTCTTCCTTTCTACATCTTTAACGTTCAAAACTTAACAGTCCGAACGAAGTGTAACACAGCCCGAACATTGTTTGAAATGAATGCTAGTCCCGCAGTCCCGCGCTTGGCGAGGTCTCACCTCATGAGGTCGTGCTGACAGAGCCATGGAGCCCCCTGGCAGTACCGCGGGCACCACAGCCAGGGGCGGAACCAGTGGGCCTGGCAGGGTGGGGTCCGGCGGCCAGCATGCGGGAGCCTTGGTCACCTGCAACAACATCAGGCCGTCAGGCTCACTGGCAAAGCGTGCTACAAGATGTACACAGCCCTTCTGTGTGAATTACACGACGCATTTGAAAGTGTTTGAATTTCAATATTCGACACTTGCTGCGTCAAGTATGCGGTTTCCTGAAGGGAAGATGCACACCGTTTCTTGATTAAGGGCTGTCTAGAAAACTTAAATATTTTTTGATCAAGTGTATTATTATGAGAAGAAGTATCTCCCGAAAAATTATTTGCAGATTCATAAAATACAATGGGAATGAATTGGTTAATCGTGTCTGAGACCCCAGTCGTAGATCGAGCGGTAGCGTCACCGAGCGGGCGACACACCGCTCCGACAGGATCGGGTTCGATTCCCGGTGCGGGTGGCATGTTGTGACTGATGTTGGATTTATTACTGAGTTAGTGAAATAGTTTCTCAGTTGGCACCACTGGCATTGGGAGGAGTCTGTCTCTCTAACACACGTCCGAACTCAACTGCAGGGAGTTCGTCCCCCTGGTCACTCCTCAGTTCATGTTTCCAGTGAAAGATACAAAGTAGTTTGCCCCTGCGTTGCGTGTCAATGCGCTGAGGACGGTAGAGAATATCCTAATTGCCTGCTTGAGGCCTGCAACACGATTTCGCGCCGTTATTCAAATTAAAACAAGCAACAAGCATAATATATTTAAGGTTATTCGTTTGAGGGGACACCAAGGCGGCGGCGTTGATAGCTCGCAGCTGGGCGACATTTTGTGTTGGAAATGTACGGCGGATAAAACTCACGTTTTAGTCTCTCACAAAGAGTCTTGAATCAATGTTTTTAATTTATTTTTCATTCAATAGTAAGTGGATGGCAAATGTGAAACCACAGCCCGGTTTTTACTTGGCTGGTTGTCGATTTAGTTGTCGTCAAGGCGAGGTTGATGTTATAGCTGGCCCGCTGGGCGACACTTTGTGTGCCCGGTGTTTAGCGAATAAATTCATGATTTGGCTTTCACAAATAGGTCTGTCTCCTTTTTAAATAAAACAACGCGAATGATTAGGATTTTGTAATTCAGTCCGCCGCCTGGAAGGTAGGCAGCGTGTCACGCGTGCGCGACGTCTGCGCGTCGTCTGCTTCGCACCATTTTGAGATGCAACTGATGACGGCGTCACCTGGCTGCTCTGTCTGCTGCCGCCGGCCCTTTCGGTGAGCTCTGGCCTGGCCTCCTCGGTGACGAGCAGCCAAAACTCAGCGCCGTAGTGCAGGCAACCCGCCCTGCAGGCGCGTGTGATGCACTCTGCCTACACACTCCCGGCTTATGTACTTTTTTGAACGTAAATATGTAAATCAATGTGCATGCGTAACTTACGTAAAAATTTCTTACATAGTTACGCATAAAAAGGCTCACTTTTTTCGTTATTACGTAAGAATTTTTGCATAATTATGTAAGAAATTTCACGAAAGCTACGCATGCACATAGATTTACATAGTTACGTACAAAAAAGTACATAAGCCGGGAGTGTGTACGTTCAAGGCGGCGGACCGATTTACAAAAACCTAATAATTATCCACGTTGTTTGACGTTTGCGCCAACTAATTGACAGTTCAAAAATGATCGTCTATGCATGCTCTACCCACCCTATACTTTTGACCAAAATGAGCCGAAACACCCTGTAGCTACGTACAAAGAAGTACATAACCCGGGATTGTGTTGTTGTAGAGGGGCAGCAAAAACCTGGGCGGCAATGCCGACTGCGGCTCGTGCGAGTGTGCTCGCTCCGCGTGCCATAGCCGGCCATATAGTTCCCTTTCACTCGCCCATAGCTTTTGGACGCCAAGCAAGTTGGCATTTGGCAACGCCACCTGCCAGGTGCGGGGCTCTGCAGGGCAGGAGCCTGGAGCAGGACAGGAGACTTGAGCCTGCTGCCTCGAGCCTATAATAAGGCAGGAGCCTGGAGCAGGACAGGAGACTTGAGCCTGCTGCCTGGAGCTAGAGCCTGGAGCCTGGAGCAGGACAAGAGCCTAGAGCCTGAAGCCGGAGCCTAGTGCCTGGAGTTTGGAGCCTGGAGCAGGACAGGAGCCTAGAGCCTGCTGCCTGCAGCTGGAGCCTGGAGCTGGAGACTGGAGCAGGACAGGAGCCTAGAGCCTGCTGCCTGGAGCCTAGAGCTGGATCCTGGAGCAGGACAAGAGCCTAGAGCCTAGAGCCTGAAGCCGGAGACTTGTGCCTGGAGCTGGAGCCTGGAGCAGGACAGGAGCCTAGAGCCTGCTGTCTGCAGCTGGAGCCTGGAGCAGGACAGGAGCCTAGAGCCTGAAGCCGGAGCCTAGTGCCTGGAGCTGGAGCCTGGAGCAGGACAGGAGCCTAGAGCCTGAAGCCGGAGCCTAGTGCCTGGAGCTGGAGCCTGGAGCAGGACAGGAGCCTAGAGCCTGAAGCCGGAGCCTAGTGCCTGGAGCTGGAGCCTGGAGCAGGACAGGAGCCTAGAGCCTATGCTGCCTGCAGCTCGGAGCCTGGAGCCTAGAGCCTGAAGCCGGAGCCTAGTGCCTGGAGCTGGAGCCTGGAACAGGGCGGGAGCAGGCGAGAGCCGTCGCCACGGCAACAGCATCGATCCAGCAGCTGGCGCATGCGCTGAGTGCTGCAGCTTTCGAAGCGCAGGGGGGCAGGAGGCCGCAGGGGGCAGGAGCGGATGGGGGCAGAAGGGGGGGGGGGGGCAGAAGAGGAGAACCGATTCTTAAATTTTAGTCCAGCGTGAGACAGACTACGGCAGAGGATAAGTGTGTGTGGTGGCAAGGTGGGGCGGCGTGGTCGGGTGGGGTCGAGTTGGGTGGGGTGGGGCGGGGCTGGGTGGGGCGGGGCGGGGTGGGGTCCGGTCCACGTGACACACGCCACCACGCCACATTAACCCTGGCCGAGGGAGCGGCGATTGTTTCAGAGAGGACCGCGTCGAGAAGAGGAAACGGTGAAGAATGGGATAAAAGTGAGAAGCAGGGGGACCCAGTGGAGGAGGGCGGTGCACCTGGGAGGGGGGAGGGGGGAGCACAGCTCATTGGTCCAGCCAGTCACCACGTGACCAATCAGGGCGGGGCTGGCGCGGCTGACGCCACTTTTGGCCGCTTGGAGCGCTGGCGCGCGAGACATGCAGCGTACCCCGCCGCTCAGCCCCCTACTAGTCCACTCCCCCAACCCTGTCATCACTGTTCGTCAGACTAACGTGAGTCAGATAGAGACAAAAAAAGGAAAAACCGCAGTCCTCAACGCGCCTTGTACTAATGAATGACATTAACCAGAAAATCCAACGCTCCCAACCACCCCCATCTTCCACTCAATACTGCCCAAGAAATAATTTAGCCAACAATTTTTTCCCTCCTTATTTTCTTTTTGAAGATCGGTCCGGAAACGGTAGCGCCCCCCTTCGGCAGCTGCTACAACTGCCCCGGCTGCTCGCCCTGTTCCTGGTGGGCGTGGTGCAGAGGCCTCACTCTGGCCAGGCGCAAGTCCCCCCTCGCGACATGCCGGGACACGTAAGCAAACAAGGGGCCGTCTACTTCGATATTCCTCCGTATACACAGACACAGGCTGATTAATACCTCAAAGAAAACCGGAAAGTATTATGCATTACTGCACTGTGAAAAATCAGTCTTTGATACGGAGCTTGTCACGGCGTTCCGTACCCCACTTTTCGGAGAGGGGAGTGCGGAAATTTACCGTACCTGGTCAAAGTACCTACCATTTTTACATGGGCTAGCATAGGGAAAGGGGTACGGAACGCCGTTACCAGTCCGTGACCAAAACGGAAACCACTGGAAAAAAAATTTGCGGTAACTTTTCCGTACCTTGGCACCGTACCCACATATTTTTTACACAGGCTCTTATGAAAAGAGGGTACGGAACCGAATATACGGAGACACCGTAATCTAAAGAAACGGTATATTTCCGTATAAGCGACCGTGATTTTTTTTTTTTTACAGTGTGGACATATTGCATGAACATTGCACACGTTTCTTGAATTACTCTGTCAAAACATGCAATTTGCTTCAAAATTAACAACCAATAGTATTTAATGTTCCTACGTGCACACTGTCAGAAAAGAAAAGAAGAAGAAGAAGAAGAAGAAGAAGACAAAACAAAACAAAAAAGGTGTTTGATACGATGCGCGGAAAAGAACACTGGGAAAACAAAGGTAGGATATCCAACCTTTAACCTTATTTTTCCAGTGAACGTTTCAGCTGGATATGCACGATAGGTAAAATATTAGCTGCCTTAGCTTTTTTTTTTCTCTGTTCAGGTAAACGTCCGATCTGGTATAGCAAACGCTACTAGCTTTCACGGCAACTCAGCTGGCGAGACACATATCACCAAATTTGGGCGTGACAGTTTTCTATCGCCATCCTAGAGCAAGACAGGTTTGTATCACCCAAAAAAGAGGGTAAGACAGTTTTGTATCACATCATCCAAAAAGAGGTTAGACAATTTGGGGCCTGCTGTCTCACCTCTTTCCGGGCGATACGAACCTGTCTCACCTCATTTTGGGTACTGCAAACCTGTCTATCACCTCTTTTTCTCTGCCCCGCCCCGCCCCGCCCTCAATCAGTGAAGGGCGGGTGGGGGGAGTCAGTGGAGCCCGGCCCAGAGCGACCCGGGACAGGGAGCTCGAGGTTCCCGAGACCACCCACCGCCTTCCCTATCCCTGCGAGGAACCATATCCTATAAAGCTATCTACTGACACACTTGAACGTGATTGAGATGTGATTCAGAGGGTTCTACACTTCCGCAATACCTTTGCACCTGACCCACGTATATTACTACGTTACGCAAAAACAAAATCAACACCGCCACTACCACCATCAGCAAAAACAAGACGACGACGACCATCACCACCACCACCATCACGAACACAACAAAAAACAAAACAAAAACAAAACCAACCCTATGATCAATACTAACAACACCACTCTATCACCATCACCACCATTAACAACGAAAACAACAACAACATTAACAACAACAATCAAATGGTCTGATAAGGCCCATTCTTTGACTCTCCACCCACCGACATGATACTACACTGGAAATTCGATGAGTACTTAGTATGCCGAAATTTCATCTTTCTCGAATGCTCATTTTTGGCAGATTCGTCTGCCGGAATTCGTCGCTCTCTGGAAAGCAGGCCATTTTAGGCATTTTTTCCTTTATCTCACTTAATTTGAGTGATGTTGTAAATTATTTCTCAAGTAGAGCGAGGTTCCTAACTCTCACGTAAATGGGGCAATAGGAAAAATCTCGCTCCTTTTTGATGAGACATCTCACTCTTGCATATGCAGTGTGCATGGCATGCACGCTGTATAAAGAGTGTGCACGGTATGCTCACTGTTCATAACGTGTGCATGGACATGCTCACTGTATGTAACGTGAGCATAGCATAGCCATGCTCACAGTACAAAATGTGAGCATTGCTCACTGTTGGGTACGCAGGAAGCATCTCCATGCACACGTTGAGTTGCAATGCTTACTGTTGAAGATTTAGTGAGCATCTCTATGCACACATTACATACAGTGAGCATGTCCATGCACACGTTATAAACAGTGAGCATACCGAGCACAGTGTTGGGTTTTCAGTGTGATCACCAAACTCGATAAACAAAGGGGTGTGATTTTGCACACGCTAAGATCTGTAGCTAAACTTTTTCACTGTTATGTTGCGAAAGGCCAATGAAATTTTTCTACAGATCGTAGATATTTGTTTACAGACTTATTTAGCTAGAGACAAAAACATCAAGATGTAGAAATTTAAATGACATAATTTATGGACAGAAATGTTAATTTTAGAGTAGAACAGTTTTCTTGATCTAAAATAAAGAAAACTGTACTACCATAGAATAAACGTTTTTGTCCATTCGAATGACATTTTTCTGTAGCTCCGACTTTTTTCTCCCGAGCAAATGAGTTCTGTCAACGAAAAAGAATATTTTGCAGACATATTTCATCATACACCTATGGATATTCCACTTTATTGTGAAAATAGTCCATTTCAAGTATGAGAGTGCATCTTTCCAGGGGTGCTACAGTGTCAGTGTCTATTATCAGTTTTTTCCCCATTTTTTCCAAAATATTTTTTATGAGCAAACCAATTACATTTTAGAATACATTATTGCATTCCTCTCTCAAAATTCCACGTTAAACTTGTCAACATGCGATAGAGTTCTAATGAGAAAATAAAAATCAATTAAAAAGAGCACAAAAATGAAAATTAAAAAATGCAATCAATTTATGTCATTTTTGAACAGAACCCAATCATATGCATGCTCCTTTGAATTTTGCGTGCCTGCAAAAATAGTTCTAAGAACTCATTTTTTTTCCGTAGGACGAAAACATTTTGAAAAAAACATAAACTGCAATCAGGCGCGTTGTAAGGTATTGTGGATTGGGGAGGTGGGGTGGGGTGCACCGTGGGTTGCCTACATACAGGGGCTTTGTTGCTCAAGCTGCCTACCTTTCTCACTCTGCCAAGGAAAATTCACACCTTCAGGCCCCAGTGTACGAATGGGCATTTGCACACATCCAAGTCTACGACATTCGCATACTTGTGTTTCGAGTGTAGGGACGAAAATGTCTCTGTCCGCAAGTGTAGAACACGGTAAGACTAAGAAATTAATTAATTTCGGGACAGTCAACAAATTTGCTGCGGCAACAAATTATTAGTTCCCACAGCAACTAGTTTGCTAACTAACCAACCAGCTGCCTGCTCTTGCCATTAGCTTTTTACTCTGGCAACTAATAATTAATTGCCACACAACGACACTGTTTTGGCTGCCGCCTATGACGACTAAACGCTTTTGTTTTTTTATTTCCCGTGGAGTCTCTTGTACCCCATCCTCTCATGTTAGCGTTCTTTTGCTTGTTAGCGGAACACGCTTTTATCGATGCACGTGCGTCCTTTGGAAAAGAATCCAGTCCGATTCGATTGAAATAAAATATGCCGATGATGATTTGCGTCGTGCTATGGCGAGTGCGCTTTTGAGGTGGTTCTTCAATCAGCGTTACTCGAGTGGCCCCTGGGGATTTTTCGATGAAATCCACTCTTTAGTTTCTAAAAGTTGCGGCCAGTTCCGGACTCGTCCCATTTCCACTGCAAACTATGGGTCGCGACACCCCATCACAAAGGGCTCGTTCGATTGGAATATGGTGGTTTCATTCGGGATGAATTTCAATAGCTTGTGTAGATAATGTTCCACAAAAACCCGCAGAACGCGCGTCATCCTTTTGTGACAGACCACACTGTAAACAAATTGGAATCCTTGTGTCTGCCAATATTTTGGCAGACATCTAGAATGCAAAAATTTTGTCCATTCCTGCGTAAAAGACAAATTGTTGGCCACTTTAAAATAATCCTCACTCAAAAAGAGCGAGATTACCCAATCCTCGCTCAAACAGGGCGAGATTTTTGAGACTATTTGCTCTAATTGAGCGAGGAAACCAAACCTCGCTCTCTAAGAATGAGAGAAAATTTCTCGCTCTCCTGAGGGCGAGAATCCTCGCTCTGGAATTTGCAGCGCACGCACTGTTTAAACCTTGCGAACAACCGTTGCAAAGAAATTGGATGCTTCGCATTGCGAAGAAAAAGTTCGTATTCCAAACAAAATAGTTCGCAGCGCTTCGCAAGCTTACAAACTTTTTTCGCCTTACAAACTAAATAGTTTGTAAGTTGCGAAGAAATACTTCGCAACTGCAAAGCAGCCAAATACTTCGCATTTCTTTGCAAGGTTTTAAAAGTGCGCTTTATATATAGTGTGCAATGCTCACTGTTGGGTTTTCAGTGCACTGGTAATCTCCACACTCGTGAGGGACAATTGAAAGGACAAATATGTTGATAAATACCTGCATTTCAGTTCACATTTTGACTTAATGCAAACGATCATGTTGAAAATGGCGCATTTGTGTCTCTCACATGAACAAATGTGTAGTTTGTCCAAGGATAGATGCAAATTTTGTTACCAACGTAAAGATTCAGACAAAATAACATCGCCAAACATTTGGCAATTGAAGTCTTGAAGCAGCTGTGTTAATTTTCTACACTGCAAAAAAAAAAATTCCGCTGTTTTACCCAGTGAGAAATGAATCTATGTCGACGTCGTTTCGACGTCGAATCGCCCTGATTTTGTCACCAAAATCGATACCGATATTCAACGTCGATTCAACGTTGATTCGACAATTGCATTTCTCACTGGGATTTCCGTTCTAAGCCGTAGTGCTAATTTTTCACCTTCAATTTTAGATGAGCTTCTTTTATATATTTTTTTCCCTTTTTGGTTTTCAGTAAAAGCAGTCTGAGGAATAATCCTGGAAAGAGATTTCCACGAATCATACGCGAATAAGAACGGAATCTGTTTATTATTTTACAATGTGGGAGAATCCCCGGAGGCCTTGACGCGGTGGTTCCGGGCACCGGGTGTTGGCGCACTGCCGGAGGCAGTATGCTGCCGGGAACGTAGGTAATAATCAGTGGCCGAAACACGGGCAACGTGCACGCACCTGCACTCTAAATGAAAAAGGACAATTTTGTCCCAGAAAATGTTGCGTTTATGTACACATCATTTTCTTGGGACAGATTGTCCCACTAAATTGAGACAATTTGCATCCGAAATATTACAAATCGTCCCAAATTATTACACAAATTTGTCAAAAGGGATTGGTGTGCACAAAAACGCAACATTTCTTGGGACAAAATTGTCCCTTTCCATTTAGTGTGTGTGCTACGCTGACGTGCACACTAAAATTGTATGCATTATTTAGTACATATGGCTTATGTAGGTCTATGCACATGCGTATCTTATGAAGGATTTCTTAATCATTTATTCACGATTTCTTACACATTATGTGAAAAATGATGCAGAAGATACGTATGTGCAAAAACCTCGATGAGCCATGTACAAAATAAAGCATGAAATTTAAGTGTGTAGGCAAGCCGAGGGGTGGACGACTGGATTTTCGGTGTACACAGGAGTACGGAGTACACCCGGAGTAAACGGAGCACACCCGGAGTACGCGGAGTACGCGGAGTACAGATGTAGTACGCGGAGTACGGGTGGAGCACACGGAGTACACCTGGAGTACGCGGAGTGCGACCACCCGGAGTACGGTTGGAGTACCCGGAGTACAGGTGGAGTACACCCGGAGTACAACTGGAGTACGCGGAGTACAGCCGGAGTACGCGGAGTACAACCGGAGTACGAGCAGGCATGTACACAGGAGTACACTGGTAAAACAAATGTAGAATATTGCACACCAATTGGCGTGCTTTTCAAATGTGCAAACTTTGCACACTTCCTGGTGTCGAACAAAACTAAACATCACGAAGTGTGCAAACTTTGCACACTTGTCAAACGTCTAAACTTTGCACACCACGTAGTGTGCAACATTTCGACACTTGGTATACCTTTTGCTATCCTATGATTAAGAATTTTCCACAACCAAGTGTGCAAACTTTGCACACTTGCCAAACGTCTAAACTTTGCACACCACGTAGTGTGCAATATGTTTAAACACCATGAAATGCGCAAAGTGCCAGGAAGCACACTTTAAGTGTGCACTATTGCACATTTGTTTTACCAGTGTACACTAGTCGTCCACACCTCCAGGCAAGCGCAAATGCAGTCTGCTACAGTACACAACGTTTTTGGCTGCATTACTGCCTATACTTTCCCATCATCCCATGGGCTATCTGATAGACTCTTTCAGCATTAGCGAAGTGAAGAAAACGGCGAAGAACAACAGACCGGAAACAGTTGCTTTTCATAACCCAAACGTTCGTGAAAACTTAAATAAAATGTAAACAATATCAAAATGATTCGACCTACATTTTATTTAAGTGTTTTGGGTACATTTGGGTGATAAAAAGTAACTGTTTCCGGTCTGTAGTTCTTCACCTTGTTCTTCACTTCTCCAATGCTGAAAGGGTCTATTAAGCGTCACTGAGGCGAGAGCGACGAAAGCGACGAGAGCGAAGGCAAAAAGAGCTATGCGCAAGACGTGTCAGGACGGGTGGAGGGGCGATGAACTGTTAATTTGCATGTGTTTCAAAGCGGAATACTGGGTATACACTCTAAATGCGAAAGAACAATTTTGTTACTAATGTAGAAACGTTTCTGTGCACATCCAGAAAGGATGCAAATTTGTTCCCAAACCAGACAAATCGTGTACAGCTTTGTACAATTATGTGCACCGACGAAACAAATTTGTTTCTTTTTTTATGGACAAAGCATTTGTCCACGCCTATGGACGTTGAAATACGTTGACAGTTCTACAACAAATTTGTAGCAAACATTGGGCACAATATTTTTGAGGGACATTTTGTTCCTTCTAATTACACAACTTGTGTATGAAAAGCCACATTTTCGTCCATGAAACCTGTTGTCTAGCGCTTTGGACAAACACATTGTTGCTAGTTCAAGGGACAATAAAATGTCCTTTCGCATTTAGAGTGTATACCCGTTTGGACCGTCCTGACTCGTCCCTGCATCCGCTCTCACCGTCTTCGCTCTCGTCGCTCTCGCCTCCGGCGACGCTTAATTAGATAGCCCACCACACATTGAGGACGGCACACCTCGTTTTAAGTTTTGGCGCGCGCTGGCCGGGGCGTCGTGGGCGGGCTGGGGGTGGTGTGCGTGATCCCCGGCACCGCCCCCACCCCCACCCCCGCTCGATAGCCCGGGGCTGCATCCGAGAGCCGGCGCGCGCCCCGTGTAGCAGCCAGGCCCGCCCCCGCCCCGCACGCAGCCCCAGCAGCTCTCCCTCTGCTCCGGGCTCCACGGCTCCACCCGGGGTGGGGCTCCGGCTCGCCCCGCCAGGCCGGCCCGGCTCCGGGGGCTGCGGCTCAGGGCGGGGCGGCTCCGCCTCCGGGCGACCTCCTCACCGGCCTGCGCGCCGCCTGCCGCCCACGCCGGAGCCACCTCCGCACCCGGAGGACCCGGACCCGGAGCCCACGTGCGTGCGAACAGCCACACCATCATCATATCATCTTCTTTTTTTTTTAACGTTGAGATGCTCTGAAATTTCTCGAGTTTTTAGCCACGTTGTCTACTCAGCAAAAATACAATGGGGGAAAAAAAAACCACACTCGAGTGACGGAACAGTTTTTACAGGTGCAGGTCATTTGTGGCCTGGTTCTCTTAAGTCAAGTTGAGTCAAGTCAAGTGATGCCTATGCATTCGGAATCGAAAGCCGCCAAATAAGGCAATAATTTCATGACGCATGAGGGCTTTGCAGCCCCTTTGCAAAGTGCTTTTTATCTGGAAACTGTTAAACGGCCCACTACAAGGATTTCACGTTACTCCCTTGTTTTTGATTGTTGGTTGCACTGAGTTGTCACCCGTGCGTTACTCAGAAGTTTACGCTTGGCTGCAGTGAAACATGCAAAAAAATTAAGTTTTAGCGTCTGACACTCTCGTGTTAATACGAGATGCAATCGAAGTAACGGCGGTGCAAAGAACAACCTAGAACAATTATTATTGTTGTGTAATTTTCGACAGCAGTTCGCCATCGCCATATCCTCGAGTGACGTGCCGTAAATTTCCCCGTACCTGCAGGTGTGGTAGTCACTTAAAGTTAAATGCAGCATGTTACGCCTAAAACAGAGGGGCTGCCCAAGGCTTTCTGTATAGCATATCGTGTCAGTCTCACCACGGAGGCGAAGAGGTGACCACGAGGGATGATTACAGTAATAAAAGGTCTCGTTGAATTCCACTGTGAGTTTTTAGCAGTGCACCTGACCTACCGTTCCTCACTGCGCCCGCCTGCCGCCATCGCCCCGCCTGCAACGAAAACAAAGCGTTAGAGGTTTGAGGGGCATGATCAGCACAAGGTGTTGATGTCCCGTCTCTGTCACACCATACCGGGAACGACTTTACAGGAGCGCCGATAATTCCCAGAGAATATGGTGCCTTTGCACACGGTAGAAACGAGTCCTGGGATTCCCAGGGGAGTTGGAATCCCAGTGAATATCCTGGAAAAAAGTAGTTTTTCACAGGATTTTTGCCTGGAAAACCTATGACATTCCCTGGAAAAAATTATACCTCCTGGGAATGTGCAAATTCTCCAGGGAAACCCAGGACTCGTTTTTGCCGAGGAAAGCGTTATCTTTCAGAAGCAGTATGAGAAGCTTGTTTTGTGTCCACAGGATTGAATTTCACACTCGCGGAAACTGAAATGCTGTAGCAGCTACCCTCTATTGGCGCCCCCACAATGGCCGTTACCGAGGCGGAACGCCTGCGACAAACTGGATAGGCTAACCCGCCAAGCACTCGTGTGAAGGTGGCGGCCTACCCGGAGAGCACAAGCGCTGGGGGAAGCAGGAATTAAATTCTTGGTACCCAAAATTTCCTTCCGTCACCTCCCGATGAGTTGATTGTGGGGGCACCTTATATTTAGCTCCGATACCACCATCACCTTGAAAGGTCTGTGATTCGGCTCAAGTAGTGCACGTGGAAGAAGCAATTCCCTTAGATTCCACGGCCACGGTAAAAACAATGTCTGATTTTTTGAGGAAAAGGTGAAAATTAGAAAGGATCCTACTTAATTAGAAGGAAAACTCCTCATATTTTCCCTATTCCCTCAAAAAATCAGACAATGTTTTTACCGTGTCAGGGTAAAAATGAATGCTGTTGTGCTAAGCACAGGTTTATCCGAGGGGGAACTCACTTTAAAAAAATGTGTACAATGATTTTTTTGATTTTTGATTTTTTTGATTTTTTTGATTTTTTTGATTTTTTTGATTTTTTTGATTTTTGATTTTGATTTTTCTTTTGATTTTTCAAGAGATTAAAGAAGCTATCTGTTACTTTTACAACCAAAAAAATGTGTTGTTTTCTTAATTTGTTTCAATTTTTCTCAGTTTTTGGGTCTTTTGTTCTCGATTTTTCGGATTTTTATGCAACTTTCTGATTGATTTTATTTTGATTTTTTTGATTTTTTTGATTTTTTTAAATGATTTTTTGGGGGCTGTACAATGATTTTTCGAAGTGATCCCCCCCTCGGGTTTATCCCAAGTACTCTCTTTTTGGGCTCAAAATTGTTCACATAGCAATACGGTCGTGATGATCTAATTTTACTCGTCATGGCCCCAATAACGCTGCCTCAACCATTATTTTCGTGGTTGTTCGTATGCTCACTAGACGATAGATGCTACAAATTTTGATTTTTCTTGGTGCAGAGTACATTATTACAGTTTATCCCCGGCCCGAGAAGGACAACAATCTACAAGAAGAAATTAACGCGCAGATCTATAAAAGCTGTTGTCTCATCGCTTGCTAAACTTTGCTATTTCTTTAGTGCCAAAGTTCTGTCAGACTCCTCAATAATGGTCGAACATTAGCGTTCATTGTAAAAGACTTGTCGCGCGGGGTCCTTGATTGACAGATTTTGGCATTCTTGTATAAATCATTGTGAAAAAGAAAATTCGTAGGTTTAATACGGGAAAATTTTTCACAAAGTGTAGTCGTAAGATTTACAATTAAAAATCGTAAAATTACAAGCACTTCTTATCGACTTGAAATTCAATAATGAGCGAGAATGGTTTGCTGTAAATTTACTACATTTTTCTTAAGTCGAAATTTACAAAATAGAACGTTAGAGTACAAAGATATTTTTAACAGTGATGGAACGCCTATAGTGGCAAAACAAATGTATAGTTCCTTGCATCACCTGATGCATAGTTCTCGATGTATAATACTTACACACTATGTCATGCAGTCATAACTAAATAACTGATGTAATACATAGCTTTAACATGCGAAGCCTCACTTACATGCACCACGCAATGTTTGACATTTAATACGTTTAAGAAATGCACAGATGTTAGACGACATGTTGTCATGTTTAGTTCCTACTATACACCTTATCGTGCACAGAAGTGCAAACTAAACACCATGATGTATAAAAACTATACATTTTTTTACCAGTGTATAGGTAGTCCTCGCTTTCAAAAAAGGGGGAGTGGCATATGCTGAACTTTTGGAAAGAAAAGAGACAGTTCTGATTTAAAAGTGAGCGTCATGCATTTCTGACAGTGTCTATAGTGCTCCTCCCGGTGACCCTCCCCCTTCCCTTCACCCCACACCCTTCGTAAACAAACCGCGAAGCATTTCTCAGCGCAAAAGGCGAGGCGGGGCGCCTGGACAAGCGGCCAGCCGGGCGGGGCGGGGCGGGGCGGGGCGGGGCGGGGCCGGGTGGGGCCGGGTGGGGCCGGGTGGGGCCGGGCCGGGCGGGGGCGCATGATAAACTCCTGCAAGGTTTGATATAGGGATCCGCTGCTCATGCATACGCATGAGACTTCATGGGAGACTGGAAGAGGAGAGCGGGTGTGGAGGGAAAGGGGGTGGGGGAGAGAGGGAGAGAGGGAGAGAGAGAGAGAGAGAGAGAGAGAGACGCAGAGTAAGAGGGATGGGCGTAGTGTAACCCAGTCTCCATTTCACGGAGAGACTCCTTGCTTCGGAGCGACGAGGGGGTGGTGCGCACGCCCCGCCCCGCACGCGCACGCAAAAGAGAGAGCGAGAGATAGAGACGCACACTGAGCGAGCGAGCGAGCGAGAGAGAGAGAGAGAGAGAGAGAGAGAGAGAGAGAGAGAGAGAGAGCGGGGTGTGGCCCTAGGGCGTGGTGGTCTCGCCGTACTCACCCCCTTGCCGACGGCCCCGCGGCGTCATTGGGCGGGTATCCACTGGGCTGGCGGCGCACACGCGCACACACACGCACTCGTGCTGCACGGGCGCACGCACGCACGTGCACGCTACGGCCGCGCGCAGCCCGCCATGGCCGCATCCCCTTGCAGCCGCCCCGCCCCACCCCGACCCGCCCCGCCCCGGCACGGCACGGTGGTGCGCCTGAGAACGCCTCTCGCCTCGCCTTGACCCGCCGCGCCTCGCCTGGCCTGGCCGCACCTCGCGTCGCAGCGCCTCGCCCACCGTCCCGTCGACTGGCGCTAGCGGCGCTAGCGGCGCTCCGGCGGCCCACCCGGCGCTCTGCTCTCGAGCCGAGCCGAGCCGAGCCGAGCCGGGCCGAGCCGGGCCGAGCCGAGCCGACCGAGCCGAGCCGAGCCGAGCCGAGCCAAGCCGAGCCGAGCCGAGCCGAGCCGAGCCGAGCCGAGCCGAGCCGAGCCGAGCCGAGTCAAGAGCGCCCCGCGCCGCGCCGCGCACCCGCGTCGGCGGCGTGGTGTGGGTGTGGGGCGGGGCGGTACACGGCCCTGCTGGCTGCCAGCTCGGCTGCCTGCAAGCTGGGCTGCCCCGCCCTGCCGCCGAGGCGAGGGCGAGGCGAGTCGAGCACAGCCCGGGGCGGGGCGGGGCGGGGCGGGGCGGGGCGGGGTGGCTCTGTCCGAGTGGATGCGGGGGTGGCTGGGGACGGTGGCGAGGGCGCTGAGCGTAGCAGCAGCGAGCAGCGGCGCGCGGCGCACCAAAGCCAGCAGCAGGAGAGTGTGGCCGGGGCGGGGGCCGGGGGCCCGCGGTTGGGACCCGGGGGGGGGGGGGATGTTGGGTAGGGAGCATTGCGGCGATCCCTATGGGGGGGGGGTCGGCTGGGGTGACACGGGGGCGGCGGGGGGCGGCTGCTAGAGGGCCAAGACCCTGACCCTCCTATTCGGAAGACTACAATGTTTCCAATGATCCCCTATAAAATAAAAAAAAAAAATCAAAAAAAAATACGATTTCACGAAATCCTGGTAGACAACGGAGTGTCTATAACTATGGTAAAATTATTGTGAGAGTATAATAAGACCGTAAGAAAAAAAAAAAAGATTTGTTTAGTTTACGGTAGTCGTGATTGATAAGTGGCTGGATGAATCAACGTTCGTAATGGTAAAGAGACGAGAATCAAGTATAAATGCCTCCGACAGTAAGAACTTCACGGCGCGGCAGGAGAAAGAGAGAACAGAGGCTCTCCTTCTGACGGCGACGGCATAAAAAATCAACGGCGATGTGAAGGCTTGAGGGAAAGACAACAATACCGTACCCACCAGCGGCCGCACTCGAGGGCCGAACCGGGGCCCCACCTAATACCGCCGGTACGCCCAGGACAGCGCGGGCACGAGCGCCGCGGCCGCGACGGCGGTGCGCTCTTTCGGGAAAACGCGGAGTTAAGGCGTTGTTTACACAACACATCAACTTAATACTAGCGCACCTAGCGACTTTAACTATTTATTTTAGCTGAACGAAATGTTAGGCAGCCGAAATTAATGTGAAAATAGCAGTTCCAGACCTGCGGAAATCGTTTTTGCAAAGTTTCATGGAGGTTCAAAACGTAGGAACAAAAGTGATTTACGAAAATGGTACACGTAAATGTACATCATTTCAAGAATTCTGCTCACCAGATCGAAGTCAAACTTACCAAACCGTTTTCTGCAGGTATAAAACTACTATTTACGCATTCAGTTCGCCTTGTCAACGTTTCGATAACTTTAAACAATGATTTAAAGTCGCGAGGTGGGCACATCAGCCACCGACCATGGCGGACATGCTTGCTTGGCCTGCTTTCGCGTTGTTGACACAACATGCCAACCAAATAAAATGAAAAAAATCACTGCTCTCATAACGTTACGATTTGAACTCATTCTTTGAGGCACACATTTAGTTGGCAGAACCGGGGCAAGTTTCAGTAAAACTGAAGTAGTTTTAAAGAAGGCAGTACGGTGGTCACGTGCGAATTTCAGTGGTGCTATCTCATTCTTGCGCTCGAAACTAAAGGCTGGCTTTGTTTGAACGCAGACTTTAGAGGTTTCTCTTTCGCTCCGTGTTGGCTCGTCTCGGCCTACCCCCTCCACGAAAAAATATCCCTTTCCCCTGTTCATTTTGCCTGACGAGTCGAGCATTACCATAGAAACTCGAATTTCAATTCAAATTTACAAAATTTCTGCAATACAGATTTCAACTAGACTTCAGAATCAAATGTACCAGATTACATTCTAAAGGTATGCTTAATATTATCGAATTCCCTTCAGCAGATTTTTTTCTGTCGTAAGGGGCCATATGAAACAAAACACGCACGTTTTCCAGCGATTTTAGAAGGCAACTCCGTTGCCTAAAAAATGTACCCTCCTTTTGGTCAAAGGCACGTACGACAAGCCGAATCAGTCCCTGGTGAGGGGACCTTGACAGAACCACACGACCATACGGTCATAACAGCGAGGTTCCCGCAGTTGGAATCGCCAGATCGCCGCAGTGGCCGCGGCTACCGCATCGCCGCCTCGAATCAAGCGGTGACGACTGCTGCAATACAGTGTGAAATATTTGCGAAGCATTCGGATAAGGTTTCTGGAGGAATTTGATTAAAGATGACTGCAGATGCAGCGACGAGACTTTAATCTAGCAGCGCCGACCGTGACGTTGCTGCTCCGGTGCGCGGAGCTCAGCTGTCGCGCCTCCGCCGGCCTCGCCTGCTGACGGGACCTGCTGCCGGCCCGCAGCGCGCCCGAGCCGAGCAGAGCCGAGT
Source organism: Frankliniella fusca (assembly GCA_029379305.1). NCBI lineage: Eukaryota > Metazoa > Arthropoda > Insecta > Thysanoptera > Thripidae > Frankliniella > Frankliniella fusca. Next base: position 293,825 of record JAHWGI010001092.1, on the reverse strand, counting down.
GGACTTTGATTCCATCAATACGAAATTTTATCCGCCTGAAAAGAAAAGAAAATCATTCGTGGACTTTTTCTCTTTTCTCCCCCGGGAGGTGCGCGCCGGTAGAGAGGGGGGCGGTTGGACATTGGCAGAGGGGGGAGAGGGGGGGTGGTGGGTGAGAGAGAGGGAGAGGGCTGTCAAATTACCGTCAACGGGGAGACAGCGCGCTGAAATACGAGAAAGACGTTAGAAAGATACACAGAGCAAAGCGCGGAGCGCTGCTGGGGGTGGGGTGGAGTGGGGCGGGGTGGGGTGGGGTGGGGTTGGGGTGGGGTCTCGCTTCCTCCAGCAGCGTGCCACGGCGCCTCGAGAGAACACAGCCCGACTCTCAGCCCCCCCCCCTCCCCCCCTTTCTAGCAAACGCCCCCCCCCCCCTCTTCATTCTCCTCCGCTGCACTATTACGAAAGCAATAGACTGAGAGTCGGACTCGCGCGGCCAGCCCGACCCGGCCCCCGGCCCGAGCAGACTTGAAGCTGAGTTCGATTGATTGCCTTTGGGATGGAAACTCCCAAGGTGCTGCTGCACGACCGGACCACCTCATGGTGATTCTATCATCTCTTAAGCCTTGACTTTATCGCTTTGAGATGATGGAGGCAGGCTATCATCAGCATCATGGGCCTCGGTGACGGAATGCATGGTGTACACGCCACTCTAACTATCCAGGACCTTACGCTCCTCATGCTGAGCTCGCATCACGACAGCAGTCGCATATTTGCAACATCACTGGCTGCTGTTTCACTTTTTTTTAAAAAACCTTATTCCATTCTTGAAACTCATTATCGTTTTTTTCTGATAACTGATTTTGACATTCATCTTTGTGCGATTTCTTTCACTTAAGATTTTGTTTAATTTCCTATCCTTTCCAAGAAACATACTCATATATTCCCAGATATCTCTATAAACATGGCTACTTCCAGAGTTTATCTTCGTGGAATCCGTTGATTTGCCGGTGTTTAAGGCTAGTGCGTTTTTAATTTGCTTAAGCTTAGCGCCCGAAAAACTTCAGGTAGACCAGCCGGCAGTACAAGCATGCACTGCAAGCAAGATGTTGCCTAACAATCAGGCGCTGGAAAAGCTTAGATAGACAGAACTTTACAATGTCGTTTAAAGAAATGATATTTTTCTACTATATATTCATATTCGCAGTGTTGGGCAAGAAACTCATTTTTTTTATCTAAATACAGATGCTAGATACTAACCGAAATACTATTGTCAGAGATAAGATATATACTAGATATCAGATCCAGAAAGTATATTGATAAAGATACTCCCTCGCGAGATGCCCGGACGCTTTAGAATGTCTTAAAGTCGTCCACGAAGTACGGAACAAGGACGGTAATACGTCCGAAAACCGTCGAAGTGTCCGAAAACTGACCCAGGCGGACGAAGAACGGACGGCAGAGCCGTCCCCGTTGCGTCCAACCGTCCGCGCAAGCGTCCTGCCGATTGGACGCTTATACCCTCGGACGTCACGTACGTCCGACCGATATATTAGTCCGGACACCTCCTCGGACGTCCTAGGAGCGTCCGACCGTCCCAGCCATCGTCCGATGGCTCTCAGACACCTCCTCGGACGTCCCTGGAGCGTCTGAACGTCCCAGCCATCCTCTCGGAAACCTCCTCGAATGTCCCTGGAGCGTCCGACCGTCCTAGCTATCGTCCGGTGGTTCTCGGACACCTACTCGGACGTCCTAGGAGCGTACGACCAGTCTTGACGCTTCCTCGGACGTCCTGCAGCCTTCCCCTTGTCAGAAAATCGTCCGCCTGCACTCGGACGCATTCTCGGCGTCCCAAAGTCGTCCGAACGTCCAGAAACCGTCTGGCTGCTCCAAACTCTAAGACCGCCCGAGATCTCGGACGTTTTTTTGATGATGGTTCTCGGACGGTCATGGGACGGTCTTCGGACGGTCATCGGCCGTCATCGGCCGTCATCGGACGGTCTTCGGACGGTCTTCGGACGGTCTTCGGACGGTCTTCGGACGGTCTTCGGACGGTCTTCGGACGGTCTTCGGACGGTCTTCGGACGGTCTTCGGACGGTCTTCGGACGGTCTTCGGACGGTTTTCGGACGGTTTTCGGACGGTCTTCGGACGGTCTTCGGACGGTCCTCGGACGGTCTTCGGACGTCCTGTAGGCGTCCAGCACGGTCAGACGGCTGCGAAGAAACAAGCGTCTTTGCGCAGAAGTCTCTATAAGGACTCAGTGGCTGAACGGTTACGGTGACTGCTCTTCAACAACGAGGTACAAGGTTCAAATCTAGGTAAGGTACAATGAAATTATCGTGAAAAGGATTCGCGGGGACGGCCGGACGCTCTAGGGACATCCAGGGAGGTGTCCGAGAGCCATTGGACGATGGCTAGGACGGTCTGACGCTTCAGGGACGTCCAGCGTAACCTTTACCCGGGACGGGACGGAGGGTCCCCGGGGACGGCGCTCGGACGACGCGTCCAGCCTCCGGACGGTGGAGTCGTCCTACAATCGTCCAAAATTGAGACTATAGGACGTCCGCCGGACGTCTACGCATGCGTCTCTATATCATCCTATAACCGTCTACTTAATCGCGCGAGGGCTAGATACTCAAAAGTATCTCAGATACTTTGCTAGATAATCGTAAAAACAACACTGCTAACGTAACGGCCATTTTTAATGCCAGTATTTTGGCGTTTTCTCGGAAACGCCATTTTTAGGCTATTTTTAATGCCAATTTTTGGCGTTCTCCGAAAATAACGCCAATTTTTGGCGTTTATTTCAGGGCTAGCAGAACCCTAGGGTCCCTTGAGTTCCTAAGGTCCCTTGGGGGCCTAATGTCCGTAGAGTCCCGAGGGACCCAAGATCGCACTGCTGAAATTATACGTGAAAAAGTAGCACCACGGCTTAACACTTAGAACACTGAAAAACTAAATTGCAGAGTAGCTAGAAAATAAACACCGTAGCTTTGAAATTAGCTGCGCCTTTACAGCTAAAAATTAGTACACCTGCTTTTTTTTCTCAGACGTGCGGATTATTTTTCTTTTGCGTGTGGAGAGAGAGAGAGAGAGAGAGAGAGAGAGAGAGAGAGAGAGAGAGAGAGAGAGGGGGGGGGGACAGAGAGAGGTGCCTAACGCGTACCGGGCATGTCACAGCTTCTTAACCAGTCCTACCGAGCGTTGCCCGGGAGGAAGGTGGTAACCACCAGGTTAACAAGTCTCCGGACGTGCTTAGTCGAGAGGGACGGGCGCGGGGGGTGGGGTGGGGCGGGGTGGGGTGGGGCGGGGTGGGGTGGGGTACGACGCGGCTGCGCCAGTGCAGTGGCGGGAACCACCAGGAAACGTTCTTGGGGAAGTCTTGACATTATTCGCGTCCCTCCGGAAGTGGCGCGGGCGGGGTGGTGAAGGGTACCGCCCCGCCCCGCCCCGCCCCGCCCCGCCCCGCCCCGCCCCACCCCGCCTCGCCTCGCCACACCACCGTTCGGGTGAGGTAAGATCCCGGTGCAACTCTCGTGCACTCTCGTGGGTTATACTAGGATACTGGGTGACGGGCCGGGCGGGGCGGGGCGGGGCGGGGCGGGGCGGGGCGGGGCGGGGCGGGGCGGGGCGGGGTGGGGCGGGGGGCGGAACGGGGGGCAAGGGCCACCAGGGCACAGCCCTGCACTGCCGACTGATTCAGAAGATCGCTCTCTTCCCCCAGTCCTTGTCGCACTCATGGCGGTGTAGGCCTGTGCGATTAATCGAACAATTGACAACAATCGACAATTATTTTATTAATTGACAATGAATGTGGAGTACCCAATTCGATGGTCGATTGGTGCAACAAGGACGGAGGGATGAGAGCGATCTTCTGAATCAGTCGGCTGGGCGGGCGTCGATGCCTATACTTGGCGTCCGAAAGCGGCATAAGTGGAAGTGAGACCGAGTGAGACGGTCGCTCCGGGCCGTCGATCCCTCTCACTCCAACTCATTTTCGGAAGCAAGCGGGCTTCTGGATGCCCACCCGGCGCAGGGCTCTGCACCAGGGTGGAGTAGAGAGACGGTAAAAACGAGGTCTGATTTTTTGAGGAAAAAGGGAAAACTTTGAGGACTTTGGATACTTTGAGGAAAACGCCTTAGATTTTGAGGAAGTCTCCTCAAAATTTGTAGAGATTTCCCTTATTCTTTGAGGAGCCTTCCTCAAAATCTAAGGCGTTTTCCTCAAAGTATCCAAAGTTCTCAAAGTTTTCCCCTTTTCCTCAAAAAATCAGACATGGTTTTTACCGTGGACCGACGAACCACCTCGCCAATCCCGCTGGACCCAGCCCCGTTCAGGAATGCTCAATGGGGGCGGGGGGGGGGCAAGAGCGCGGGTGACGGGGGCGGCGGGGCACGGGATATGGGATGGTCGATGATTGTTCGGATCAGTACGACTGTTTTTGTCTCGACAGGTCAGCTCCGCTCTTCCCCATCTCACTTCATTTTGCCTCAGTGGGCGGGGTGGGCCGGGGTGGGGCGGGGCAGAGTGAGGCAGGATCCACGAGACGGCTGGGAGGTTGGAGCAGCCAGATTGCAAAATAGCAGTTTTTTTTTTTTGTGTGTGTGTTTTTCTTCAGAAGGAAAGAAAATGGTAACGGAAAGGGAGCTGGTTCGTGGAGGGTGCTGCCGGTGGAGGGTGGGGCGGGGAGGGCAGGGTGGGGTGGTGGGGGCGGGGTGGGGTGGGGTGGGGGGGGGGCGGGGCAGGGTGGGGTGGGTAGGGATCAGTAGCTCATCAGCCGCGGCCGCGCACAGCGCACAGGCAAGGCAGCTTCCTCATTCCCAGGGACCCTCCAAGACGCGCTTAGGGGGTGGGGGGAGGGGGGGGGGCGGCTGGACAAGCCTGCTATCCGTGCACTCCCCGCCCGCCCCGCCCCGCCCCGTTCTACAGGAGAGATGACTCGCCCGGGGGCCCGAGGCCCGCAGAATACCTTCACAACTGCATCGCAGCGCAGGGAGGGTACACTGGAAGATGAGAAAAAGGAAATGTGACATGTGTCACGTGTTATCATGATGATGCACTATCTCTGGACAGAACGTTTCTTGATGCACTCCTCTTCATGCCAAAGGATATCAGCAACACAGAGAGAGTGCAGCGAGAAACGTGACACATGTCTCGTTAGATTTTCCAGTGTTTTCGCTGCAGCAAAGGGAGTCAGAAGCTGCCACCCTTAGGGTTGCTGAACCGTTAAAATGCACAGAGAGGAAATATATTTAAGAGAGGAAATGAATATACCCATCTAGCAAGTATCGCGGAGCTCTGACCGTCACGGGGGGGCGTGACGGTAGCACTGTAGTTTTGTGCATATTCCGATGTGTGTGGTCGCCGAGGTGGTCTGCTCGAGCGTGAAAGACACACGTGGAGCTGCTTGGATTTCAATTCAAAAACCCCTACAAGCTAAACCAGCGTGAAGTTTCCTAGATCTTTTACACACACACACACACACACACACATTCACACACACACACACACACACACACACACACACACTTAGAGAGCAAATAAGTAAACGAATGAGAATTCACACGACGACACCCCATAGAAGAATGCCCGCCCGGCCCCGCCCCACCCCGCCCCACCCATACCTGCCCCACCCCGCCCACTTGCCCCTGTGCACGAGTTAGCCGCGCAGACGCGGTTATCATTCAGTTAATCGGTCGGTCAGTTAGTTCCTGGCGCGCAGACTCACAGCGCTGCTCCTGCTAGGACAGAGCCGCGGCGCGGCGGGCGGGCAGGTCCTCGGAGAAGTGGGATGGCCCACCCCACCCCAGCCCGCCCCACCCCACCCCAATCCACCTCGCCCTGCCCCGCCCCGCCCCGCCCAGTTAGGGCTAGGCAGTCGGCCAGGCCAGAACCCCTTTAGCCCAAGGGCCCACGGGCGGGTGAGGCCGAACCGAGCCGAGCCGAGCAGAGCCGAGCAGAGCCGAGCCCTGCGAGAAGCAGGCGCGGAGGCAGCTCCGCCCGGCAGCCAGAGCCAGCGACCCTCTGGCCTAGAAAGGCTGCACCTCCCCCTCCCCTCCCCTCCCGCTCCGCCCTCCCTTAGGCCCTTGCCTCCCCCCCCCCCCCCCCGCCCGCCCTCTGCGCGCTGTCCTTTGACGGAACGACATCAAAGCTACTATAATCGGCCTCTCCAACCTCGCCTCTGCCACGCCCCGACCAGGCCCGCCCCGCACTGCCCCGCCGCGCCCCGCCCCGCCCAAAAGACAAGCTTTGGAGTACTTTCCTGATCGCACTTTGTAAACAAGCTTCTCGAGACGGATCGAGACGGGAAAGGAGCCAGCGAGGGGTCCATCACTATAAATTGAAGCGTGCACGACTTTGTCTGTTGTTTTATATCGCAATTTTCTTCGATTTACGAACTTTGTCTGATTTTTCTGAATTTTTCTTGATTTCTTTTTTTCTGATTTTCACTGTTTCTTTTAAAAGATTATTTCCTGATTTTTTTTTTTTTTTTTTTTTTTTTTTTTAATTTAGGTCAGGGACTACTCGGAGGGCACACACTGCGCGGGGATATCGCCTACCTGTACCGGCTGTTGCAGCACTACTGAACGGGCCGTGGCGCCGAACGGGTTCAGGCAAAAGCGAGACATTATTACGTACTCAAGGAGACATCCGGGACGTGTGGCCTATGAATGAAAATTCTCACACTTGTTCCTACAGGTAAAAGGAATCGAGTGAGAAAGCATATACAGAACATAACGTCTAGACATTTATTAGAAAAAAATAGATACATATATATATATCAACTTATTCATCACATACAGTTGCATAATCGAGAAGAATATCGAGGGAGTAGACTTAGTCGTTTGACGCACACGTCGACATGGAAACGACCAAAAAATTATGAATTGAGAGGATATGCATATCAAAGGAACAGCGAAAAAAAATTACAGAGAGGAAAGGGACCCGCAGTCGTCTGCTCGGCACCCTGAGGGTTGCAGTGGGAGCGGGTTTGTGATCGCAGCCCCAAACACGCCGTATTTAAGAATTTTGTTTCTCCCTCGGCCTCAACCAACGAATCACACGCTGGAGACAACACCATCACACGGTGAAAACAATGACTAAATTTATGAGGAAAAAGGGAAAAATTGAGGGGCTCCCATGATATCAGGGAAACGTCGAATATTTTGAGGGAGTTTTCTCAGTAAATGTAAAAAGTTTCCTATTTTTTTCTTTAGATATATTTATATTGTTTTGAGGTGGTGTACTCAAAATCTGAAGAGTTTTCCTCAGAGTGAGGAAGTTTCTCATGGCTGTCCCTTCTGCCTAAATAAAGCAGACACTGTGTTTACCTCGCGCCTTCCAGCGGCAGCAGTCTACAAGGGAAGTAAAAGTCAGTTTCGAGTTTGTTACGACACGACTAGCTTGTCGCGTAAACTATCGACGAAACACTAAATAACAAACGCGTCTCGGGTCGGGTCTTTCAAACTTCCCGCGCGGCCGCGTGTCACCTTTATCAGAAACGATTACCACGTTTTCATACCACCACCACCACTACCACCACCACTACCACCACCACTACCACCGCCTCCACCGCACGATACAAATAATCATCCATCAACGAAAGCGGCGGAAAGGGGGGAAAAATAAAAACCTTGACGAGAACACGGACGCGAAACTCTGCGCGCAGCCAGGGTATCTTGGCCTCCAGCGCCATCCATCAGAGCGAGAGAGAGAGAGAGAGAGAGAGAGACCTTCGACACGACGCGGAACACGGCGCGGGGCGCAGGGCATGGCCAGGGCGCCGCTGCGGCGCTCAGTCGCGCTCAGTCGCTGTCGTCGGCCTCGTTGCAGCGCGAGAGGTTGAGCGGCCGGCGGCACTCGTCGTCCGAGCCGTACAGCACCTGCTCCTCGTCCGACTCGTTGATCATGGAGAAGGCCGGGTTGTCCTTGGTCAGCGCCTGGTCTGCGGGACCGACAGAGAACGCCCTTTTCACTTTCACAACTTCTTATTCATTCATTTATTTATTTATTTATTTATTTATTTATTTATTTATTTATTTATTTATTTATTTGTTTGTTTTATTTATGAACACCCCAAGACCGCTGCTCCAGTAAGGGACAGTACACACAAATATTGGCTGTGGCAGGTCAAAAGGTCATACAAAATGTGCCAAAACACAAATTTGGATTATCCGAAAGATCTTCAGTTGTTTTTTTTTTTTTTAATTGTGTTGTATCATAGTTATTTGAAGTATTTTTCGATTTGTACTTGTTAGCGTATCGAGAAGCCATATAGCAGTACTGGCAGTACACCGGAGCTGCTGCACCGGGGGAGGGGGACGAGGCGGGCACAGCATCCTACAGGCACCGTGGGAGTTAGGCACCCCCGCCGCCCGCCCGCCCTCACCGCCCTGTTCCGGCCCTGCATGCCGTAGTCTAACCACAAGAGTGCATGGGGTTTCCCAGAGGCTCCGCCCCGCCCCGCCCCGCCCCGCCCTGTTCCGCTCCGCCCCCGCCCCACCCCCACGGGGTATTGCCGCGCGCGCTGCGCCCTGCTGCGGCCGCACCCGGCCCCGCGCGGAGTATCGACGCCCACCCCTTTAACAGCCCCGCCCCGCCCTGATCACCAGGGTTGCGGTGAATGGCAGTAGTGTAGACGGCACATCAGGGCACTTCAGCCCGAGCGCGTACAAGGGACACACAGTTGCACCACGGTAATTTTTCGCTTATTTTTAGCCCCCTTTTTTTAAAAATTAAAAAAAAAAAACCTGTTACCCCTTTTTTAGCAGATGATACCTTAACAGCTTTACTATAAAACATATATAGCAAATATAAAGCAAATGAGATTGACCTGACAATAATGCTGTATAAAACTAACGACCTTGTTGCTCAGTTTGCTGCCAGGCACAGCAGGCGATTAAATTTAGGCTAAATATTTTATAAAATCACTGCTTGAGCTCCTTCAGATAGGCAAATTGCGTTTAGCGCCTGGTGGGTAGGCAACTGAAGGTACATGCCCCTGCAAGGTAGGCAATAGCCCCCTCCAGTAAAAGTTTCTGCACACGCCCCTGGGTGTATAGTGCCTGAGGGGCTGGTGAGTGGCTTGCTTGCTGGCTGGCTGGCACGCAGTCCGCGCGAAGCAGGGTGTAATATAAGTAATATGGGTAATATTGATGTAATATCGACAAATAAATGAGAAATATCAAAGTAATATGAAGGTAATATCAGTAAAATTGGTGTCATATCAGTCCCGAGTACGAAGGAATAACAGAGTTGACGTGGTTCGACACCCACGCAGACCCAGAGCTCATCCCCGTACCCGAGCCACTCACCTGCCGGGTGCAGCGGCGCCGGCGAGTACACGTAGGCCATCGTGAAGGTGTAGAAGTTGAGCAGGCCGTAGAAGCACATGAAGTGCGCCGAGCTGGTGTAGGTGGTGCTCAGCTGCGACACGAAGTCGTCCTCCAGCACGCCCGCGCCGTACCGCATCCCGGCCAGCACCAGGGTCACGCCCACCACCATCATCATGAAGAGCGACAGGAACCGTAGGCGCATGTCTGCCGGGCGGGACACCAAGTTGCGTCACTTAGCGTTGCACGTGGTTGCGTACGAGGGGGCCACCACTTCGGCTTAGGATGTACACAGGATTACGTGATTACAGGGATTACACCTGAATTTTTTGGGATTACACATGAATTCCTGAGACTAAAACCACTAAATAAGAACAATTAGGTGAAATTTAGTGATAATTCTTCAAAATTTAGTTAAGGATTACACAGGGATTCCACTGACAACTGTGCACAGGATTACGGGAGTGGTGGCCCCCTCGGTTGAGTAGCGTCACACATTACCGGGGGAAGTGGGGGGGGGGGGGGGGGGGTTACAATTATCATGGGGCCACACTTGTAAAAGTCTACAACATTACAACACTTGAAGTCGTAACTTTTCGACATTTGTTATGGATTTTTTTTCCCGTAACACTCACAACTTTTTTTTTCACAGTGAATTACAAAGCAACACTTTGCAGACTCTGAACAGTGTTGCAGGACCTTCACTGGACCTCTAAGACTCCCATAATATTTGCTACTAACCGGTTACAAATATAACGGAACCTTGAAACACGATGGGGGAGGGAGGGAGGGAGGGAGGGTGATTCTCCGACTAATGAGGTCCTAAAGTACTTTTGTTCCCCCGTCCCTCCCCGTCTTCCAGCAGAGCGATTCCGGTGCGCGCACTCTAGGCCCACTCCGTGAGTGCGAGAGAGCCAGAGCGCACTCGCATCCTCGACAGACTCCTTGAGAGCGAGAGAGACAGAGCGGGGAGTGCGTGCACCGGAATCGCTCTGCAGGGCCCTCCGGTTTATGATCGACCCTTACCGAAGAACGGCATGGAGCGCAGGTCGGTGTAGGCGCGCAGCATCAGGTAGAGGAGGTACACGGCGTAGAAGCCCGCCACCGTCATCAGGAAGGCTTTGTACCCCTGGAGAGAGACGACAGCAGAATTAATTTATACACGTAAACAAGGATTGAAGCAACCCAAATTTTCAAGTACAACACTGGTAAAACGAATGTTTAGTTTCTAGCTATGCATCATGGTGTATAGATGGCAATTCTATACATGACATGATGTATGGCAGGAACTGAACATGACAAGATGTTTAACACCTATACACTTCGCAAATGTTTAGAGGTTAAACATTTTGTGATGTATAGAAGTATAAACTTGGGCGAAGCTTCACATGGAAAAGCATATGGATTACCACGCTGCGCCAAGTGTATAGTCAACTGAACACTTGCAAAGTGTTTAGAAAATAAATATCTGCTGATGTATAGTTTGAACTAAACATGATATAGTGTTTAAGTATTAAACATTAGCAACTAAACATCATTTGATGTCTAGAACTATACATTTGTTTCGCATTTGTTTTACCAGTGAAATGTCGTATAATTTTCTAAATTATCCTGAATTTTGCCTTTTAAAAAATTGTTTCTTTTTCAGAGGTTTTCTGAGAAATTTTGGAAATCAATTAAATTTTCGTGTATTTTTAAAACAATTTACCCCCCCCCCCCCTTCCCCGAATTTTTCTGAATGTGGGCTCACGTTGTAGTCGGCGGCGTCGAGGCGGTGGTTGTAGGTCGGGTCGTGCAGCTCGTTGCACTTCTGCCAGGAGGCCATGACCACGGCGCCCAGCCAGAGCAGGCCGACGAGCAGCAGCTTGGGGACGTAGAAGGCCACCCAGCGGCGCTCGCACTGCCGCAGCCCGTGGTAGATGCACAGCCAGAACAGCAGCAGCCCGCACAGGTAGGTGGCCTGCAGCACCGCGTCCAGCATCCCGGGGATCCACGAGCTCGTCAGGAACATCATGGGGAAGATGGGGTCTGCGCGGGAGAAGAGAGAAACCAACAGGTATTGAATACGGAGCGCGAGGGGGGATCACTTCGAAAAATCTTTGAGCAGAACCCAAAAATATCATTTGAAAAGTCAAAATAAAAAAAAAAATCAAAATAAAATCAATGAAAAAGTTACAAAAAATCAGAAAAATCGAGAACAAATGACCCAAAAACTAAGGAAAATGGGAACAAAACGAGAAACAAAACAATTTTTTTGTAAAATATACGGACAATTTCTTTATTCTCTCGAAAAATCAAAAGAAAAATCAAAATCTAAATTTAAAAAAAAAAATCAAAAATAATCAAAAATCAAAGAATCATTGTACACATTTCGTTTGAGTCACGCCTGTCACGCCGTTCCGTACCCCGCTTTTAAGAAAGGGGTTACATGGAAATTCACCGAACGCGGCCCATTATTAACGTGGCCTACGTACCTACAATTTTTTTACATGGGCTAGCATAGGGAAGGGGGTACGGAAACGCCGTTACATAGTCCGTACCCGACCCCACCTTACCGTTGAAGAAGAGCAGGAGCGGCAGCAGCATGGACAGCCAGCGCTGCTCGATGGACCAGTCGTGCGAGGGGAACTTGCGCAGCCCGTGCGCGTACCACATCTGTAGCAGGAGAACAACGCGCTCAAGCAAGAGGGGGAGGGGGGGGGCAGCGGGGGAGGCTCTCTGAATACGCACCATGGTGATGAAGGTCATGACCAGGAACACCAGGCGGAACCAGATCTCGATCTGAGTGAAGTCCGGACTGTACGTGCGGAACTGGAAAGAAGAAGTAGAGGATTGCGGTACAGTTTCGCGAGTCTCTCTCTCTCTCTCTCTCTCTCTCTCTCTCTCTCTCTCTCTCTCTCTCTCTCTCTCTCTCTCTCTCTCTCTCTCTCTCTCTCTCTCTCTCTCTCTCACTAACTCTCACCCACTCCCTCTCACTCTCTCCCTCTCCTCTCACTCTCTCTCTCTTCTCCTCTCCCTCTCCGTAGAGGGCTGCGACAGCGTACTCACATAGAAGGTGATCTCCTTGACGTTGTAGGTGTGGCTCTCGAGGCCGTAGAAGTGGATCTCCAGCATGTAGTGCGTGTAGGCCAGGTAGCCCAGGTGCAGGACCACCACCTCCTCGCAGTCCTGCCAGCGGCAGTGCAGGTGCCTCGTCCTGCGAAACCAACAAAAACCACAAACATTTCATTTTCATTTCATTTTCATTTTTTATTTTTTTTTAAGTCCAAGAATTTGTTTTATTTGATAGGAAAACTCAAAATAATTCGGAAAATTTTCAAAAAGCACAATTATTAAAAAAAAGTAGATAAATGAGCAGAAAATTTAGGAAACACTGAGAACATGTACACCGACAAAACAAAATATATTTGTGAAAGTGAGAACGAATGAACCGAACCTGTTGTGGCTCGCGTCCCCCTTGAGCAGCATAGTCGGGCGGTGGCTCTCGTTAATGCCGTACACGGTGACAGCGATGTGCACCGCCTTGTCGTACAGCTCGTCTGCAACACGGTGGAGAGGAAGGTCATCAGAGAGCACCCCGCAACACACTGATAAATCAAGTGTTCAACCCTTCAACACTTTTAAGTGTTCAAATACCATTTAAACAAATAAAAGTGTTCAACAGAGTTGTTGTGCACTTACAAGTGTTCAACTCAAAGTTGTGCACTTAAAAGTGTTCAACTCCCCAGTTGCACACTTCCCCGGTTCAGTGCGTCTGAGCTAAGGAAGTGTGTAACTGGGGAGTTGAACACTTTTAAGTGCACAACTTCTGAGTTGAACACTTGTAAGTGCACAACAACTCTGTTGAACACTTTTATTTGTTTAAATGGTATTTGAACACTTAAAAGTGTTGAAGGGTTGAACACTTAGATTATCAGTGCAGAATCGATGGGGCCACTGCCGATTCCACTCTTCTTGCAGAGATGAGAAACGACTTGTACACGTCCCGGGTTCAGCCCGTCCCATCCCCGTCGGTCCCCTCGCCTAGTCGTCCCATTTTTATTTTTTGTTTTGTTTTTTAAAATAAAATGAATATTTTTTTGAAAATGTTTATTCAGAGAAACAAGGGATCGCACGAATAGAATGCGACCGTCATTCATTATTCGGAAATTGCCAAGTTTAGCCTGCTTGCAGAGCGCCTGTTAGATAGGCAACGCCATCAGTGCTGTGCGTGTGTGTACTGCGGGCTGGCCCACCCGGAGTTTCGCAGGCGCTAGCTCTTGTAATAAGCTTAGGAAAGCTGAGAGAAAAGACGCACTATTCAAATGGTCGCAAGGACCAGTTCAAAGAAGTGACACCAGGGAGTGCGTGATTTTATAATTGTGTATGAAGGACGCGGAAAGGGGACCAGCGTTAGAACGGGACGAACTGACTGCCTCGTTGGACCGACAGCAAAAAGTACACGAAAAAGTACCCCGGGACAAGATATGGTTGATGGTTGCAAGCAACAGGACAGGGGACGAGTTGCAAGCTGCACCACTCCGCAATAAAGCTGTGCGAATCGAGGTTTTGGGGTTCGAATCGAATCGAATTTCGTCAAATCTCCTTCGAATCGAATCGAATCTTTCCAAATCCGAGTGCGAATCGAATCGAATCCAATTTTGACGCCCCACCCCCACCCCCACCCCCCACCACACAAACAAATTAGATTTACTAAAATATTTAAAATTACACTTCAAACTAAAGGCTAGTGGCTAGTGGGTCCCACACATCTTTGCAAAGGCGCGCTCGCACCCTCTTTTTGTTTTTAAAAAGAAAAAAGAAACATGCTAAAACTAATGATTTGGTGGCGAATATTGGCTGATTCGAAATTTCGAACCTTCGATGCCGAATCATAACCGATTCGGAGCCAAATCACTGGTATAACTACGACGTAACTGTACTCTTGAATGAAGTGTACAATTACGCTTAAAGAGGTTACGCTTGAAATCAAGCGCAGGAAAGAATTATCCCCTGCTTTTAGATAGGACAAATAGGAGCAGCGGATAGACCTGTTACGTTTGATTTCAAGCGTAAACTCAGTACGATTGTAAAATGGGCGTAAGGTTACGCCTTAGTTTTACCAGATTCGATTCAATTCCGAAGCATTCGCACAGCACCACCCCGCCCCGCACCCCCTGACGTACCGTCCACGTTGTCGGTCTGCACCTTGGCGATGAGCCAGAGCTGCTGGTGGTAGCTGGAGAGGGCGGGCGTGCGCAGGATGAAGGGCGCCCGGGCCGTGGCGAGCTGGTCGGGCGACAGCGCCGGCCGCAGCGAGGTCGCGCGCACCTCGCTCTGGGCCGTGATGGAGGGCCCCGCCAGGCCGATGAGCACGCTCAGCCCGCAGCACGCCAGGAAGGTGACGATCACCATCAGGAACTCGCGCTTGTGCATCGTGTAGAGCCGCATCTGCACCGACCTGCGGGTGACAGGACAGCAAGGACGAGGGTGACGGCGGGTGCTGAGGGTGGCGACCCAGGATCCGGGCGACGACCCGGGTGGTGAACTGGGTTGAGATCCGAGTGACGACCCGGGTGCCGACCCGGGTGCCGACCCGGGTGACGATCCGGGTGACGACCCGGGTTACGACCCCCGTTACGACCCCCGTGACGACCCCCGGGTGACGACCCGGGTGACGATCCGGGTGACGACCCCCGTGACGACCCCCGGGTGACGACCCGGGTGACGATCCGGGTGACGACCCGGATGACGACCCGGGTGTCGACCCGGGTAACAAGCCGGGCAACAAACCCGGGCCCGGGCGACGACCCGAGTGACGACCCGGGTTGCGACCCGTGGAACGGCGACGAGGGTGACGGTCCGGGTGACGAGCCCTCGGGTGGCACTCACCTCTCGCAGCGGTCGTGGTGGTAGGCGGGCGCGAGGTAGCGGTTGAACTCGCTGAACACGTCGCTGAACTGCACCATGACGTTGCGCAGGCGCGCCGCCCAGCCCGCGCCACTCCCGGACCCGGGGCTGCGGTACGAGTAGCCCATGTTGGCGTCCAGACGCATCTTCATCTGACGGGAGAGATATTGAAACAATAACTTTATTAAGGACCGCTCCCTGTTTGGAGTCACCGCCCGCTGTTCTGGCGAGGTGTAGCAGCACAGCCAGAGCCGTCGGATTCCGAGATTCGGTTTCGTCCACTTTTTGTCTATCTGTCCTTGTCGCACTCATGGGTCGAAGCCACAAGGAGCAAGAGAGAGAGACGAGGGGGGCCGCGACTCATGCAATCATGTGTTCATAATCGGTGCAATCTTTGCAATCAAAGTAGAAAAAAACCTGCGTAGTTTTAGAGAATTACTTGACAACATATTCTGGACGCACTTAGCCTAAATAGCTCAAAAACATACTTAAATACTAATTAATTCGAAAATAAAGCTAAAGCTGTGCAATCCAGCGCAATCGTGCAATCTGTGTTCACGCTTTGGTCGAGTCGCGCCCCCCTCGGAGAGAGAGGACACTACTAACCGCTTTCCGGAATCAGATGGCAGAGCGGAGCGCCCGCCACCGGCCGTGTAGGCAAACCCGCTCACCACAGCGCTCGGGCGGGTCTGCCTACCCCGCGCCAGCCGGGCGCTGAGCCTGCCTGCCTGCCTCGCCAGCCGGCCGGTGTGCACGTGCACGCCACTCGGGAGACACGAGACACGCGCCCGCCACACGGGAGGGAAGAGTTTGCCTACATCTGGTGGCCCGTGGCGTAGGCGAGGGGCCCTTGAGCCCCCCCCCCCGGGTACCCCCGAGTCCCCCACTCCCAAAATATAGGTGTACAAACGAGTTGGCGAGTTGATCCATTTTCGCGAGTTGGGCGCGAGTTTTCGCGAGTTGAACGCGAGTTGGGCTCGGGCAAGTGTACAAAGAGTTGGCGAGAGAGAGACCCCTCTCGGGCGTAAGCAGCTTGCAGCTTTGACTCCATCAGCTTAAGGCGTTGGAGCGCGAAATCCGTTACAACGCCCGCTGCGTCATGTCCCCTACCCCCTACCCGCAGGGGATGCCCCGCCCCCGCGCCGAACTGTCATCCCCGCACTGTGAGAAACCGGCTCGTCCAAGTACGACAAATTGTATTGTTTTGCATTACGTCAAGGACTTGCACGATTTAAACTTCACATTTACGGCAAATTTCAAAACATAATTACATGTAGATGATAAGTACAAAATTTCTTACGACTTGGCGAAAAACGATTACGGTTCTTCTCGCACACTGGGAAGATTTCACGCGAATTCACGAGATTTTATCTGATATTTAACGTATTTGACGGAAAAATCTCATCTTGCGTGCGGTGCCATCTCATAAATTCATGACATGATTTCAGACTTTTATGACATTTTTGATCCAGCCAACTTGCAAATACTTAAGTTTCGGTCAGTAACAACGCGACCCGAGGCAGAGCCATGGATTTTTTCCCCGTAAACCGAAGGCTATTTTTTTTATTTTTTTTAAGTGCCATCACTCGCGTGGCTTGTTCGAAAATAATTTGAAGCTTGGTCCAGATTTCATAACCCAGAAGTCCAGATATAAACAAGTCCCCCCCCCCTCTCCCAACAGATTCACCCCACTCTTCTCTCTCTCTCTCACACACACACACAGAGAGAGAAGGGTGCGCGCACACCACTTGCACTGCACGGCAGCTAGGGCTTATTACCCTTCGCAGCAGCGCGCCGCGCCACGGCTGCTGATGGCAGCTGACACCTGTCAGCCGCTGTCAGCTCGTCGCGTCAGCCCGCGGGGTAGCGCTCGCTGACACTTGCTCCCCTACGACGCGGCGCGAGAGGTTAGGAGGGTCTCCTCCTCCTCCTCGTCGGCCTGCAGAAGCAGCAGCAGCAGCTCACCGTGGCCCAGGGCCGAGCTGCGCGCCGGGCACGACGACCACCTGCTCGGCGATGGTGTCGTCGGCGTCCTGGGGCGAGGGGGTGGACGACGGGAAGCTGGGAGGAGGCTAGAGGAGGCCCAGCGAGCTGATGAGAGCCAAGCGCGGGCCAGGCGGTGCTGGGTGCTGCGCGCGGCACGAGCACTGCCCTGCCCCGGGCCCGACCCCCCCCCCCCCCACCTAGGGGGTGGCCACCAGCGGGCTGTATCGATCCTCCTCCTCCCCCGGTCCGGGCCGCGGCCGGGTGCGCTCTAACAATACCCCGGCCTTTTTCTTTTATTTGCAGGACAACCCAAATCGCTGCAAATTGACGGGAAAGTTGGGCTTACGCGCGCTCTCATGCACCCCAACACCGACCCGAGGGGGGTGTGGTGTTCGTCCGAAAGCCTCGTTGTTCCGAGAGGAAATGCAACGGTTGAGCATAACCGTCGGTATTTCGGGCACCAGGTGTAGGCGATTGTTTTGAGTTATTACTTCCCATCTAAATTAAGATACAATTTATTTATACATCACATAAGGAAGATGACTGCACTAAAAAAAAAATTCATTACATAGTGTAAATGTCCTGACACAGGAAACAACATAATTCAATGAAAACAAAACGATTTTTTTCTAACTTATTTTAGTCCAAGATGTTGCACTCATCAGTGAATAAAATCTTTCGTGAAGCTAGTCTCACTGAGATATAGGTAAGCAAACCACACAAGCACAGTTTTGATTCCGTGCTTTATCCAGTGTAAGCCACTGATTTATCCTATCTGGTACAGTGTTTATTGGATACAGGAGAACCCTCGGCAGTGTCTTTAGGTATAAAGTCTAAAGTCTTGGGTATTAAGTCTATCTCACATGAGGGATGACACCAGATATGAGTTTGCTTGAACACAGGAAAGTTAGGGAACAAACTCAGGGGAGTCAGATTTTTTTGAACTCTTGGGTCCGGCTCTCTTAGAGCCGGTAAGCCATTCTCATTTAACAAGTCCAAGCTTCTTTGCTTCTATTTCATAAATGAGAAGGCGCCACATTTTCACAACAAATACTTCTGCTTCTTCATCAAGAACCTATAAACAGAGATCCAATTTTTAATCCAGCTGAACTGATTGAAGCAATTTGGAGACGAGAAATGATTTCATACAACTTACCATTTGTACATCATCAAGAATGCCCTGAGGTGCACTACCTGCCATTACTTTCGAACAAATAAAATCAACTAAAGTAGGTTCAGGTTCTCCTATGTATTCAATAATCTTTTTGTTTATCCATGGTCTTATTCTCTTCTCCATTAAAGTCTGGAAAAAGATAAAGCAGTATCAGTATTGGAACGTTACGAACTGAAATTTACCACCTTTCAGCAAAATACAACATACATTATCAACAGCTGACCAGTCAAGCTCATATTGAAAGAGAGCTTGCTTTTCTGTAGGAATTTTCTCAATAAGGGACTTAATGTGTTTCCTCTTTTCCTCCTGAATTTTGTTAATTTCATCTTTTTTCTCTTTTTCTTTGTCTTTTTCGTCTTTCTTCTCATCCTTCGGTTTCTTTTTCTCATCACCATAATCTAAAACAGGAAAAAGAATAAAAATTAATTGAGATTTAAGTTGTTTTTTTCAACACTTACTGAGAGTAAACTGGTAAAATGTTTAATTTACCAAGAGGAATAAGCTTTCTTTTCTTTCCAGAACCTAAACTGCTATCCTCGTCGTCGTCTGTATTGAAAGCTTCCTTAATACCCATTTTCTTCTTTTCTTTTTTCTTCAAATCAATCTTAGCTGGAGAGATCCAATTACCTGCAGATCCATTACTGGGTGCAGGGCAAAATGCTACATCTTCTTCAGGAGGACCGTCATCATAATGATGATCATCATCGTCTGGTGAGCTGGGAGCGGGACTAGCTGGTCCAGATCCTGACGATACCTGTCGCTGGTGATGGTGATGATGGTGATGTTTATGGCGATGGTGGTGATGGTGGTGACCATCTTCACCATGGGACTTGGAGTCAGAATGGTCACTTCCTCTGCGCCTTTCGTGGTCACTTGAGTTATGTTCAGAATTGTCTCTCATCATACGCTCATGTTCCCTCTCTTGTCTTTCTAATTCCTTCTCTCTTTCCTTGGCAGCTCTTTCCATTTCACGCTCAATTTCCCTTTGCTTTTCTCTTTCTTTTTCCTTTTCTCTTTGTTTGAGGTTTTCCAAATTTACATCAATAATAATCTTCGGTCTATACTGATCTTCGTGCTCCTTCCGTAGCTACAAAAACACAATTAGCAATAAAAATATGTTCCAAGTAACTAAGCTAGAAGCAGAAAAACTATTAGGTATCTTGTATGGCAGAGCTGCAACTAACAACTGCACAACAATGAGACACTCCTCTTGTGACAACAATGACTAACCAGCAGTGCATCAAATTTCAGCTTACCCTTTCAAACTCAGCATTTGGATCAGCGTGCTCTTCAGAAAATATTTTGGTCCTTAATTCTTCCAGCTCATCCTTTTCCTTCTGCCTATCTCTAGTATCAGCTTCAATTTCTTTCTGGCGCTCGGCAAGTTTTTTCTGAAGCTCTCTACCTCTGCAAAAATTTATGACACAAATCACTTATTAGATGCCAAAAATTTCAATCAATAAATCCACATTTGCATTCCACTGAAACAAAAACAATGAAAAGCATCGGCCTCACTTACTTGTAGTACTTTATGTCATCCCTCTCATCGTCATAATCCTCGAGGAATTCTTTTAATTTCTTGGCCTCTTTCTCTCGCTCCTCCTCCTTGAGCCGCTCCTTCTCCCTCTCCTTGTCGAGGTCCTTGATCTTCCTCCGCTCCCTCGTCTCCCAGGTCCGCAGCCGCTCCTGGTACTGCGCCTCCTTCTCCCTCGCCTTCCTCTCCAGCTTCTTCTTGTCCTTGGCCTCGTCCTCCTCCTCGCGGGCGCGCTCCGGGCGGCCGCGCTCCTCGCGCTCACGCTCCCGGTCGCGGTCACGGTCGCGGTCTCTCTCTCTCGTCTCTCTCTCGCGCTCGCGCTCTCGCTCCCGCTCTCTCTCACGTTCACGTTCTCGCTCGCGTTCCCGTTCCCGCTCTCTCTCACGTTCACGTTCTCGCTCCTTTTCACGCTCCCGCTCCCTTTCTCGATCCCTTTCCCGATCGTGAGACCTATAAAACAAAAATTTAAAAAATAATTAATATACAATCATAATGCAGATGGATTTAAAAAAAAAATAAAGAAATAATAATTTAAAGTTATTAAAAACAAAAACAAAAAAGGGACAGCTCAAGACTATTTAAAGCAAGAAAAGAGAAGTCATGTTTTTTGTTTTCAATTTAAATCTTGACTTTGATAAATTTTTTGATTAAAAAAAAAATGGAAAAAATTAAATGTAGATTGCAAACTGAAACTGGTACAAAGGAAGGTGCAGGTCGTATCTCACCTGGAGCGAGAGCGCCGGCGGTCCCTCTCCCTGTCCCTCGGCTTGCTGCCCGTCTTGCTGGAGTACGAGCTCTCTATGGACTGGCTTCGGGTGCCGCGGGTTCCCTCTCGCGACGCCGACCTCGAGCGGTTGGAGCCGCGCCCGTCCTGCTCGCGGATGCTGTGAGGCGACCTGGAGAACCTGGGCCTGATGGGTGAGGGTGAGACGGAGGTCTTCTTGTCGTCCTTGCGGTCCCTGTCTCTGTCTCTCTCCCGCTCGCGCTCGCGCTCGCGCTCCTTCTCCCTCTCTCGCTCTCGCTCTCTCTCTTGTCGGTCCCGCTCCCGCTCCTGGGCACGGTCCATCTCCCTCTCGCGTATCTTCTCCTCGTATTCCTTTCTCTTGCGGTCCTGCTCCATCAGCTTCTCCTCCTCTTGCTGCTCGGCGTTCGCATGGAAAAATAATCAAGGGAGTGCAAATTAATAATTGAGAAAACGTATGGTGCTAAAAAGTCCCTTCAGTTCAATTCAAAATGAGCCAACAGGGGGAAACTTTAAATGCGAGAACAACTAGATAGCACAAATAATGTGCTTTAGATACATTGGTGGCTCAGCATAAATGAAAAGAACTGACAAAATTGAGACTTTGACCAAAATATTTAAAATAGGCTTGGATTTGAACACATCACTAAAAACAATCCTCTAAGATTTTTGTTTTCTAAATTTCATTTGTTACACAATAGTTTTCAAGTCATCTGACAAACACACTTGGAAAACTCACAAGATTTCGAAAAATTCCTTCAAGACTAATGTCTGTCTATTTGATAAGTAATTATGACTAAAGCCTTGAGATTTCGTAACATTTGTGACAAGAAACTTACTTTTACTACCAAATATTTTGGCATCAGCAAGAAAAAAGTACTCTTAACAAAATACAATAGAAGACAAAAAAAAAAAAAGGGGGGGAGGTGGGAAACCACAATTTCTTCAACAGATCATCAGAACGATACCAAACAGATGGAAACTGCACGTGAAGGAGGTCAGACGAGATCAGCCAAGATCAGACTGCTGCTTTCCACCTGCTACCTTCAAAACACACCACGTGGAGATAATGGAAGAGCTAGACCATGCAGGAGAAGCTATATTATCTAATGATATGAGATGCTTCTTTACAATAAAAGAAATCAAAAGCAGTTCATTTCAAATTTAAATCCTCCACCACAATCTGATAGAAAGCTTATCTGTATGCTAGTCATATTTTTAAGAAGAAGTATAGAATGTAAATTTCAGTTGACATTTTTGACTTGTTACTTGTGTGTTGACCAGCATTTCTTCGTATTAATAAAGCTGCATAGATGAGTAAAACAAGAAAATTTAAGATGGAAAAAAACAAACAAAAAAATGTGGAAGACACACAAATTGTTACTTCTGTGTGAAAGTATGAAAGTGCTATGTCAATAAAATTCTCATTTTCCAAAATTTCTTTTCAAATATTATGGGACAATAATACAATTGATGGGGTGGGAGGCTAAATCGTGAGAGATCAGGACTGAAAGGGATCCCGTGGGACAAAATACTGCTACATTTAGCTTCACTGAGTAGCATAACATGCAACAGCAAATGAATTGGTTAAAGTATGTAAAAAC
Organism: Frankliniella fusca; assembly: GCA_029379305.1. NCBI lineage: Eukaryota > Metazoa > Arthropoda > Insecta > Thysanoptera > Thripidae > Frankliniella > Frankliniella fusca. Next base: position 271,585 of record JAHWGI010001092.1, on the reverse strand, counting down.
ATAGAGCTTATTGATAATGTTTTAAGACTGCATATCCTAGAAGATGTGACAAAAATGACTGACAATGGGGCAAAAAAAGGAGCTTAGATCCTGACAGTCCAGACCACAGAGAAGAGGTCATGAGCAAAGAGGTAACAGTTTCCAACTGATGATCAAGCTACTCACCCATCCTGACACAAAACAATAGCGAGCTGCGCGTGGATCCTTCAGCAACCCAAACAATATGCGTCTCCCTATAGTTTATAAGGAATATCCAAGTGTCACCAGAGTCACAAAACTGTAATGCTATGTACTTGATCCTGCTCACAGTGAACTGGATTCCGACTAACTCCACCAGCAATAATATAGAAAATTTTCGCTAATAATATTCCCTTTGTTATCCAAGAGATAATATAAAGAAGTGAAGATAGTAAAAGGAAGACTGAAAGAAGTTGCCCCTCAACTAAAAGTTATATTCAATGTGGAGTTCAGTACTGGATATAAAATCTTGTCTTACCTTCATTGTTTCTCGGAATTTTCCAATCTCCCGGGTAATTAAGTCTCTTTTCCCTTCCTCAATATCAGCATCATCTAAATTCTGTGAAATAAAAGAAGACCACTTGGTTGATATTTATGCAGCTTCAGAGTAATTACAATAGACCAATGTGCATTTCAGCTCTCATGTTATTTACCAATGAAATATCACCATCCTCCCCTGCACCGTCTCTACTAAGTTTCATTAGTTTCTCTTGAGTGCGAGAAATTTTTGAGTCTTTTCCTGTGACAAAATATTTTTTAACCTCATATTCTTTAAGTGCCTAGAAATAATTTTGTTATCAAAGGGTAAAAAATCTCACTTGAGCGTTCTTTTGATCCATGAGAAGCATTATTAAGGTCTGGTTCAAATTCATGCATAATTGTTCTGATGCGTTCCATTGCTTGTCTATCAGCCTGACGCATCTCTTCACTTAAATAATCATCTTCATCAGCAGCTTCATCTTGAAGTGGAGAGCTGGAACGTTTCTCTCGTTTTTCCGCTAAATGAATCATTATTATTTCTGTTAGTACTGTAACTTAAACAAAACAAACAGTTTGTTTAAAATGTCAAGCTCCGAAGGCACACAAACCTTTGTATTTATCAAGCTCAATTTGTGTCTTAGAATCAACTTTGACAACTAGTTTCTTATTGCCAACTTCCATATCATGTAGAAGGCGAATAGCTCTAAGGGCAGAGTCTGGACCAGCAAATTCACAGAACCCAAATGCTGTAAAGACATGAAAATTAGGCAAACTATCTAGATTAGAAAACTCTTTTAAGTAGTGAGCATAATATGAACTACATTTTGTAGAGAGTTGGAGGAAGCTTTTACCTTGAACTCTTTTCCAAGACTGCACACAAGATGGACCACATGTTGCTAAAATATGTCGAATCATGGCATCTGGTGCTTTTTCAGTTATATTACCCACAAACACAGTTATTGTTGGTCCTTCAACAGGTTCTGCATTTCGTCTATTTTGATAGGAGCCTCGCTCAGAGCGAGGAGCACTGTTAGAGCTTGGAGCTGAGCCAGAGGAGGGAGGATTTTGATGGGATGTTCGAGGTTGGGGAAATGGACGTATAGGAGGCCCTCCCATTGTAGCCATTGCAGGTCCTGCCAACATCTGTTAAAAGAAGAGAATAACATATCAAAATTGTTGAAATCAGTATCATACTTGAGGAGTTCAACAGATATTTTAATGGTGAGCTTGTCCAGCAGATGTACACTGCAAAGAAGTGATTCTATTGTTTTCTCTATAACACTCACATGTGGCATTGGAACCTGCATGAAGTGAGAGGGAGCTCCTGTAAATTGAAAAAAATACAGAGTAAGTGAAAACAAATTTATCTCAACCTTTAACCCAGATGCCAAAACTTAACATAATCTCCTGATTTCTTTTGTATAAGTTCCAAAAAATACTAATGAATGATAATGGGCGAATTGTTTTCAGATTGTCATGCTTGTTTCAATTCACACTTTAATTACAGGGATAAATAAATAAAAATTCACCCATTACTCAGAATTGAATATGGAAAACCCGTCACTAAATATTAACTCACCTCCTATAGGTACATAAGGCATCGGCATTGTGCTTGGCAAGGGAATGCCGGCTGGGACTAAGGGCGGCCTTCCAGGGAACGACATAACCATTCAATTTAATCTGGAAACAGAAAAAACTTAAAGTAATTACAAAACCACAAACATAATTCAAATATTCATATTCACAACACAAGCCCGACAATGAAATAAAGAACTGCTGTTGCTGGTCATAGTTACGGGAAAAGCATTAAGGCTTCAGAAATAGAAATTAAGAACATAAAAATCTAAGATACCTAGCAACAGTTAGTCTTTTCAAACGTGCAGTCATTCAGGCACTGTTCATCACATGTTCTGAAGACAGGCAACCAGAGCCCACATTGGGGCTCAAAAACTAACACATCAAAATCCTTCAAGAACCAATGTAAACGCAGAAAACGTTGAAATAAAGACAAAGGCAAAAAAATAATAGTTTGTAAGACTTCAACGCCTTAAACTAAAAAACAATTCCTCTGTTTACAGGTCTAGCTGCAAGATACGACCTAACCCTGAATCTGACAATACATCGGTGCGTAGGAGGCACCTTAATTACCTGGTTCGGAAGGAGAAAGTAGCAATGGGCAAGTACACAGGCCTACAGAATAGTTCATTAATACGAAACTCGAAGGTTCGCTTTCAATGGCACGTAAATAATCAAGGAAAGAGCTGCGCGCTTGCTACAGGTATGAAGTCTTCGCAGGACCCCTCGACTAATACTGCAGGAAAGATGAAAACTTGCTCGGAATTTGAAGCAAATGCTCAGATAGCAAACTATTCACACAACATTGAGATCAGATATCTTAGCCATCGCGTCAACAATATAAAATCCCAGTCATTTTGACGAAATTTGGATATCCACAGACGGTTTCAAGATGGTGGGCTATTCTACTCTACGCCGACTCTCAAATTATTGACGTATGGATTGGAGAGAGGCTACAAGTAGTAATATTATGACAATTTTTCTGTTACGCTCCTTTGGCTGAAATGCCTCTTAAATGTCAAACATCAGCCTAAATAGGTGTTTTCTGATTATCCTAGGGATATGAAATGGATTTTAAACTATTTGATCTGGAAAAGAAGCTGGCATGTATGACAATTGCTGGCTGGACGCGCATCTCAACTTCAAATCTCCCGGGTGTAGGATGACACATATGAACTGCCTAATTTTTGACCACGACGACCAAAACGTTCCCCCTCCTCTCTCCCCCTCCCCCTTCACCCCCTTCCTCTTCAACGGAACAGACCAGACCAAGGCAGACTAGTAAGTAGAAGAGTGCAGACGTCTTGTTAAAATTTTTCTATTCTGCCGAAGAGAAGCAATTAGTTTCTTATTTGTTAGTATGCAACCGAATGGCACATAAGCCCTTGCAGCTGCTCCGCACTTTTAGTCGGTAAGAGCAAGGATGAATAAATCGCAGTTTTATCTGTCCTGTTGACTTCTGGACACGGAGATGTGTCTTCTGCTGTGACTTAGTTGACAATCGTGAAAGGACACGTTTTACCATTAAAATAATTATCATAATTCTATAGGTGATAGCATGAAATCTATTTGTCAATAACCGTTTGCCTTTTTCTGAATTTTTTTGAAGCTTGTCACTTTATTTTCGTATTATCCAGTTGACTTTAACGTTAAATCGAATGTAGGGTTAAGTTATTTATGCTGGAGGCTGTCATGCCAAGCTGTCAATGCCAAATGTCTTAATTGTTTGTTTACGATGTAAGTTGGAGAAGGATGTTTATCGTACTGAGTTTTGCATTTGCTACAGCCGCTTTCCAAGTTCGTGGTACTGCTGTACTGGCCAGTTAGTATTTACGGCACGCATTAATGTTGTTTGTCTCCTTTTAAATAAATCAATCTAGCTGGTTACTTTTTTAAAACTTCAGGTTTTGTTTTGTTTTGGGATCTTTACCACTTCAGGCTCAAACATTAATGAATTGAGAATGTGATTACCTGCTTTTCGTTTATCTTCGAAAGTTGTTTTGAGGTGTGTTCACATATAAATTATAAGACACCAGTGGGAGTTTTTATTAATTTATCTGATCCTCAGTATCAGTTCATATTTTAAAGAGATGCTGCCAAAAATTACTTGTGATAGGATTTATTATTGTATAGTTTCCGTTTACTTGGATGTAAACCAGCCTGCATGTTATATTTCAGTAGATTGATACAATAGTACAAACTCTAATATGCTCAGCTTCTCTTCAGCTATGATTTAATTGAAAATATGTTAAAGTATCATTGTATCTATAAGTAATTATTTGTTTTGGTGTTGTGTGTACTTTAGCTTATCTGTAAAATATTTTCATGTGCAGGATTTTGCAGCTTCACTGACATATGTCAGTGTTGTACATCTGAAGCACATGATCAGTTTGGTTGATTTAATTGTATCTCAAAATTGGTTTATCAGCCATGGCTGAGCAGTGTTGCAAGGTAAGTCAATTTTGGCTTAGCATTTCAAAAAACTTGGAATTCACCTAAATTTGCTTAATTTTTTCTCTAAGTGTTTATGTCTTGACATAATATGAAGCTTTGTGTGCCTCGAACAGTCAATCATGCATCGTTTGATGTCATGTCCTGTAATGTTTCATCTTTGTTACAGGAATGTGGCTGCCTTTGCCGGAGGTGTGACCAGAGCACACTTCATTTGCATGTCGAAATAGAAAACCTCAAGCAACGCCTAGTTGAGAGGGAACGTGACATTGTCACAATGGAGACAAACTTTCTTTCTGAGGCTGATAAGTTCCCAGATGGTGAATATGCTGCCTTAACTGAAGAACTTCTCACATGGCAGGAAAAATATTCTCGGTAAATATTTTGATGTCTTAAGACCTACCTTCTTATCTTTCAACCATGGGCAAGAGCATTCCTTTCGCATGTCAGAAATATTGTTATACAGTTTAAGTTATGATCCAAGACACTATTTTTCCCACATTGAAAATAAATATATTTGCTTAAGCTGATAAAATGTCAGAAGAACACCCCTTAAAGTCAATTATCATTTTGTTTTTTTAGTTATTTTACTGAAGTAGGGTACTTCTTCTTTGTTGTTATTTTTTACCTTTGACAGGTTGTATGAGTCGTATAAGAGGGTCCAGAAAGTCAATCAAGGACTTGAAGATAAACTGCTCAGAGTTGTTGACAAATTTGAAAGTGAAAAAGCTGCTTTAACAAGAGATGTTGCAAGTTTGACTCAGAGGCTTGTTGATGCACGTTTTAATGTTAATCGCTATCAAGAAGAAAATGTTAGTTCCATGATGTTATAAATGAAAATTAACAGATATCTTCCATTCTATGATTTCTTAACACGTACTTAGAACTAAACTAATTTATAGTTTTACTCTGTTTTTTTTCATGTTCATATACAGGAACGTTATCGTAATGATTTGAATCTTGCAATCCAATTCCTTCAGTGTAAACCTGCAAATTTTGTATCCCAGAAGTTTGAACAAGTAAGAAACAAGTCTTTCACAATTCCTTATGTATATTGGATATCTCCACCGCACTCTCTAAGTCAAATTGTATAAAATACTACTAAACCTCTACAAAGCTAAGAACTAACTTTTTTCTTTTCAGTTGCCTACAGAGCTCCAGCAGAAAGTGAGAACCTACATGACAAGCAAAAGACGCCCTTCCGAGAGTGGCTGCCCACCTGCCAAGGTTGAAAGAAGAACTATCAAAGTGCCTATTCCAACATTTCCACCTACTGCAATGGTATATTCTGTTAACAAAGCTCCATCTGGTTAGTATTCATCCCATTGTGAAAATGTAGATAATTTTTGTGACATTAATGTTTTTTTTAAATTGATATCTGCTGTAGAAAAAGATATGAGTGATGAAGAGAGAGAGGTGGGCGAAGGGAAACCACCTGTAGACATTGTTTCTGCTGCAATACTTGCTAAAATTCTTGAGGAAAGGGAACGCGAAAGACATCTTATAAAGCACTGTTCATCATGTTCTTGCTCATCTCTCCTAAAGGTATGTAGAGAATACGTTGAAAATTGCTAATGTAAATTGATGTGTAACTATACATGTGACCTTTTTTTTCCTTGTTCTAAAGGTGGATGCAAACACACAAACAGATAGTTTCTCACATAGTAGCAACTCCCCAAGCAGCCCTGCTTTAATGAATCTTCGTTATTCTTCCTCATTGCTTGGGAGTGGTGAGGCTAGTCAAGTCCTAGTCTCATTGACAGATGACTCGTCAGGTTTGACTATCCCTTCATCACAGTGTTCTAGTGTCAAACAGTCTCCTAGAAATTCTATTGTCACATCACAATTGGAAGATGACAGATCTGATTCACAAAGACTGAATCATCTTAATAACATTAACAGAAGCTTTGAAATGACCAGTTGGGATGATTGGAATGTAAATGTGGCTGATTCACCTAAAACACAAGAAACAAAGCAAACTGAGTCAAATAGCTCACAAATACCTGACTCAATCCTTGCTTTCCCCAAGCAAGAATTTAATATGCCAAAAGTATCTGTCAATAATAGCCCTGGAATTTGCAGAGTAAACACCACAGTTATGCCAAGTCCATCTGGTACACCTGTAGCTTCTATCTGGAACAAAACTGAAGTTTTGTCAGCTGCAGATGGCATTGCCAGCAAAAGGACAAGAATTAAAGCAAAAGCTGTGAATAATCAGGACTATTTGGTGAATACTCATTCATCAAAATCTCATGAAAATCATTTGAAAGGTATTGAATTCAATTCTGTTGGTGAATTCAAATCAGACAATATTTCTCAAAACCATAAAGTTCTTCACAATGCTCCATCTAAATTAAATCAGACTAGACTTTTACCAGAAACTAAATTATTTGCATCGGGGGATATGGTGGAAGTTCTCCCCACTGACTCCCTTATGTATTCTGTTGAGTGTGAAAGGCGAATAGGTCAGATTTCCTTGAAAAATGTGAATTCCTCCTCTCCCTCTGGAGACAGAAAGGATAAGGAGAAAGACTCCAGGCCACTAGGCCCTAGGCCCTGCTCATTGAGATTCCAAGCTGGCTCCAATAATATTCTTCTAGACAACGCACAATCATATGAACCTGTTCTCTACACTAGCCGACAAGCAAATGCAAATCCTATAATTTCGCCTAGAGTAAATGATTCTCTCGTGGTAGGTTCTCGTTTAGACTCTGCTTCTTGCCCTGACGATTTGACGCATTCCTCATCAAATGGGAGTGATCCAATTATTTCATCTGGTAGCTCAGGAACTGTTCAGTTGTCTCAAAGAACTGAAACAGGCGTTTAATATTTTCATATCTATGCTAAACCAAATTAAATATTCTGCAAGTCAAACTGCTAGATCTTTGATATTGTTCTTTGAGATTTTATTCTTACTCCCTCTATCACTTCCTTACGAAATTTGTTTGATATTTTCTGATCCTGAGACCTAGTCCTCATGTTTTAATGAGATATGTTGACTTTATGGTTAGGTAATAATCACATACCTGTAATAGATAGGGGTCTATAGCCAAGTAATTATTTGTTCTTCCATATTTTGCCAAGTTTGTGCATACTTTTAATTTTTTGTAGCACCTGCATATGTCATGAAAGTCTTACTGTGCTGTGCATTGTCAGTGGTGGACGCATCCCTTGCCCGTTAATCTGCGCCGATCACCTAAGTGGCGTTTGGCACTAGCCCAAGAGAAAAATAGATATTCATTCAAAATCTTAACGATATCTGGGTGATCTTTCAGACTTTTGAAACATATCTATTTCAGGACCACATTTGTTTCCATTGATCTGTCGCAGAAGCCAAAGTATTTCTCAATAGTTATTGTTGATGATCAAGTTTCTATTGAAGAGGTTTGCTGGTCCCCCTTCTGATGTGATGAATGGGATTATGGTTGTAATGAGAGTGGAAGGGTAGGCAACTGCTAATGCAAGAGCAATAGATTTGACTGTCACTGATGGTGAATTTTTCTGACCATGTGTTGTACTTTAAATGTGTGATAAAGGAAAAAGTGGGTGGGTATTCATATTTACAGCAAAATGTTTATTTTATTTGTTTTTTGTTTTGTTTATTCCAAATAATTTTGAAGCTTAATTAATATTTAGAGTCTTAATTGTGTTTGTAAACTTGTAATGGCAAAGCTCAAATGTTTAGTGCATTTGTGACCAAATGTGGCAGTGTTTTTTGTTTGTTCGTTTTGTTTTTGTAAATGGGGGCGTGCAAGGAAAGTGTACGATAATTATCTGGTAAACAATGAAATTCTAAATTATAAACATTAAGGGTGAATCTTTGTTTTTCTTTTTTGTTGTTTTTATGTTTTTCAATTGAAAGTGACTTTGTTAAAGCTCCTAGAATTGCACTGATTAGGAAATACTGTGATCTGAATAGAATTATCAACCCACAGAGGAATCTTTAGCATGTAGGATATTGCTGTTTAGAGTGTAATCCTATCATCCCATGAGGGTTGCAGTTTTATTTTTAATGATTTCTGTCTACCGTTTCCACTCCAAACGTATAGAATATTGTTAATGCTTGACTTAAAATTTTCTTTGCCTTTAAAATCTGTAAACATTCCTTGCCTTAGGTTGCTGTGAGTGGAGTTACTCTTGCCTCTGATTTGAAGTATGATTTACTTTTCCATAATTTTTTAGATATCTAAATGTTTTGGAAACATTGTTTTTCTGGTTTGGTTCTCCAAGTAAGCTCAAAACAGAAATAGGGGTACTTTTCACCAAAATCAAAAATATTTCCATCTTTTGGGGGGTAGGGGGGGTGAACTTTTTACCTGGTTTACGAACTGTTTTTCTCAGGTTTCACACCAATGGGACGATAAAAAATAAATTTTTTTGGAATGAACTGCCGTAGTAATAAATCTGGTATTAAAAACTCACCTTTTCAAACGAGCTCAATTTTAAAGAAACCCGCGGGCTCAAACCAAAGGGATTCTCCCATGAGCCTTTCCACAAGGTCTTCCCTGATTGGCCGACCCGCCAGCGCCTCGGTGCCGTAGAGGGCAGTGACTTTTGTTCCGATCTGACGTGGATTTGAGCGAGTGGCAGAGATAGCTCCGCCTAGAGCGTTGCGCGCTCAGCTGTGCCTGTGCCAGCTGTCTGTCTGTGTATATTGACGCCAACTCACAACAGAGGCCCTTTTCGCGTCACCGCGCACCAAACAGCGTTTCCCTCCGTTCGCCGGCCCTCGCACCACACGCCGAGCTAAACGGGAGCCGAACAACAATGTTCCTGTGGGACTGGTTCGCCGGCGTACTGGGCTACCTGGGCCTCTACAAGAAGTCGGGCAAGCTCCTCTTCCTCGGGCTGGACAATGCGGGTAAGACGACGCTGCTGCACATGCTCAAGGACGACCGGCTGGCCCAGCACGTCCCGACGCTGCACCCCACCTCGGAGGAGCTCTCCATCGGGAACATGCGCTTCACGACGTTCGACCTGGGCGGGCACCAGCAGGCGCGCAGGGTCTGGAGAGACTACTTCCCGGCCGTGGACGCGATCGTGTTCCTGGTGGACGCCTGCGACCGCGACAGGTTCGTCGAGAGCAAGAGGGAGATGGACGGCCTGCTGACCGACGAGCAGCTGAGCAGCTGCCCCGTCCTCATCCTGGGCAACAAGATCGACAGGCCGAACGCCGCCTCGGAGGACGAGCTGCGCCACTACTTCCAGTTGTATGGCAAGACAACGGGGAAGGGGAAGGTGGCCAGGTCCGACCTGCAGGAGAGGCCCCTGGAGCTCTTCATGTGCTCAGTCCTCAAGCGTCAGGGCTATGGGGAAGGCTTCCGCTGGCTGGCTCAGTACATCGACTGAAGAGGGCAGAGCGCTGGCTGGGACATTAATGTGTGCCTACGACTCTCCACTTTATTCTTCTATGTAAGGATTTTCTAAGGACGAAAAAAGATGTTTGCCATCATCAGCTATCTGCTTTAAGCAGTTGTGCTTGAAAATGTTTCTATTCGAGTTGTGTTTGAATTGTGTGTCTACAAAAGTACTGTTACACTGCCTGTTTCTGATTTATGTTCAACATTTAAAGAGTGAATTTTTCTTACCTTCATTCATCTTATCTATAACAGACTAACTTTAAATCTAATTTTTAATTTTAAATTGGAGGTTATTACTTTGTCTATTTTTTCTCTTCCTTTTTTTTTCTCCTATTGAATGCCGGTTTGAAAAGCCACAGTCCATATTTAGTTGCCCTCTATGACGGACTGGACTGACTTTTTCTGTGATTTCAGTGTAAGTGGCCAATTTCTAAAACTTTGAAGTAATAATAAGTGGTACATGTCTTGTCACATGCCAACAATCTGACCTCAAGATGAAGATAATTCTTTGAACGCCACTTGATTATTACAAATATTAGGCAGTGGGTAAGGAGGGTTCTTGAGTAAACCTTGTAAAATTTTGTAATTTTATAGTAGAACCTAGCCACTCAGCTCCAAATGATTCATATCATGCATTTGAGTTTGTCTCACGAGTCATCACGAGTCATGACCCTTGATTATTATCTTAAATAATCATTCCCTACCGTAGACAATATTGATGTATGAATGAGTGTCATTTTTGTTAGTGCTATAATACTGTACCAACATTGAACTTTCATCCATTCTGTTAAAATGGTAGCTATGTTCTTTTTTTTTACCTTACTTTAATGAAGGCAAGAAAGCATTCCTTTGTTGCTGAGAGGAGGATGATCATAATATGGATTCTGTCACATATTCTCGCTCAGCTAACAAGATATTTTCTGTGATTAAATGATTTCAGGTATTATTCAAGTCTAAAGTAATGCTGTTGTAGAGATAATTATATAAACATTTAAAATTAAACTTTATAAATTTATGATTGTTATTCAATATAATCCTAGTTAAAGCTGTACCATGTGGATTAAGTTGAAGGGTACCAAAAGACAAGGCCAAGTGGTAAAGAAGGTACTTTTTAATTCCACTTGGACATGCTTAACCATACAGTCTTCAGTTCAGATACAAAACTCCATAAAAACTCAAATACTGCCATAAAAAACAATATGCAAGAGCACAAAACGGAATGACTGTGGGGAAATCAAGGAGCTCAAGAGAAAAACAACAGCTTGAGTTGACAGCATATTATGCTAACAATTTAGTACAGGGAGTATGGGTTAACTCATTTGCTGATTTGAGGCTGCTTTTTTTCACCTAAAAACTTCACTGCTCAACATTGACATTTCATTCAAATTGTAGTCGTCAAATGTAGTCGTCAAAATTAGTTAAAAAATGGTTTTCATGATCATTGTAGCTAAAACCGCAACTTTTTGAAATTTTACAGTGATAGAACTCTTTAAAACACTGCCAGTCTAGAATCACTATTTCAACAAATACACAAATAAATACAAGTCAACACCTTAACAAATGCAATAACAATTTAATAAAGGCTACAAGACACTGAGAATATTCGCAAATGCTACCCTCCTTCCAGGTGATTTAAGTCTGAAAAGTATCAAACTACTTGACATAAATTTTTAAAATGGAGATAACTAAAGAGACTTAGACCAACCTTTGAAATTGTTATTGGTCAGACACACACACAACTTACTTAGAGGTATTTTTTTTAAAAGTCTAATTAAAAAATATGTTAGCAAATATTAAAAGATATGTTAAATCTGAAATGCAGAGGAAATTGACGTTTTTGTTTGCAGCAGCAGTCGGTGGAGCTGACATCCACATTCATCTGGATTCACTGAACCCAAGAAAAGAAGCTCTAAAGACAATCAACACACCAATAAAGCTTTTTGTATTGTCATTTCAGTTCACTTAAAAAGCATCTTCCTTGTGCGAAAATAAAATGGCCTACATTAATCAAGTAATGATACACCTAATTCATTCTGTATATTGAGCTTCTTGACTTTGAAAACAAGTGTTTACATACACATTTCATTCATTTTATAACCATTAAAGATGAGTGAGGAAAAAAAACAAAACATATTGGAAATGTGATAGGCAAGTATACTCACAATAAAGTGAAGCTTTTGGGTGTAATGACCACTGTCAGATAGAAGCCATGCAAGTCTTTCAAGTTGAGGTGCAGCCAAAGCTTAAGAAAAGCTCCTAGACATAAAATCAGTCAGTTTAAAATAATACTCCTATCTTTCTTTGAGCAGACCAGTTTCAAGAGCTAACAATCCAGTAGCTCGGCACAAGTTCCTAAAAGTAGAGGTACAAAGTACTGTCGTACAAGTACAATTCTTTGGCATAATCATTTGGCAGATCCATATCTGCTGCGAGAAAACCCCTTCACTGCACTTCATGATCCGTAACTGTAATCCACTGTGACCAATTCTTTAACACACTCAGTAGCTCGCCTCATGGCCTGCAAGGATGTATAAATCCATTCCTTCTGGTTCTGTGAGTGTTCCTCCTCTTGAAACGTCACTGCTCAGTTGACTTTCCAGCATCACAGCCCTGAAAAATTGCAACAATCAGAAATATAGATGTGCATTGACATAAAACAAAAAAAATAAGAGGGGAATGTTGCTTACTTGTCACTGCCAAGTAATCTATAAACTCTGCTAAGGTCATTGATTTCTTGAGTGATTTCTCCATTTTTCAGACTGCGGCCAGTCATACCGTGTTTGTGGAATGCAAGCACACTGTCTGGAAGACAAACTGCAGAAATCATAGGGTTAGACGGTTGAATATTTTTTTTTGTTCCCTTCATTTCACTATGGTGACGATAATGGTAACAATAGAAATAAACAAAACAATTCCTACCTATAGACTGTATGCGAAAACTAAAGTTCAGCTCTGAAACCTGTTTACGACTACTCCTCAACTTTCCTTGCAGAGTGACAATTTTAACTGTGCCTAATGGAAGACAAAAAATCAAATCATACCGTACTTAAGAATGAACGCTGAGAACTCAATTTTTTGTTCATAAGCAAAATTTTAGAATGAACTTACTGCCATAACACACAAGAATTGCATCCTTATCAAGCTGGGTGACATGTACTATATTAATATTTTCTCGCCTCGGTATCACAGTTGCTGAGGAAGAAATATGTCATAGAAGACAGTGAGACACATATGGAAGAAGCAAACAGTGAAAAACACAATTTTAAAAGAATGATGGGCAACTTACCAGCTCCATCCATATCCTCTAACTCATCACTGTGAAACCAACTTGATCCTGAATTCATATTTATGAGATCTAACTTTAGACGGTCAGCCTGGTATCCTTGTTTTACACTAACACACACCATAGGGTATTCCATTTCAGGTGTAATAATCATTTCAAAAACAGACAAAGGAGTTGGCAACGGGCATTCACAGTGCTAAATTAACAAGAAGAGAAAAGAGATGTTTCAGAAAGAGAACAGAAAGAAGAGAATGAAAACCAAAGCTTTTCAACATTACCCACCTTGAGAAGCATAAATTTATTTAGTGGATCATACCATTGCATTAAAAATATACCAGTGGGTGTAGCACCACACAGATACTTATATCCATTATAAGGATTTCTCCCAACACAACACCTAGTACATCCTTTTGTGTCAGGAACTTTTGTAGTTAATGCAAACTTACGCGGGACCAGCCGCTCCGGAATTTTATTAACATGCAATGAAAATCTGTGAGACTGCTTGCCGTGGAGTGCCAACAGGTCATGGCGGTACAACTGGGGTGTTTTTCCTATAGTTTAACAGCAATTAATATAGATATCATTAAGGAAAAGAAATAATCCAAATTGATAACTTAAGTTATAAACATGAAAACTGACCTGACAATGACATGAGAACATCCTTAATAACAAACATCCATGTCGTACGCCTAGGATACAACTGATCTATAGCTGTCTCATGGAGCTCATTGAGATTTAAATTATAAATGCCTTCCTCTGCTCCAATGAGAATGTGTTGATCTCTAGTATCAGGATGTATCCAGCTGGCAGTGCAATGGATTCTAAGAGGGCAACCATTGAATACCTGAAACCAATTTTAGTCAGAAGTGAAGTGATACATTTGCCCACAAAATCTCAGCGAGTCACCCACCTTAGAGAAACAAGCTCCCATATGAACTTTTGGAGTTGGAGGTAGACCATTACTAGCGGGTCTTGGGGGAGTGTGCCTCTTTTTGTCCCTCCTTCGAGGAGGAACAGGAGGTGTACCAGAAACTAAATCAGGTTCTGCACTAGAACTAACTGTATCTCCATCACCTGCAAAACAAAAGAATGAATAAACAATACTTCCACTCAAATAAAGTGAATCCCCAATAGGAAAATTAAGATACATCTCATCACTGTTTCAAAGAGGTCATCCATCATCCATCGGTGACGTGATGTGATGAGTGTATCTCATTACGATGAACTACAGAAACATTTGTCCAAGAATCCTAAATACAGTGAAACCCGCATATATCGAACACGCGTATAACGAATTTCCCTCTTAAAACGAATTTTTGTCCGGTCCCTTAGATGCAATTTTAATGCTTTTTTCACTCAATATATCGAATTCCCGGTTATAACGAATTTTTCCCGCGGTCCCCTGAAATTCGATATATGCGGGTTTTACTGTACTGTATCATAATTCACACCACCTAACCAATGACCTACCCATCTCTCTAGAAAAAGTGATGAGATGTGTTTGATGCGTCTCCTGTAAATTTACCTAAACCCTGTACATTTGAATATGAGTTAAAGAGTGAAGGACAACTTACCATTCACTGAATTCTTTTCTGTTGCTCTACTGTCACTAAGAGATCGCTGTCTCTGTCCATTTAATGTCAAAGTTGCTGTTAGACCAAGAATTTCATCAACTGAGCTATGACGGCGAGGTGACCCTCCAGTGCCTAAAGAAATACAAGACCTTTTGTGTTAGTTTTCGAACAATGAAAGAAAAACGAATTAGAGTTTGTCACAAATGTTACACAGCCGACTAGTTTCTGACACTAGCCGACACCGGACATTTCCCATAATATATATAAATGTAAACAATTTTCAAGAGCTTTGGACGGTTCACGACGGGTCGCATATTATTTTTTCACAAAATGGTTTTTTGCCGGATGGATTTTTGCCTAAGACCTTTCACTCATTTTTTTTTCACATTAAGTACTGTTTTGCATAAGTTCTTTTTTACATTTAGAACTCTTTAACATAGTTTACTTTTCCCCATTTGTTTCGCTGTGTGAAATCAGAGTATCACCCTTTTTCCGGCCATGCATTGGAGTATTACCCTTAATCCGTCATACATTGAAGTATCGTTTTTTTTTCCGTCAGACAGTAATGTCTCACCCCTCATAAGGCCAGATGTCAGACCTTTCAGTTTTAAGTGAAGACCAAGAGAGGAGGGCTTCTGCTCTGTAACGGGGAATTTCAACACCACAAGACAGGTAGCAGGTCTGACACCACACACTGGATCTACTCGAAAACGCCCGAGTGCAGAGCCCATGCCATCACCAAAGGCACATCTCCCAATGACGCACGGGTCACCAAGTCGAGTGAACACGCGTCGCGACGGATCCTGAACTATCTGTCGCGATGTGGGCACACCTTCACTCTGTGATGTTTGTCCAAATGTGGGTGTGTCAATAAATATTCCCAATGTTGACAAAACTTCACCCTCTCATTTATAAAGTGAATAATGGGTAAAAGGAAAATGTGTAAAACCACCAGACAGAACTAAAATTGTGTCAAAGCAGCCTTAGGGCAAAACTGAATGGTGTGAAAAAAATATGTAAAATGGTTTGGGTGAAATGTCATTATGCAAAAACTACTTGTGAAAAAAAAAATAGGTAAACCATAGTGTTACGGCTTTAGTAAAAAGGATGGCTTACCAGTAGAACTGAAATTCTGGTTGTAAGGCCCAGATGCTGAGGTTTCACCCATGGGAAGTGTTGCTCTGCAACATATGAAGGAATAATCAATAACACCACACATGAAAACCCTTTTTGCAAACACACCAATCCTCACACAAATGAACTGAAAGAAAAAAAAGATTTATGATAAACTAATGAGTATGCAAGAACAAATCTATAACACACATGTAAAATGAGCACAGATACAGTGTTAAGCAGTCTGACATTTACCAAATGCACGTCTCCATTTATGCAGTGCAGCAAAAATGATAAAGCATTGAAAGCAGTGCAAAACACAAATAATTGTTTGACAACAATAACAATACGTAGTGATAAGTCTCAGCAAACTGTGCAAAAGGTTGAAACATCAATATTTACAAAACTCACAGGTCAGATAACTAGAATAATCATATGCTGAGCTAAGTGAACAAATCAAAACACAACACAAACAATTTATGCTTGTGTTCCAACAAAAGGCCAAATATGTTTCAAATAAAAAATAATCTTTTTTTCTTCTTTTCTCAAAAGTAAATTTTAAAAAAATCCAAATCAAGAAATCTAAATGGGACTTTCACATTTTATATGCTACTTACTGCAAATGAAACTGCTCGTCCTGTGCAGACAGCATGTATGGGGGGTTCCCCCTACCAACAGAAATCAATTGGTAAGGCTGTAATTCATTTGCAAAAATCTTTCTGTATACATAGTTACCCCTTAACCCCTGAAAGTACTTCTAGGCTGACTCTAATAGGCTTTAGATAATGGCATCTTCTCAACACTAAAAAAAGGTTTACAGCTGGCATGCTTCATAATTTTCCTACTACATGCAAGATGAGCTCAGCAAAAGAAATAACAATCAAACTATTTGTTTTTGTTTAGGGCCTTATTATACAAACACAATGCAAAATGTTCACATTAATCTCATTAACGATCTACCAAAACAGCATGATGATGAGAAAAATAAGAAAGGCCTAAAATCTTATCAAGACACATTCACTAAACCACAGACTAAAAGTCCATGCCACAACATTCTCTTTCACATTAATAAGTAAAATGTAGCTATAATTTATACACTACCTCATAACAAGTTCTTCATCTATGTACTGCAGCAAGGTCCTGCGCAACATGAAAAAAAGACCCATGATTGAAACCACATGAAATTGAACAGAACATATTAGCTGACACTATTGCTAACATTCCTCTTCCACAAATATAAGAAGCAGAGGGTAAATTTAAGTATTTAAAGGGAACTACAATATAAAAAGATGCACTATTTGGTTACAAGCTATTTGCGGGAGAGCGAAACAATTTTCAAGCTAAGAATGAAAAAAGAAAAGTTAGTGGCAGAAATCAGACTTTCTGGGTTCTACAGAGAAATAAAGTACAAGAGAACAAACATGCCCAAACATTGAACTATGATAATTCTATAACCCAATCAAAAATTGGAAAACAACAAATGCATGTTTTTGAAACAATCACACTCTCGAACCACCCATCAAAAGTCAATCAAATGCAACAGATTTGTAAAAGTTTTGTGGAAATAGTGAAAACGCTGATGCAATCCTATCTGTTACACATAGTTATTAGAGGAAAAAGATCAAACCATGATAGCTGAGGTTTGACACGCTAAACTAATTGTGTGAAATAGAGATTAATACATGGCACTCTCACATGTCAGCATTTCTTAAGCTCTTGATGAAAGAAAAACAAAACATCACACCACTCTATCTTAGAACACTAAGTACCTTAAAGTCATTTGAAAGAGGGCTGCACCACTGCAGGGAAGGTGGGGCTTCAGACACATGCAGCTATGGCCTATTTGCCTATCAGCATATTGTTCCACAAGAGCCCTTGCTGACTGGAAACTGATCCTAGACGTAGTACAACCAGATATCTCTCACACATGTAAAATTCTACTTAATTTAAAAGCTAACCAACATTTCAGATACACCAAAGTTGATAAAACATACATGGATATACCCATGATGTGATGCAGAGGCAGGTAGCACTCCTAACAGTTATGATTGCATCAGTACAACTCAGGAAAACACATGCACATGCACGAAATGTGTAGGAAACCTCTAGGTGAAGGTGTCACACAAATAGCTAGATAAAAAGTCCAGGCAACAAAACTGTAAATAAACACACCTGTTCGATAAGCTGCCGGAGGAGAGGGAAGAGTGTTGGGGAGGGTAAATGTGAGAGGTACTGTATAAATGAGAAAGATGACCATTGTACAAAAGATCTGAATGCAAAGTAAGCCAAGCAGACCCATCCAGAGCAACATATAACATACTCCACCACAAAACAAAGTAATGAAACTCTAGGTACCCGCAACATTAACTTGTATGTTACTTCACTATGGAGGTATTTGCATTTTAATAAACAACCAAAGTAAACATATTGAAGAGAAAACTGACTCAATAACCAGCCAACCAGCTTGAGAAACTAAACAGAATAATTTTAAATAGATAGATAGATGCTCAAACTTAATCAAAATTAACTTATTTCTGATATTTTAGGGTTACAACATCTGTCGCAAATTTCAGAGAGGCGATGAACATTTGCATCCTGCATGACCAAAGTGGGATGCAGCTAGCTGAGTTTTGACGACCTCTAAAATATCTTCAGCCAGAACTGCAATGATGGTAAGTTTTTGCACGGTACAAATTTCAGTTATAATCTAGAGAGCTGCATGCATTGTGAGAGCAACATCAGACAGTGCTCCAACCAGAAAATTTGATCATAAGGAGAGGGCAAATTCATCCAGGATAGTGGCAAGTACTGTACATGCATGAAGCCAAATCCATGATGAAAAACAAGAAATTGAGAAAAATTCAACAGTAAGACATAATATATGTGTGTATTTCCTGTTTATGTTTATTTTTTATATTAAATTTGTAAAAATACTGAGATATTTTGAAAAAAAAAATAATTTTGAAAATGTATTGGTATTGATATAGCTGTCAATACAACAAGCTAAAATTAAAATAAATTCAATGTTTTTTATTTTTTTGGACTAACTTTCAAAGCTGCTTTAACATTAGAGACCAATAACAGAAAAAGAGTCAAGGTTTAGTACTTACTTTTCACTCCCACTCTCATAAAGGTTTCCTTTGGACCATTCAGCACTTGTATCACAGTCAGGATCATTCTAAACACAAAGCAGAACATTAGAAATACTTAAAGTCTTTCCCCTTGCAGGTTCTGTACTCAGTCTCTTTCAGAATTTACTGTGTAGAAAACAAGTAAAAAAATGTTTTCAAGCACAATCAATCAAAACACTTTGCTTCTCATTTACAATAAGGCATTGGATTTTGAGGAAATAAAAATCGTAATAAGAGGCAAATGCAACAAATCTTTAAGAAACAAAAAAGAGCAATCAGGCTAATTTTCTTCCAGCAAGCCGAAAAGCAATCATGATGAGTAACTTTTAAGAAATTTCAAATTCTGACACTGACTGCAACATATATCATGAAAATGGCTCTGCTGGCCAGAAAGAACTGTATGGACAGGGTGAATAGCAATGTTCATCAACATAATACGAGGCAGGCAAATGGATTACACAAGAGAAAAGAAAGCCACAAATCCCTTATTAACATGTCTATAGTGATTTATTATAAGTTACCAGTCGAATTAAGAACATTGAGAGAGGATAAATTTAAATCAGAATTAAAGAAATGGTTGTTAGAAAAGAAATATTATGAAATTGGAGAATTTAAGAAAACTTTAATAATTTCTTTATTGCTGTCCATTTTGTTTAAATTTCATCTTGGTCCGATTTGTATATTATACTTTTGCCTAAATACTATGATGGGAGGATGTACCTATGTGGTTGCCTGTAAATTTAGATGTACTGACTAAAGCTTGTGATGACCTTGCGCCTGCTTCTGTAGCTTTGTAACAAATAAGTAAATGAATAAATAAATTATCCCCACCAGCTTGATAGTTACTACTCACATCAAAGGTGTCTATAACATCAATCTCATCCCAATCAGGATATCTAGACGACGAAGGTTGTTGGCTTTGATGTACCTCAGCATTTCCTAGTCAAAAACAAAATATATCAAAAATTGTATAAAGAAAAAAGAGAAAGAAAGAAAGAAAAATAAACAATCAATGAAAATTCTGTCAAACTTATTCCTAAACTAACCTGCAAGATGGGTTGGAAGTCTTCTTTTGGCTCTTGCTGTATGCCGAGAAGCAATTCGTTGAGGTACATTGGGTATGGCCTGTAGATCAAACACAATTGAGTCAAGTACATGAAATCTATGAAATTGGCAGAAAAATATGAGGTATTAGCATAAAGTAACTTACTCCATCTTCATCAGCTTCCATTTCGGAGAACATGTGAGAAGGATTGTTTACTTTTTGAAGTAGTTCTAAAGCTAGTCTATTAGACATGTCAGTTTGGAAAAATGCATGCTGTAAAAATTTTTTCAGTAAATAACAAAACATAATAACATCTGAAAATGGTACAGTAAAAGATTCTCTTTTCTGAGAGAATACAATACGAAAGTAGAAAAATTGTTTTGAAATAATAACCTGAAGTAGTTTGTCAGCTGTAGGTCTTTTCTTGGGATTTTTTGTTAGGGCAGTTTTGACAAAGTTGTGAAAAGTGGGGCTCCACTTATCACGATCTTTCAGAGCTGGTGGCTTGAATCCTGACTTACTCATCAGAAATAAGGCTCGCATGGGATGCAAATCAAACATAGGAGGTTGTAACTCTGCCAATTCAATAGCTGTGATACCTGTCGCCCAAATATCACAAAGCTGATTGTAACCTCCTTTCCGCTCAACAGCAGCTACTTCTGGTGCCATCCAGTATGGAGTTCCAATAAAGGATTTCCTTTTATTTATTGTAGCAGTGATTTGTGCTGACACTCCAAAATCAGCCAGCTTCACATCTCCGTCCTCTGTTAAAAGTATATTGGCACCCTGAAAATCACAAATTTAGTTAAAATACATAGACATCCATGAAATACAATGAATTACTTAAATACCATAATCATGACAATTACAGAGAAAACATTTTCGAAAACAACAGTGTGTGATCAATGCATGCTCATGCATGAGATAAATTCATTAATTACCTTTATGTCCCTATGCATTTTTCCCATTCCGTGAAGATAGGCCAGACCATGTAGTGTTTCTCTACACATGAATGCAATTTGTAGTTCAGTCAGAGGCCCTGTTACTGCAAGAGAAAAGACAACAATATGTTACAGTAATTTTCCTACATTTACAAGGGTCAGGTACAAAGTATACATAGTGGTCATAAGTAGTAAAAGAATAATCTAAAACACTAGAAGATACTAAATTTATGCCAATCATATTTCAATAACCTTTCTGTTTTAGAAATAATACCTCTTTCACATAGAACACTTACTATGATATATGTCTTGTAGCGATCCTCCTCCGCAGAATTCCATACAAATCCAAAGTTTATCTCTCCGCAAATAGCTTCCAAAATAAGCGATGATGTTGGGATGTCTGCAATCTTTCATCATTAAAATTTCTTGTTGGATGACTGCAAAGTCATCACCTGAAAAGGAATTTGGTAAGAAACAGCATGGCTAAAAACTTAATTATAGTACCCAAAATATAAGTATCTTTTTACCTGGTTCAAGTTTGATTACTTTAATGGCAGCGTACTCATTAGTCGACAGTTGTTTTGCCTGCAATAAGAAAATGAATAATCAATAAAATAACAATTGCAATAAATTTGTTGACTTCCATTGGAGTTCAGTATTTTAGATAACACAATAGAACGTGAACTTAATCTTGACAGAAAATAAGATGACAGATGTTGAGAAATGTAAATTATGTAAAAATTTTACAAAATTGAAGTAGAAACAAGGAAAAGTTGTGAAAATAAGGCAAACACAAAAGACAACTATTAAAGACAGGTGCCCCAACAGGAAACTCAATGACCACAATCCGAAAATAATAATTTTGAGTGAATGACAAACTGACAGAGTTAGACATGGGATGTGTGGAAAAGGGGATGTGTCAGTCAGATGTAAAATTGAGAAACACCCTGACACTGTGTTAAAACTGTCTACACTAAGGAAAACATAATATTACATCAATAGGTAAAATAAGACAGTTGGGAACAAAGAATTTTAACAATCCTCTGATAGGCTACAGATCATATTGTATGTGACGCATGGTATTGAAAAAGACTCAATGGTTGTTAACTAGCGACACAAAGTTGTCACAAACGTAGGCCTCGATTTAAGGCAAAACAAGAGCTGACCAGCTCGAAAGACACAACTAGTCTCCAAATACTGAACACCAATAGCCTACAATTCGTGCCTACCTTATACACGTCCCCATAGGTACCACTCCCAATCCTTTGAATAAGTTCATATTCATCTTGAGGGTTTCTTCTACTAATATCAGAGGTAAGGGAACCTGGTCCGAGAGCCATCATACGAACGATTCAAGACAGTATTTTATTTGTTTAAAATACTAAATAAATAATACTAAAATGTAGGTTACAACAAAATTAGCCATCATTTTCACAAGTGTACTGCTGAAGACAGTCATGCCATCAGAAGAAACGGTGACAAAGGAAATTATATCTTAATATATCAGATTGAAAACAGAACGAAAGGAACCAACGATAGCAACAACACTTCTATCACAAGATAAAAATTGTGGTTTTTCACCCAATGGTCACAATGTAAACAATTAGGTATCTACCAAAATTTAGTTTGGAGGTTGTGGTAGTAAGGTTTCTGTTTCAAGCGGTAAAGCGCGGTGGGCTGTGAATAGTAAAAAGTAGGTTTCTTTTTTATTTTTAAGAAGAATATTGCCGTCAATTATTTGAGTTGGAATTGTGGATGCAACAGCTGAAGTATTGCGATTTAATGCCAGTACGAAATAGCAGAAATAGCTTTACTCGTGGCCGACTTTTGAAGGGCTAAGCGCTAAGGACCTACGTGATCCTTGGCGTCGTAGAAGGCGCAGACGGCAGAACCCGGTTGTGGATTTCATTCGGATCGGAGGTTGGTTGGTCTTATGTAGAATAATTCCACTTTCAAGTGCTTCAACTCGTGTTTATATAGTAGAACTATTTATTTAGAGAATGCATTGAAGTTAGTTTAGCTACTCGACTTTAGCTTGTGATTGTTGGAATTAAAACATCACTTCCCAGCTATCATTTGTGTTCAGTAAAAACACAGCGTAAGTAACTTATTCAGAAGTTGTTATGCCATTGCTTTTTCGTGCGTCGCGACGCGGAAACTTAGAACTGTCAGAGATTTTGTAGATTGCTGATTTTTTTCTATTCTTTGTATATTCCTACCATTATTTTACTTCTCAGCAGTCAATGCATTGCCGTTCGCGGATATGTGAGGTCCTTTTAACCTATATGTATTTTCGTTCATACTGAACGTTCACGGAGAGGTTATCTTATTGATTGCCCACTATTTGGTGTTTGGTTGGGTTTAACTGTACGTAATGTTGTTTTTTGTCCGTGTCTGGGAGATGCTTTTGTATCCCGCGGGCTCAAATTTTTATATTGATCTGTTTGTTCCACAGTACCATGCAATTTTTGTACCTGTGTTACAATGTTTACCAAAAGTTGTTTGAAGCTTAGTTGCGAAGTTTCATCCTCTTAGTTGTAATATTTCTGTTTAGACTCAACCATGAGGAGAGTCTCTACAAGAGCTCGGGCTAAGAAGGCGGATGGTGATGATGCGCCACCAGCACCTCGGCCGACCAGAACTCGGAGGCGGAAGAAATCTGAATCTTCATCAGAACAAGATTCTGAATCTGAAGAAGAAGTTATGCCTACTCCAAAATCGGTAATTTTATTTAGATTCATATAAATTTTATGTAAGTAACACAATTTACGAATCAACATAATTTGTAAAATCTAACCGAAAACTATTTTGCAGCGACGAGCAGCTCCACCTCCAGAAGAGAGACCAGTACCCAGCACACCTGGTGGTAGCCGCACCCGAAGATCCTCTCGTAGACTGGAACCAGCTGTTGAAGAAGTCAAACCTGTTGAGGTGAATGTTGACATTGACGCTGACAACAATGCAGACCGTGACTCAAATGGATCTAATGAGACTGAAGCAGTATGTAACTCTTATGTGATTCGTTTGTGTACTTTCCTTGGATTTTCTACATCAAATGAATTTTTCCAGGATTCAAGCACTGTCTGGAAAGTTCAAAATTCCAATGGATCTGGCACTGGTATTGCTAAACTGAAACTATGTCGCTCCGGACCTATTGAACAGCCTGAAGTTCCTTCACCTCGTAAGAGGAGGTATATTAGCAGAGTATTTTTTAATTTGCTGTCCTTTTATGTGTTTTATAACCTTATATGGTGACCTAATTTTCTTCATCTCCTACAGAGGGGCTCGTGATTCAGTGATGCGTACTGTTGTTGAGGAAGAAACTGTAGCGCAACCTAGTCCGACACCGGAGCCAGATTCATCTGGCTTAACAGCGAAAGCACGTGCAGCCAGACGCGTTGAAGTTGAATCTAAAGGCACGGAGACTTCATCCTCCTCATCCTCTTCGTCATCTTCAACTACCTCTTCTTCTTCATCTGAGAAGTCAAGAGCTTCCACACCTGACAAAGCTGAAACAGAGCCTGTGGAGGAAGGAAATGATGATGAGGACTCAAAGGACGTAGAGGAAAAAGATGAGGAAGAGGAGGAGGAGGAGGATGATGATGTTCAGATTGTAAGGGATGAGAAAGAAGACTCAACTGCAGCGTCAGAACCTTCTGAAGAAGCAACATCTGTTGATATGCCATCAGAAATTGCTGAGGACTCGGGTCCTGTTTCCGTACCCTCAAAATCATCTGAAGAACCAGAAGAGGATGCTTCCTCTCCTGATGTTGAGAAATCAGATGGAGATAGCATTGAACCACCTACTGCAAAAATAATTTCAGTTTCCCAATCAGTTTCAGGAAAAGCAGAGGCATCAACAGCCAACACTGCTGGAGGGTTGAGCTTGAAACCTGATGAAAAAAATAAGCCAACTGTGACGGAGGCTCCTCCACGGGCAGTGAGGAAACCTGAGCCAGTGGTTGAAGAGAAACTTACTCCTGCTGTAGTGGAAAAACCTAAACCTGTGGTTGAGGAGAAACCAGAGAAAAAAGTGCAACATTTTGTTGAGGAGACACATGCATCAGCTGTGGAGGAAAAACAAAAGCCTGTAGTCAAGGAGAAACGTCCATCAGCTGTTGAGGAGAAACCTTCACCAGCTGTTGAGGAGAAACCTGCACCAGCTGTTAAGGAGAAATCTGCACCAGCTGTTGAGGAGAAACCTGCACCAGCTCTTGAGGAGAAACCTGCACCAGCTCTTGAGGAGAAACCTGCACCAGCTGTTGAGGAGAAACCTGCACCAGCTGTTGAGGAGAAACCTGCACCAGCTGTTGAGGAGAAATCTGAACCAGCTGTTGAGGAGAGAACTGCATCAGCTGTAGGTGAGAAAACTGCACAACTTGTTGAGGTGAAAAAAGTAGCACCGCCTGAGCCGAAAAGTGCACCAGCTGTTGAGAAGATTATTGCACCAGTTGAGAAGGAGAAACCTAAACCAAAAGATATATCACTTGAAGACTCAGCTGAACAACGAATTGTTTTAGAAACTGACAATGCAGATAAAACGACTGCTCAGACCAAAACTAAGACTGCTGCCAAAAGTGAAAGTTCTTCAGCACATGATGAGAAAGATATTGAAACTGACAAATCTGCACTAGAAAAACGGGTTAAGGAGGCAACTCCTGTTGTAAAGAAAGAAACTGAGGTGGAAGTACCAAAGCCATCTGACAAAGCAAAATCATCTAGCAGTGAAGAAGCTGTTGTAGAAAAACCACAATTAGTGGAGAAATCTCTTCCCAAAGAAAAATCCTCTAGTGTCCAAAAACTGGAATCTGGAGCAGTGCAATCAGAGGCACTAAAAACGTCTCCCATTAAAGCTCCTGCTCCAGCTGCTCAGTTGCCAGTTGAGGATGACCAGTCTGATGATGAGCCATTGATGGACTTGGCTCCTGGCTCACCAGTTGAACCTGATCCGGAAATGGCTGAGGCTGAAGCAGTAGAAGCAAAGGAGGTGGAAAAAGCTCAGAAAAGAAGGTAAATATGTTTAGCAGGGTCTTCTGAAGTACATTATTTATAGAGTTGGAATTTTTACCTTTGAAATCTCTTGTACTGACAAAATTTTCCTTTCCTCTTGTAGAAGTCGCCATAGATCAAGTAGTGCCTCCTCTAGCCAAAGTTCTAGCTCTGATTCAGATTCTGAAAGAAGAGTTGCTCGCAAACAGAAGAGGGGCTCAAGTAAAGAGAGTGATGACCTATCCTCAAAGAAGAGAACTCAAGGTAAACTTGCATCTGCATCAAAGGAGGATGTTCCGGTTCACAAAGAAGCCAGTAAACCTGTTAAAGAAGAGGCTCCAGCTCCACCAACAAGATTGCGCAGGAAACCACTGCCCCCTGTTGAACTAAAAGAAAGGGTTTCTTTAAAGAGAAATGTGTAAGTCACATGAAACTCAAAAATTACACTGCAAAAGTCTTGAATTTGTTTTAATTTTTTATTCCATGTGTTTTAAAATTTGTTCTTTTCTTTCTCTTCCAGATCCATGTCTGAAGATAAAGAAGAAAAAGATGCATCAGAGACAACAGAAGCTGACTTACCTTCAGGAGCAATATCAGCAGGTGAAAACAAGGTAGGTGTCTCCGTTTTGTCATTAAACTTTCTTGTTTTCCTCATGTGGTATCTAAGGGAAGTTTCTGGTTCTTAACTCTCAGGAGAACTCTTCAACCTCTACCCCTGATACCGATATAAAGCCTGTAGAACAACCAGTGGCTCGCAAGCGCCGTTGGGGTTCTTGCAAGAGCATTAAAGCCTCTGTTCTATGTATTTCATCAGACCCCTTAAAGGTTAGTGTTAGCTAAAGCTTTCCTTTTGAATTTAGCCAAGTTACTTTTCTAATTAAAATTTGTTTTCCATTGCTTTCCCCAGAATCTTATTCCAGATGCTAAACCAGTCGCGGAAAGTGAAGTTCATCTTGCTTTCGAAGAAGGTGAAGTTGATGATGAAGATGAAAGACCTTCCAAACGAGAAAGAAGTAAAGAGAAACTGGTTGTAGACCGTCCTCTCCCACCCCCTGGAGTAACCTTACCAGAAAGTACACGTATTGTTGTACAGACCTCTTCGGAGGTTGAAGGTGAGTTATTACATTTTCCTTGTCATGTTTTCTATTATTTTCGATATTGTTGCTCATATCTGCTGGTCTTTCAGAGAGGAAAATTGAGCGGAAGATTTTGGTTTCAAATGAAGGACCTGTGGCCAGAAGTATCAAGTCACCTTCATTATCTAAAAACCGAACATCAACTGTTCTGTATATAACAAATTTGGTGAGACCCTTCACTGTAGGCCAACTGAGGGAACTTTTGTCACGAACTGGCAAAATTGTTGAGGGGGGCTTCTGGATTAATGGCATAAAATCACAATGTTATGTAGAGGTGAGCCAAACGCGCATTTCTTTATTTTTTTCTTTCTTTTTCATGTCATCAGCTTTTGGGTAATTCTTATTGTTTTGCAGTATGAAAATGAGGATCAGGCTGTTGAAACAAGGCACGCTCTGCATGAGGTTCACTGGCCCATTTCGAACCGTAAAGCGTTACATGTGGAATTTGCCAAAAAGGAAGACATGTTAAAAGCTCAAGCGGATCTTGATAGTGAACCAATACCCTCTAGAAAATCTCAACATGTTAGTGACACTCTTCTTAGAGAAAGGAAAGACTCTGAAGAGAGGGTAAAGGTAAAAAATATATCACTCAATAAACTGGGGAATTTAGATTCTTTTACTACTGTTTTGACTGAATATATTTCCTCTTGTAATAGATTGTTCAATCTGTCCGGGAATGGGATCTCGGTAAGGTTCCTGACCAGTCCACTGAATCGAGGGAATCTGTCCCAGATGATAGAAAGAAAAAAGACGAAGATCGGCGGGTGAAAAGAGATAAGCGCTCTGTATCCCCGATTCGGGAGGGCCCAGGTAATGCCAACCGCAGCAATTTCAATGCGACTTTCTCCTTGTTATGGCCTTTTCACCGTGACACTATCTTTCTTACTTTAGCTTCCAAAACAAAACGAACTGAAGAACCAGCCCCAGCTAAGCTTCTTGACGATTTATTCCGTAAAACTAAAACTACCCCCTGCATCTATTGGCTGCCGCTCACTCCTCAACAGGTGAGTTCTTCGTGTACTTTGTTGTTTTTTTCCTCCTTTGAGTTCTCTAGAAAACAATTGTGTTTCAGAGGTGAGAAGCCCGAGAGACGTTGTCTGTTTGTAAGTCCGTAATTGTTGGTCCTGTTTTGCAGATCTCTGAGAAAGAGGAGATGCGTCGCAAGCACATGGCCGAGCACGAACGGCTGCGCGCCGAGATGCGGCGGGCGCACGAGCGGAATATGAATATGCAGCGGGAGCGGGGTCCCGGTGGCGGCGGTCTCGGCGGTCTCGGTGGCCCCGGCGGTCCCGGCGGCCGCGACAGAGACCGAGACCGAGAAAGAGACAGGGACCGCGACCGCGAGCGCGAGAGAGAGAGAGAGAGGGACCGCGAGCGAGAGCGCGATAGGAAGGACAGGGACAGGCGGCGAGGAAGCAAGGACAAATAGTCGACCAAAACCGACTGAGTGCAAGAAGGAAAGAATATTATGAGTCGCTCTGCTCCCTACTGCAACTGAAACAATCTTAATGGAGGATGATTATGAGGGCGCTGCATGGTTGGTTGAATGGCGGTCGGCCCGACCCGGCTCTCCCACCTTTAGATTGGCTGCCCAGCTAGAAAATGGTCGGTTTTGGTTTCATCTTTACACCAGACAACTCTCCTTTTCCCTCTGATAGTGTAATTTTTTTTATTTTTTTTACCTTAGTGGGATCCTTTTTTTCTGTCTCACCTTCATATCCCCCCACCCTTCCCTTTCCCCGTTCTGACGGGCCAAGTCTTAAAAGTGGCAGGCAAAAATTTTGATTTTTCTTTTAATTTGGGAGAAGAGTGACAGTGCTCCTTTTGTTCAATTTGTTTTTAACATTGTGTGCCCCATTTAGCTTGTACTGTTTGCAAGCCTCCTCATCGTAACCTGTTATGGCTCTTTTGTACATAGATCACTCAAATTCTAGAAATTTATATTTAACTTTCATATGTGAATTATGAATCAGGCTTAGAAGTGAGTGTAGTATGGAATGTTCAGATATAGACTGCATAGTTGAGGTTGTTTTTTCCCCCTTTCTGTTCATTGCAATTTTCATCTGAAAAACGCACAGGTGTGTGCATGAGTGATTGTTTTCATGTGCTGGTTGCACGTGGTGAATGTGTGTGTGTGAATGGGTGTGAATGTGCTCTCCTCCCCTCCTATTTGCTTCCCTCTCCCATGTCTTTTCTTTCAGGTTTCCAGTAAGTCTGTTTCAGGTTGTTAGAGAATGATATCTGATGCTCTTATCATCCTCTTATGCAGCAAGGCATTCAAGCTCAACAATTGAAGAACGTCGTCAACCTCTACGGATGCCAATCATCCAATTTCCTGAAGACCTCATACATCGACTTATTGTTGGCTCTCTGCATTGACTTCCATAGCTCAACTGTCTTCAAACTTCTGCTGCCTTTTGCTACATCTTCAGTTGGTACCTCATTAAGTGCCTCTTGAAATCTGAAAGTCTTTTAATTAATTTCAAGACAAATATTTTCTTCATGACCTGAAAACAAGTGTGATTGTTGTTAATGTAATGATCACTAGAATGTTCCAATGAAATGAACTGATTTTGTTCGTATTGCATGGTTGGACACCATAAATTGAATTTTGTTAGCACTTGTGATTTTCTAAGATGAAAACCTATACAAAGAATGTTTTTTACTGTGCTATGTTGTGCCAGTTGGTTGGCACTCTGATTATTTTTTAGTGAAGAATTATTAAATTGTTTTAAACTTGATAGTAGTTGTGTGTATCTCGAGCCACAAGCTTTCCAGGCCGCATGCCTTTTCAGCATCCATTCTCACCAGTTTGTCATTCAATACCAATTTTACAACAAACAACCTTATCCACCCCCCCCCCCAAAAAAAAAGAGAAGGGGGTAACGGCTTGCAAGGGCAGGAATTTCATTTAATGTTATGAACTGTTATATACGTCAAAGGAAGACGCCACATTTGGGTGATACCGTGCTGCGTCTAGTAGTGCCATTGCCACGATGGCCAGTGCCCTCTTTCTTGCCGCTGACAGCCTCGCGACGAGGACAGGAGAAACCCCCGTGCGGGCGGAGTCACCCCTGCAGCGCAGCTTCCACACGCGGGACAGTCAGGGGTAAATGTTTGACGACTTAAATCTTGCTTGACGAGGGTGAGGAGTAAGAGGAAGGAGTCTGGGGTGGGGAGCGGGGGGCTGTCAATCTCTCACTGGAGCAGCAGCAGCCAGCCCGCGGAGGTGTGCCTGCCTCCTACCTCCCTCCCTCCGGACGGTTCTGGGACGCAGGCAGACCGGGGCAGCCTCCCGCCTCCGGCCAGCAAGCACAGCACGTCAACCCCTGCCCGGCCACCCCCTGTCGTCCGTCTTCGATCGCCGTGCGTTCGTCCCGCCCCTGCCGCTCCGCTCCGCGCCGCCCCCTTGATCAGCGGCCGCCGCTGCCGCCCCCCGTCCCGTGCTCCAGCCTCCCCCGCCCCCCGCGGGGGGCCTGGGCGGGCAGTCTAGCGCCCCCTAGCGGCGGGGGGAGGCGCGCCCGGAGCTCGTGCAGCTCGTGGGTAATGAGTTGAAGGGCCCCGGAGCCCGGAGCTGGAGCTGCCCGGAGCTGCCCGGAGCACAGAGTGGAGCAGCCGAGTGTAAACAATAGCGATCGTGGCGTAGCGTAGTGTTCTCGTGCGCAGCGCGCGGCCCCCGGCCCGGCCGTCACCGCGAGTGATCCGAGGTGTTCGCGGCCGCCTCCAAGCAGTGCCCCACCGTGTGGAGCGGGCCGGCCGCGGCCCCGCCAGCACCGGAGCGCACGGGGCGGGCACCTGAGCCGCCGTTAACCTCCAAGTGGCGCTCGGCTCGGCTCGGCAGCAGCCCCGTCACTCCGCCCCTCTTGCTCCTGCAAGCCAAGGCCCGGCGCCCCGCCCTGTGTGACGAAGCAGGAGCGGCGCCGTCGCACCGCGGCAACGAGATATCCTCAGGTGGGCGATCAGCTCCGTGACGGCCGAGTGGACTGCGAGGAGAAGGGGACTCTGGTAGTATCTTGATGCCCGCGGGCCGCGCCGCCGCCGGGCCGCCGCCGTCACAGCTGTGCCGTCACAGCGCGCGTGACAGTGACAGCCCGTGCGCGTGACAACATCAACAACCCCCGGCGGAAGCACGACCTGGCACCCTGTGGTTCCACGGGGTAGGCAGCCTGCCCCTGCGGCGAGGCTGCCCGGGGCTGGCGGGGGGCGGCGGGGTCGGGGGCGAGCCGGTGGAGCTCGGGCTCGGGGCGGCTGCAGGGGCAGGGGGGCTGGCCGTAGGGGCGGGGGCGGGGCTCAGAGCGGCGCGCACGGGCGCGGGCGCGTGGGACAGCCGAGACGGCCGCGGCCGCGACTCCAGTACGGACCCGGACGACACTGAGGATGGTGGCGACACGAGCAGCGCCTTCTCCTCGTCAAGCTCGTCGCGGGACTCGGACGACGACATGCTGCCTACGCCCGCGCTCACCGTGAACAACAACAACGACCACCACCACTACCTCCACCACCACCACGACAACAACAACCACCTTCTCCAGCTTGACGCGCTGAGCACCGTGAGCCTCAGCACCACTCCCAGCCCGTCACCGCTGCCGGGCGCACCCGGCGCCACCAGCCTCAGCACCTTCGCCGTCCAGACCGTGAAGAAGCCGCCGCCACCGCCGCCGCCCAAGAGACTCACGCCGCTGAGTGGGTCGGTGCAGCAGCAGCTACAGCAGCAGCGCCTCGCGGACGACAGCTCCCCCCCGGACAACGCCCTCGGCGAGGACCCCGCGGGCGCCACGACGGCGACGTTCGCCGCGGTCGGGCCTGGGGCGGCGGGGGCGGCCGCGGTGCCCGGCGGCCAGCAGGTCCGCGCCGCCCGGGTCAGCGCGACGCACCTCCTGCAGCAGCAGCTGCTCTCGCGCAACCCGCCGCCCGCGCGCGCCGCCGCCCCGGGACCAGGACCGGGCCCGGGCGGCGCCAAGCTCCCGGCCTCCGCGTCCGACTCGGGCTCCGGCTCCGGCCTCGGCGGCTCCACCTCCGGCTCCGGCTCGACCGGCGCGTACTGCCCGTACAAGCACGTCCCCCAGTGCCCGTACCGCCACTTCAGCTCCAAGTGCCCGCAGTGCCCGGGGCCGACGCACCAGCAGCAACAGCAGCACCTGCACCAGCAGCAACAGGCCCTTCAGCAGCAGCTGCAGCAGCCGCCCCGGCACTTCGGCAGCCTCGGCCGGCGGCAGACCTCGCCGCGGCCGCTGTCCGTCGCGCCGCCGGGGCACCTGTCCCTGGACCTCGCCGAGCCGAGCGGCCTGTTCCGCGGCACCTCCGGCCTCGGCACCGGCCTCGGCGGCGGCCTGCAGGCGGGGCTGCCCTTCCACCTCAGCGACCCGGACGGCGACGACCTCCGCGACCTCAAGGAGCTGTGGATCAGCGCGCGCGTCAACGCGGACCCGCGGCTGGCGCACGGCGTGGTGGTACCGCGGTGCGGGCCGTGCGCCGCGCGCTCGCTGGCCGGCAGCAGGGCCAGCATCGCCAGCTGCAGGGGCGCGGCCGAGCCCTTCCAGCACATCGAGCCGCGCGACCTGCCGCTGCACCCCGACTACGAGTACGAGTGCACCGTGTGCGGCGAGCGCGCCACGCAGGCGCTGCCGCTGCAGCCGGACTTCCCCGAGTACAGCCTCGTGCTCAACGACCCGCTGCCGCTGCAGCTGCCCGCCTCCATCCCACAGCCGCCCTCGCGCCGCCCCGGCTCCAGGCCCGGCTCCAGGCCCAGCTCCAGGCCGAGCTCCAGGCCCGGCTCCAGGCCCAGCTCCAGGCCCAGCTCCAGGGCGTCGCACTCACCCGGCCGCCACATGGGCGCCCGCTGCTCGTCGCCCACCCTGGTGAGTGCACGGACCCGACCTACATCACCTCCACAGCCTGCGCCACAATCTTTTCCCATTCACTATCTAGCCACATAATTTTTCGGCAAAAATACATTTGCCGATATGACGCACATTAAAATCGCAAAATAAAAAATTACGGGTAGAGAAGGGGACCATCCTAAAAGATAGACGTACTCATCGACCTGACCTCTCGAGGCACCATGCCTTTCGCGCGGGGGGGAAGTACCCAAAACTTTTCAAAGCACATTAACTCTAGAACCTGTTTTTTTTTTTTTCAAA
The DNA here is from genome assembly GCA_029379305.1 of Frankliniella fusca. Lineage (NCBI taxonomy): Eukaryota > Metazoa > Arthropoda > Insecta > Thysanoptera > Thripidae > Frankliniella > Frankliniella fusca. The sequence goes on along the minus strand of JAHWGI010001092.1, from coordinate 238,349 downwards.
AGGTGTAAACAATTATTTTGAGAGTTGAACAGCATATGTCATAAGTCTTCTCCCTCGTGGCGAGGCGCAGGGTGCGCTGAACGCAACCCCGGTGTGCACCGCTGTGATGCGGGTCTGCCTATATCCTCCGCGGCCGTAAGACGCAGTGCTGCTACCGGAGCAGGAGCTCGACCTTGAGCCATCCCCCCTCCCCTCCCCCCTTCCCGCTCAACACTGCGGAGTGTATTCTCCAGCTCACAGCACTACAGCACTCCTCCGGACACTTGATTGATAGATAGCTCGCACATTTCCCCAGACAAGACATCCGCACCGATTCCGAATTTCAAGGACTACTTCTGGTCGGCCGCGAAAATTTTTCTTTCGTTTGATGAGTCATGGCGTCCCCACGATGGCCTTTACCGAGGCGGAACGCCTGCGACAAACTGGATAGGCCAACCCGCCAAGCACTCGTGTGAAGGTGGCGGCCTACCCGAGAGCACAAGCGCAGGGGGAAGCAGGAATTAAATTCCTGGTACCCAAAATATCGTACCGTCACCTCCCGATGAGTTGATTGTGGGGGCACCTTCAGGCTTGCTGCACCTCATCGGAACGGAACGATGCAAAAGCGCGAGACCTTTTCTTCTCACGATACAGAAAAAATTTTAACCAATAAAACTAACCCCCTCCGGCATCCCGTTGCACAGCCCTTGCCAGCAGAGCGATTCCGGTGCGCGCACTCAACACTGTGAGAAATTACTACGGTAAATACCTACGGTACGCGCCGTTAATTTGTTACCTGGTCTCAGACCGTAATTTTCGACTATGGTCTGAATTTTACGGTACACACCGTATCCTGCAAAAATGTTGGGGAAGTTCAATAGGGCAATTCTAACCACAATGAAATACAATCCGTACAATCCGTACCGTAATAATAAGCTACGGTCTGACCGTACACGTAAACTACGGTACAGACCTTAGGAGTTCCGTAACTCACTACGGTGTTTTTAACAGTGAAAGGCGCACCTCGTGAGTGCGAGAGAGACAGAGCGCCCTCGCAGCCTCGGCAGACTCCTTGAGAGCGAGAGAGACGGAGCGAGGAGTGCGTGCACCGGAGTCGCTATGCTGCTGCCCCACACACACACACGGTGCGGTGTAGGGGGTTCAGGGCGGTGAGGGTTGAGGAGGCGAGGGGCGGAGCGGGACGAAGACGCGCCTAGGCATGTAACTCAATCATATCTCGGTCTGGGTCGCCTCCGCCACCAGCTGCTCGAACCACCGCGGACCGGAGATTGGATCACGACCCCCTGGCTGATGTCGTTTTCCGTCCTGATGGAAATTGTCGGCATCGTCTTCGCCAGTAGATGCGATAGGCAGCGCGTTCGAGTTATTGGAGCCGAGGGGCCGGTTGCAGGCCGCGGGTGCGCGGTTCACGTTGCGAGTCGCGCAGCAGTTCGGGTCATTCGACGACGAACCACACACCTTTGCAAGCGTGAGCCGAGCGAGTGGGCAGGGGGAGCGAGGAGGCAAGATTTCATGAGGCAGGCTCACTTTAGGGACAACAGGCTAGTATTTCGGGTGTTTCTCTGAATTTAAATGCAAAATATGCTTAAGTCACAGGAGAATGGCATGCTGTAGCAAAGGTTATTCGATGAAAGAAACAAGAGACAACGCAAATTTAAGAAATCAATATTAGTCCAATAATTTGACTCTTTGCAAACTTAAATTGAACTGTTGTATTGTTATGTTAGAGGCCCTGCCGATCTGTCTTCTTTCATTGCTTAAGCTGGCTGTTTAAACTTTCCGTTTCGGCTATTGATGCATACGGATTTCAAGCGTTCTGTCCTACTGTCTCTATTGGGAATATTACAAGATCACCTTTCAATTAAAAATACCCGTATTGTTTTCGTTTCAGAGCATTGCCAGCTCCACCACCTCAGGAGGATTTAAGAAGTCTTCGCTTGCTTTGGTAAGTGATACAAGTATTGTACTAGCCTACTTAACATCAGTTGTTCTCTCCAAGGGATGCTCCCGGTGTAGGGTTGAAAGAACAGACGATAGGTTATTGATAATTCTAAAAAACGATCGATGACTTCAGCCGAATACTTTAATTTTTTTTCCAACCCTTTTCCCGTGTGGTAGTTTTAGTAGTTCCATAGTGTATGGTCCCATGGTCTCAGTGTTGTGCTCTTGTATAATGTTTTCTTCGTAAATTGATTGTATTCCAGGAAATGCTAAGGTTTTTAGAATGTGTCTTGTGTACCATACAGATCTGAATCGTTTTACATTGTCTACTATGTTAATCTGTCATGTCTGTCTCTTTTTAAATCTCGCGCCTCTTTCTCAGATTCGCGCCAGCATAATCCCCTGCGAGACTTGTGTGTTCTGTGCTGCTGCACGCATTGTTCCACTGTCTCAAATTTGTCCTTTCTTTTTGTAAGCATACTTTCTTTCCGGTTTGGTAAGTCACGCTTGCGTTGTGCCACCTGGTTCGTAAACCTTTCTCTCCAGCTTCCGCTGGGGGTCAAATCCGCTGCGGCGTTGGCAGCCCTGGCCGTCGCTGCCGCGGGCAGCGCCCTCTCTCCCCTCCCGCACCCTCCTCGCCCGCAGTGTGCCGAGCCGAGCCGAGCCGAGCCGAGCAGCCGAGCGTGCCGTGCCGTACGCCGTACGCACACACAAACACGGCCCGAGCCGAGCCTATCGGAGCCGAGCCGAGCCCCGAGCCGACCCGAAGAGTCTGCTAGCAGCAGCAGCAGCAGCAGCAAACTCTCCGACCCGCGCACTTGTCCGATTCGTAAGAGAAATAAGTAAAAAAAAAACTCTTTGCGTGTTTTAGTGACAGGAGCGGCCGTGCCGTTCATAACGCTAGTCCGAGTTAACGCTTCTCTCCCTTCGCGCGGGGCGGGAGAGACGAAACGGCCGCGGATATAGTACGAGTTACGCGCGGGGTGAAAGTGAAGCGGAGCGGGCCCGCCTACCGTGTCCTGTCACTGGGGTTTGTTTACAAGTCGGTCCGCGGGACGCGCCGCGCACCCCGTCAGCCAGAGAGGGGTCCGCGGCCAGCCCCCGCCGCCCCCGTGGAGGACGAGATGGCCGTCGCTGACTCCGCCCCCGCCGTCGCTGACGTCTGAGGAGGCCGCCGCCGCAGTCAGGTGAGTGTCGAGCCTCCCGCGCCCCCGACGGGACGGGCGCTGGTGAGGTTAGGTGTCACCTGGTGTCCTGCCCGCGGACGGGACGGCACGGCGGGGTCCTGGGGCCCGCCACCGGGGGGGCGGCTACCCGTGTCCCCGTGCGCCCCGCTACGCGCTCCGCCCCAGGACCCCGCGCAGGGAAATCGCAATAATTTTCCCGCGGCCGAGCGCGCTAGGTTATGTGTGGCCAGCTGTACTGTGCTGGGCTGTGTTACCGTCCCGTCTGCTCCACAGAACTTAAACTTTAGTTCTTGCGCGTGTCGCTCGTTGCTGCGTTTTCGACCAAAAAATGTGTTAAGTCGTGAATTTTTTGCACACGTCTAAACGCCTCTAACAGCGTCTAATGTGTGTGTGTGTATATATATATATATATATATATATATATATATATATATAAACACACATATATTATAGGTGTGTGTGTGTTCATATTTGTAAGAGACCGTCGTATCTCTCCTCCCCCTTTTTCACCTTTCAAACGCCCCCCCCCTCCCCCCCTCAAATCTACAACGTTTTGCTTTCTCAAAGTTAAAGCTTAATATTTTCTAGTCTTAAGTTTTGGAAGGGGTAGTGACGGGTATCTGCGACTCACGAGCGCTTAACTAAACGCATAACGCACTGGAACACTACTGGGACAGTGAGAGTGTCACTCGACACCGGTTCCCGAGGAGAGCTTGGGAGAGCAGGCAATAGTTAAGTCAGCCTTAAGCCCTTCAGCAGCCTCGATGGTTCATGGTCCCCAGTTCCCAGTAGAAGGCAGCCAGCGGTGGGAGGTTTGAATAGGTACTCGATGAGCAGAACGCACGCAGCATTCACCCTGCTGTGAGGCGCTTAACTAAACGTATAACGCACTGGAACACTACTGGGAGAGTGTTCCTGAGGAGAGCGGGCAGTAAGTTAGTTACGTCAGCCTCAAGCCCTTCAGTAGCCTCGATGGCTCATGGTCCCCAGCTCCCATCCGGCGGTGGGAGAGTAGAACAGGCACTCGATGAGCAGAACGCACGCAGCATTCAGCCTGTGAAGAGGTTCGAGCATTCCCCCCTCCCTCCCTCCCCCGATTCCCTCCCTTTCAACCCCGGCCTGGACTGGATCCGGATCCGCCCTGCAAGTTTCGCGGCTGATTGCTTCTCCGAGTGCCGGGCCGGGGCCCGGGGGCGCCAGGACGCCGCGCCGGGCTGCCAGACACAGGCCAGGCGGGCCTGCCTGCCGACCTTTTCCGAAGAGCACTCTCCTATCGCTCTGTCTCTCTCTCTCGCACCTGTACGGCGTGTAGCCTAGCGTATGAGTGCGAGGGAGACAGGGCGAGGAAAGCGCTCTTCGGAATCAGTCTGCTATATGGGCCGGTCCGAGAGCAGAGCTTTGGGCTCGGCCCAGTACAGCTCTATAGCGCCCCTCCCCCCTCCCCTCCCCCCTCTCCCTCCCCCCTCCCCCTCCCGCCCACACACGGGGGGCCTGGCCTATGCGGTTCGGGTTCGGCGTCAGCAGGCGGATTCAGGGTATCGTTCTGTAATGTCCTCTCTCTCGCTCCTTATGGGCCTGCCCCGTGAGTGCGACAAGGACAGAGAGACGAAGTGGCCGTGCGGAATCGCCCCGCAGGCACACCCGGCCGGGCCCCCCGGCCCGGCCCGCCCCGCCCGCCGAGGGTTCAAGAGGTCACTGGCGTACGAACAAGTGCAACCCCCCCCCCCCCCCTCCGCGTCCTCCACTTTTGCACTTGACGGACGGCCTTGAAGGACTTCTTCAAGTCTGGGATGGAGGAGAGGGGTAATGGCAGGACGAGCGGGATTAGTTTTGTTTGAGAGCGCGGCCGTTCCGTGGGCGACTGCCAAAACTCCTTTCCTGCAGTTGACAACAAAAAGGACAACGCGGTCCCAAGGAAATCCCGTATTGGTACACTTCCCTGTAAATCGAGGAGTGAGCATTGTCGCTCAGTCGTCCAGCCCCTCGCCTGGGAAGCCGTGGGCAAGCGGCTCTTTCCCAGACTCCGCGACTTATGCCCACGGCTTCCCAGGCGAGGGGCTGGAAACGGTAATTCTTTCCCAGGTAAAGTCTGGAAAAGAGCCGCGCCGAGGCGCTTCCCAGACGTTGCCTGGGACAAGGGCCGCGCGCCCAGGACAAGTCTGGAAATAATTTGCCGTTTCCAGACTCGAGCCTGGAAACGGCAAAAAGTACCTGGGAATCCCAGACTTCAGATTTGCCGTGACCAGAGGGGGACTAACAGGGTTGTTACAGGTCATGGAAAACCTGGAAGTCATGGAAAAGTCATGGAAAAAAATTCGAGTCATGGAAGTCATGAAAAAGTCAGGGAAATCAAGCGCCGAGTCATGGAAGTTTGTTAAATTGCAGTATCTCCCGTGTTCTCTGCCTGCCGCGCCGTAACAAAGGTTTTGCTCGAGGGGGTGCTGTCTTCTAAAATCATTGAACAAGGCCAAAAAAAAATCACGAAAAAAAAATAAAAAAAATCAAAATCACAATCAAAAAAGATAAAAAATAAGAAAATCACAGGTTTTCTCAGAAATCCTCCTGGCTGGAGGCTGGGGGATAGGGCAAATACGACGCGAACCCGTCGCACTAGGCAGTCATCGAAACGTCGTGGCTCAGTTGGTAGAGCGCGCAACACTGAACCGAGAGGTCCCAAGTTCGACTCCCACTCGGGAAAGTGTTTTTCGCGCTTGGCATTTCATTTGGCAGCTGCTCCAGGGCAGGTCAAGTAGAAATTAAACACGTCTCACCTCCGTTGGCTCGGTGGCTCTGGGCGTTGGGTCGCTTCCTGTTCTGGCTACGTGTCGGCACTCGGGGTTGTGGGTTCGAATCCCGCGTACCCCTCTGAGGTAAGGCCTCTGAAACTGGGATCAGGAAGTCTAACGCCCTTGACACCGCTCGTACCTCTAGGGGTAGGCCAATGGTGGTACGGGGATCAAATCTGTCGAATTGCGCGATAGGATCGCAGTCAGCAAAGCGCCGGTTCCCATGGAACACCGAAGCAGTTGGCTGCCACAGGGGGTAAAAGCCCTGTGCCTGGCGGGAACCGCAACCTCCTTCGGGAGGTTTACTGCCGCAAAAATTTTCCATGTTTTCACGCCACCCTTTCAATTGCAGAGCAAAATTTGTTTCTGAAAAGTTTTAAAAATTATTTGAAATAATTGTGATTATTTTGCATTATTGCAAGTTAATTTCCAATAATTTGGAATAAATCGAAATCATTCACCGTAATTTACTAAAAATCCTATTTAATCATGTAATTGAGAGAATAATTTGGATCAGATGTGCGTGTATTTTCTGAGGTCATCCCGAACAATCAAGAAAAATATCGAAAGATCGAAAGATCAGAAAAAAGATCAAAAATCAACAGAAAAATTAAAAAGTCATTTTGAAATCAAAAAAATCAATCCAAAATAAAAAAAAACCGTTTGATTTTTTTTTAATGTAAATCATTGAACAACTGCTACTTGAGACAGCACCCCCTCGGTTTTGCTCTTTTATTTTATGTCGAATGAGTGCCTCAGAGGGCTTTAAAATGGATAATTAAATTGTGCAAGTGCAAGTATTGCTTTACATCGTTTTCTTTTTAAAAACCTAGTCCTATATATGTCTGGGGGAAGGTCATGGAAAACCTCGAATTCAGTCATGGAAAAGTCATGGAAAAGTCAGGGAAATAAAAATTCCCGACTCTGTAACAACCCTGGACTATCTTGGTTTTTCCAAAATATCTTGAAAACTGGGAAAGGTGCCTTGAAAACCAGGACGACAATTTTACCGCGTTTGAGTGGTCCTCGGCCAAAAAAAGTCATATCGATGCTGAGACAGCAGGTCAAGTAGTCGTCGCGTTGCCCTGCCGACCGAGCTGCGGCCGCGGACTGTACTACATTTTCGTAAATTTGCATCAACTTCCCTTGTTTGAACGTTGCAATAATTTCAGAGTGTCTAGCAGCTGGGAAAAACGGGAAAGCGTGGAAAAAACACGGGAAGTAAAAAAGTGGCCGCGGAGAAACCGGGAAAAAGCGGGATGATTCGAAATCCATCCGAAAAGTTTTTTATTTGGACGTTTCACGGCTCGTTTGTCTGATGTCTCGACTGTTGACTCGTATTATATACACTCATGCGTCCCGTGAACAAACCTCGCCTCGCGGGCGGGAATTTGGGGAGTTTTAGTAGGGCCGGGAAAACCGGGGAAATACCCGGGGGTTTTGATTTGGCCGCGGCGCCAGACACCCTGAATTTACTAATGCTTTTGTAAATTTGTTCGATTGGTATCGAAAATTGACGAATTTTCATCAAATACGGAAATGTCCGGAAAAAAATTAGCCGGAAAACTTCCGTACATAATTTTCAGAGTGTAGCTTTATTAGATTTCTCTTGGGAAGTTTTCCCGTAACGCTGACAAACATGTCTCGCAGTGTTGGTCGTTGGGTGTTCATCATTTACCGGAATAATCTATTTTTCAGCTGTGGTTGGCAGGAGGGGCGGGGCGTGGGTCGATGCAGTGTTCGCAGTATTACTATTGTACGAGGGACCGGGGGGAGGGGAGTCGCTGGGATTGTCCTGCAGGCTGATTCCGAAGATCGCTCTCGTACCTCCGTCCTTGTTGCACCTGTGGCGCTGCCTTACGTTTGGAATAGCAGGGCCCCATGAGTGCGACAAGGACGGAGGCGCGGCGCGAGAGCGATCAGGTCCAGGTCCTGCAGGGAGGGGCAGAGCCGGGCAGAGCTGTCGTCCCGCAGCCGAGCGATTCCGAAGATCGCTTTCATACCTCTGTCTTCGTCGCACTCATGGAGCACTGCCATGGCCAGCATAGGGCACCGCTGTAGGTGCAACAAGGACAGAGAGATGAGAGCGATCTTCTGAATCAGTCGGCTGCTGGCTGGCCCAGCCTCAGCCTGTACGTGAGGAGGACGGATGGCCCCCGCCCGCCCCCGCCCCAGGCCCAGGCGACCTGCCGTCCTTGTCGCACCTTTGGCAGTGCCCATGGCAGGCGCATGGCAGGGCCTCATCTGTGCGACAAGGACAGGGGCGCGACAGCGATCTTCGGAAGTAGACGGCTGCTGGATGGACCCCTAACCTTGGAGAAGAGAACACCGTGGAGTAGAACAACCCGTCCTGCTCCGCCCCTGACCATGACGGCCTTGGTGACGGCGACGGGGAGTGACTTCGTTTCACACTTTTAGGCGTGTTAATTCTCCGCGGGTAAACACTTATTGAATGCATGTTAAAGTAGGGGTGTGCGAATCGTTCGATATCGAATCGAATCGAATCGAATCGGCCAGATTCGAATTCGACCGAATTCGAATTAGACTGATTCGATGTCGAATAATTCGAAATTTCGAATCGGGCAAGTTCGAAGACGAATCGCTTCGGGGTCCAAGTGGGGCACACGGAAGCCGTCGGTCGCAGCCAGACTTAATTTTACCTTTTACCATAACTCAAAAAGCATTTGATACTGTATTTATTGACCAGCGTAAAGCTAATTGTTGTTATTAGGTAAAACGAAAGGATTTTTCCCCCGATTCGATTCGGACTCGAAATGGAGCCGATTCGATTCGATTCGAAAGAATTTTTTAGGATTCGATTCGATTCGATTCGAAAGAAATTTTAGAGATTCGATTCGATTCGATTCGAACACAAAAACCTCGATTCGCACACCTCTATGTTAAAGCCCTCTGAATTTTCATACACATTAGAAATTTCACCGCACTTCTCCAGGGAACACGGATGGGAACCCACTCAGCCTCAAGTATGCAAAAGACACGTGCGCGCGGCGCGCGCGCGCACACACACGCACACACACACGCACACACACACACACACGCACACACACACGCGCACACACACACACACACACACACGCACGTTCACCTACACAAACGCGCGCGCGCATCTTTGAATTCGGTCAGGCTATTCTAGATAGACGGCTCAGTTCAGTGGCATGGAGTAGAGGCGCCCCCCGCCCCCCGTCGCTCTGCAGGTGTTTGAGTCACGCCCGCGCACTGTCTGCGCGCGCGCGCGCGTGTATTTGTGTGTGTGTGTGTCTGTGTGTGTGTGCGCGCGTGTGTGCGTGCGCTATTTGGTCCGAGGGGTCCGCAACTAGGTTTGAGCGCGTACACCGGCCGCCCGGAAAACTGGGAAGACCGGGAAGACAACCAGGAAGACCAAAGAAAACCGAAGAAAACCGTTAAAATCGTAGGCCACAAATGGTAAGGGAAAACCGAAAAATATTAGGGAAGACCGGAAAACTTGAGGGAAAACCGAGAAATTTTAAGGAAGCCTGGAAAATGTTAGGGAAGACCAATGAAGATGAGGGAAAACCATAGAAAACGTTAGGAAGCCTTCAGAAGATTCTAGAAAATCAGTTATTGGGAAAACCAGGAAAAAGTTGGGATGACCGGGAAAACCAAAAGGAAAACCTAGGAATACCAGGAAGCCCACAGCATGTGTACACCGGCAGACCGTATTTGGGGTATTTGGGGACCCCTCGATTTGGTCGCACCGGGTGTGTTTCAGGGAACACTTAACCAGTAAGCGGGTTTGCCTACCCTCTCCAGCCCCGTAAGGTACCCCGCCCCCCTTGGGTGGGCAGACACGCAACACTGTTAGAAGTACGCGTTCCACACATCGCCGCCCCACCTCGCCACGCCCCGCTCCTCGCCCCGCTCCTCGCCCCACCCCGCCCCGCCCCGCCCCGTGCCGCACAAGCCAGGCGTGGGCCGTACCGCTGCTGTCTGATAAGAGGAATGGTTGACACCTCTAGGGCGGGGCGGGGCGGGGCGGGGCGGGGCGCGGCCTGAGCCGGCTGAGGTCTGAGGTGAGCTGCACTGAGCTCTGCCACGCTCTGCCGCGCTCTGCTCCGCCCCCCGCGCGGCCGTTCCGTCTCGTGCCAGCCAGGGGTCCAGGTGTCAGTCTCTGACAAAGCCTGTCCATTTAAGATTAGTACGGAAGAGAAAAAAAGATTGCCAAAAATATATGCTTTGAAAATGTATCAAACATTCACTGTGAAAAATATCCTCGTAAATTTACGACATTTTTTGTAATTTTGATTTTCATTTTCAAAATATGTCGTAAATTTACGACAGCCCATTCCTGCTCGTCGGTCAATTCCAAGTCGATAGGGAGTGCTTGTAAATTTACAATGTCAAATTGTAATTTTACGACTTTTATCATGGAAAATTTTCCCGTAACCCTTACGAGTATTTTTCACAGTGTTAACAAGAAAAAACAGGTCTTTTAACAACAACAACAACAACAACAACAACAACAACAACAACAACAACAACAACAACACCACTGATAAACCAAGTGTTCAACCCTTCAAACTTTTTAAGTGTTCAAATACCATTTAAACAAATAAAAGTGTTCAACAGAGTTGTTGTGCACTTATAAAAGTGTTCAACTCAGAAGTTGTGCACTTGTAAGTGTTCAACTCCCCAGTTGCACACTTCCCTAAATACAGTGCGTCCAAGCTAAGGAAGTGTGTAACTGGGGAGTTGATCACTTTTAAGTGCACAACTTCTAGTGATGCAAATTTTCCGTTGAATTTCAAAGTTTCCGAAAACATCGGAAAAAAACGGAAAAGAACGGAAACAAGACATCAGCAAAGACATCAGCCTTAATATAACATGTTTGGCCTGTCACTGGATCCGCGCATGCCTTTTATTGATAATTTGGACAAACGCACTGAAGGGTGTTTTTTTTTTTTTTACCGGTCAATTTGACATATTTAACACACGCTCTCTCTCTCTCTCTCTCTCTCTCTCTCTCTCTCTCTCTCTCTCTCTCTCTCTCTCTCTCTCTCTCTCTCTCTCCCTCTCTCTCCCTCTCCCCCTCACACTCTCTCTCTCTCACGCACACACACGCACACGCACTCGCAGCGTGGCGCAAACTCTGAAAGCAAATAGCCCATGCTACGCCCGGCTCGGCGCTGTCTCTGAATGTACTCTCGGGCGGGGCGGGGCGGGGCGGGGCGGGGCGGGGTGGCCGATGGGGCTGCTGCTGCTGCTGTTTGTCGCCCCGCCCCGCCACGGGCGTGAGGGCAGCTACCCACACAGCACACGTGCGTCCGTACACAAACACTGAGTTCCGAGAGATGGGATGGGATAGGACGATAGACTCCGGTGATATAGGGTCGCATGGTGCGTGCCGCAGTGTTAAACCAAGTGTCTCAGTGTCGCACACTTGCAGGTGTGTGATATTCATATACACACACTGGTAAAACCTAATGGTAGTGGAATGCGCCTTTCTGCCCTTCCGGCCGCATATTTATTTCACTTCTCCTTCCGTAATGTATAGAAGGAATGTGTCACATGTCATGTCATTTGATTTTGTCAATACCTTATAAAATTCTATTCTTGCCCTACCAAGCCACCAGTGCCCTCTGAGAGCCGCGGTGCTCACCACGTCACTGATACCCCATGGAACGCCCCCCCCTCTCCCTCTTCCTCATCTCTCTCTCTCTCTCTCTCTCTCTCTCTCTCTCTCTCTCTCTCTCTCTCTCTCTCTCATTCTCTCTCCGGCCGTGGGCGATGACTCTTCATTTCAATAACTCGATATCAAGCTCTGCCTGGCGCCAGACTAATAAGCCCCAAGCCCCGCGACAGACTGGGCGGGGCACGGGTCCAGCCAATCTCTGAAGGAAAGGGGTCCTTACCTCTTGTGTTTTTACACTGGTAGAACTAAAGCGTAGTTGTACGCCTTTATCGAAGAGTACGACTACGGACGCCCTTTTTCAATCGTACGAGAGCTCACGCGCTCCTTTTCTCCTAGATGCATGGGGGAAAATTGCCTCAGAGCGTAGTTGTACGCTTCAAAAAGGGCGTAAGGTGCGTGGTACGCTTGAAAAAGGCGTATAAATACTCTTTAGTTTTACCTGTGTGATCAGCGCCGCGGGTGGAAAGGCTGTTGCCAAAAACCGCGTTCAGAGGTATTGTGTGTGCTCTAGATCTCAGAAACTAGAAGTGATAGGCAAAAATTTTGGGTATATTTGGAACCTTCTTGAAATTTCACGCAGTGTAGGCTACCTACAGCGCCGCTGGTTACGGACATAGTTGGTCATTTTGTCATAAGAAAGTAGAAAATATTGGACAAGGAAATGCTTTGAGACGCTTTGAGACCATGATCGTCATTTATGCTTTGTCCCGGATATTGCTTTTTTTGTCGTTCTTAATGTGAGAATTCGGAGATATCAGTTCAAAACCTGAACACAAATATGAATTCAGCGTGTTTTTCTGTGTGCATTACCATTCTTATAGGTTTCTAAAAAATGAGGGTCTGTACACCCTACCCTTGAAACATGCGATGAACGGCGGAACGCTTTGTCAATTTCAGGCAATGCAATCGCTGCATAACCTGGTCTCAGTTATACGGCGACGGTGCACTTTGTTACAATGTTGAGGACTTCATGACAGGTATTTTCTACGGGAAATTTCCTCGTGATTCGGAATTTGACTTCAAAACTTAATCAAAAGTTGTTCAGAAACTACAAAATTATTCAGAAAAAAAAAAGTGTTCAGGAAAAATAAAAGTGGTTTATGAACAAGAAATTTATTGTTTCGGATTCAAGACAAACTTTTGTTGTTGTTGAACGACATCGCTATTTGTCTTCAACAGAGTCATCACAGAGAGCTGTTTTTTTTTTTTTATTAACACACGGAAAAAAATACATAAGTTGCCGTAGCTAATATGTTAGCTGATATCGTGACAAGCAACTTATAAGCTACCATAGCTAAAAATTGTCTCTGGTAGGCAAAAATTAGCTACTACAACTAACGCTTAGCTGGATTTAGCAAAGGCTTAGTTAGGGTAGAGAACATCCCATTCACTGAATCAAACATTGCGTATTCTCCTGCAGATGACGCATTAGCTCTCATAGCTGCCGTGTCGCTATGGCAGCAAATATATCGCTGTGGTAGCTAAAAAACTTGCTTGTCACGATATCAGCAAACATATTAGCTATGACAGCTAACATTTAGTTAACACAGCTTAACTTTTTTTTTCCGTGCAAATGTTTTTTTACAGTGTGTATTACATTCTCACACTAGGTGAGAGCGCCGCGGGCCGCCCCCTCGGTGTGGCACAGGGGCGGAGTATGAGCTTGCGGCGCGCACATCTGAATACCCCCCCCCCGCGGCGCTTAACGAGCTACTTGTCCGTTTTCAGGGCTGCGCGCCACTGCCACTCAGCGCCTGTCCTGTCTCCATATGTCCCCGACCTGACGCGGCACGCGCTCTCAAAGTGTGTGAATATCGCACACTTGTAGGTGTGGAAATATGACACATATGCAGATATCTCCGTTAATTTTTTTCCACTGACACCATGTTGTTGAAGAACAACAAAAGTTGTGCAGGGACAACAAAAGATGTTCAGAAACAACAAAGATTTAAATATTTTTTGAACGGAATTGGTCGAAGTGAGGTCCATGGGGCTCAACATGACTCTTATACCTGGTTTAGTTGGTATCAACCCCTAGAAGTAACTTTCATACAATTTTGTCTCCTTTTGAGAATGAAAATATTTTAAAGCCGTTGCAAAACGGTCAAAATGGACACAGTCTCCAACTCAGCCAAATTTGGCCCTAAAATTCCCTACCAAAAAAATTGGTGATGGTTTTGAGTCAATAACAATCAGTCAAGCCTATTTTGTCCAAAATCTGAAATGGTAGTTGTCGGGCCCCGCTCGAATTGGCCTGAACCTGGAGACGTTCAGCTATTCGGTACTGCTAACTAAGAATGTAGGCATGACTTAGTACATTGCAGCAAAGCAATTATTTTTTTAACGTCGACTGAAGATACCAAAATATGTGACGGTGAAATATTGTCGATGTTATAATAAAATAAAAAAAGAATGAAATAATTTTCTTTAATTTCTGAGGTTGGCTACTGCAATGATCCAAAATGGCGGCCTCCACGTTTCACGTGACTTCGAGAGCCAATCTCGGTGTGACTCTTCAGTTGCCAGTCTCTGCGAAGCAATATAGGACTCTAGTGTAACCGGGCCTCGGCCGCGCGCTGTCCAGACTGTCCTGTCCGTTCAGGCTGTACAGGCTGCCGCGGACACTGCAAACCCTCGAGTCCAATTTCTCACACAAAATGGGTGAGGACACTTATTCCATGCTTAAAAGGAGTGAGAATTTTTAACCTCACTCTCTTCCAGTATTATATTTTTTAGCCTCACTTTATTATGTGAGCACGAATCCTTACTTTATTAGGGCGTGGTTACAAAATTCTTTCTCAAATAGAGCGAGGAAAAAATTTCTCACTCTCCAGAGAGTAATAAAATTGCCCTCAAATTCTCACTCGTATGGGAGCGAGAATTAGGACTCGTACATTTTCAGTGTGGACGGTGACTCGGTTTATCAAGTCAAGTCAAGGAGCGGCGTACTCGTGTAATCGGGCCTCGGCCGCGCGCTGTCCAGGCTGTCCGTCCGGCTGTCCAGGCTGCCGCGGACGAGTAGCGAGCCAGAGTGCTCACTGTCCCTGAATGGCAAACGAGAACGTTAACTGGCTCGGAATCCCGCCGACAGGCTGGCTGGGCTATGGGCTGGACGGCGGCACAGCATTGTAAAAAAGTAATGACGGGGAAAACTACGGAAATCTCCGATAATCACTGATGCAAATACAACACGGTAAAAACAATGTCTGATTTTTTGAGGGAAAAGGGAAAACTTTGAGGAACTTCACGGTAAACGAAAAACTCGGATTCCGAGGCATGGGAATAGATAGGGTTTTGATTTTAGGAACTTCAATTCGAATTTAGTTAAATTTCGTACTTTCTATAGCTTGTATTTTTGCCCTTTGAAATTCTAGATTTAAAACTGTACTTCATGGAATATTTTCCCGTAAACCTGTTACTAGTTCACAGTTCGGCACAAAACACACAAATAAGGTTATGGTGTATGTTAATTTGAAGACTTCCTAGCCTTGAGGACGATGGCACTGGCGCCGGTAGTGAGTAATTGCGTTTTGTCTCAAACAATGAACTTTTAATCAAAGCTCGGCCTCTTTCTGGTTCCTATCGTTTTTATCATATAAATACCGGAGTGGGGCCAAACTCATTTCCAGAGGACAATAAGTCGCCCCGACATTCCCTCTCCGGAGCCTCGGAGGAGGCGGGGGCGGGGAGCTCAACCAGAGACGCGGGAATTCTCGCGTTTCAGTACACGCTGTCAAAATTTGATAAGCGCAAGAATCCGTATATCCACTTACACCGTGACAAAGTTACCACGAAAGTGCTCAGCATAAACTATAGATGCTGTTGTAGTTCCCAAAATAATTGTTGAGATTGTTACTATACGATGGACACGTCCTTAAATGCAACTTCAGACATTTGATTTGATGAACATACCCACTTCAATATAAATCGCAACCCTATCACATGCGAGCTCGTTTGGAAGGAAATTTTACGCCGGAGATGATGCTGACCTCAGAAGTTACATTTGAAGAAGTAGTCAAAAAGTTGCACCCCCAAGTGTACGAATGAACATTCACACACCTACAAGTGTGCGACATTCGTACACTTGGATTTCCAGTGTACACCATCGATGGTGCATCCCTCAGGTCTAGGGGTATATTTATTTACTTGAGGGGGGCGGGGGGGGGGGGCTAAAGACACAGCATCCCTAGGGTAGTTGTACCCACCATCCCTACCCCCCTGGCCTCCGAGGCTGGGCCCATGCAAGGATTAGCGATGCAACTACACTTGAAAACTGAACTGCACTGACAAACCGTGTGTTCAACCCTTAAACACTTTTAAGTGTTCAAATACCATTTAAAAAAATAAAAGTGTTCAACAGAGTTGTTGTGCACTTAGAAGTGTTCAACTCAGAAGTTGTGCACTTGTAAGTGTTCAACTCCCCAGTTGCACACTTCCCCGATACAGTACGCCCAAGCTGAGGAAGTGTAAAACTGGGGAGTTGAACACTTGTAAGTGTACAACAACTCTGTTGAACACATTTATATGTTTAAATGGTATTTGAACACTTTAAAGTGTTGAAGGGTTGAACACTTGGATTATCAGTATGGTGAAAAACTGCAGTCAAACTGTACTTTATTTATGGTTTGTCAGTGTACGATAAGAAACTAGTTTGATCTAAAGGTGAACTGTAGATCCTTCCATCCTGGGGGGGTACAGTAGGTCGCACCGTCACTGTAAATCGAGGAGTGAGAAATCTCGCTCTCAGGAGAGCGAGATTGGTGACCCAAATTTTGTCGCTCCTGGGGAGTGATATTATTAAATATCACTCCTTTTGAGTCGCTTCTATGACTCAAAACGAGCGATATCTAGTGATCTCGCTCGATTTGAGTGAGGCTTATCACTCCAAATGAGCGATATAGAATTTCCTCACTCCTTTAGGGCGATGTTATATGCCTCGCTCAATTTCAGTCAGAAACATGACTCTCAGATTTACAGTGGTGTTGTGTAGCTAGCCCTAGTCCGCAGGTCGCGCCCCCCCCCCTCCCCCCCCCCCCCACCTCCCCCGCCCCTCTCCCGGACTCACTTTTGTCCCTCAGCAATATTCTCTCGTTACGATTCTGTGCTTGTGCGTGTTTGAGCGCACCGGGCGAGGTGGCCAGCCCGTCCCGTCCGGGGCTGTCAAAGGCAGCGTCCCAGCAGCCTCGAGCAATGTTTTCCGCGTCGCTCCTCGCCAAAGTATCCCGTCTCTGAAGCAAATTCCAGTGCGGGGCTGGAAAATAGCGTAGATTTCTTTTTTGTGTGTTACGGGCTGTGTGCCACAGCGCGTGTGGTGCCGAAGAGTGATATTTGGATGGTATTTGGTTGTGCGGCTAGAACGCAGATTTAGCGATCAAATATCGGCCTCTGAATCACTGCCGTATAACAACGAAATATCGACGAAAAAGGCTGAAAAATTGCTCGGATATTTGGTGGAGATGTCGCTTTTATTTCCAGTCATAGAAAGGGGCGATTTTCCTGCACGAAATATCCAGTGGAAGTGTTACGATGCTGCTCACCTCTACACAGGGCTGCCCACGCACTCCGGCTGCCCAATATTTCGGCTAGGCGCACCCGCAACAACAAACTCTCTTTTTATTATAAATTTGCTAATATTGGTAGTGGAGAAAAAGTAAAATATGCCGCATATGTTCCTTAAACTTTTAGCAACTCGTTGTAACTTTTCCTTCTTTTCTACCGCCAATAATGGCAAGCACTGGTAAAACAAGTGTTTAATATTGCACGTCAATTGACGTTTAAGTTCAAGTGTGCCCTTTCTCAACACATTGTGACGTTTAACTAGGTTAAACGTCAACTGGTGTTTAAATTTTAAGCACTTCCGAAAAGTTCCCGTATGGTTCCTATTGATAACATAGAGCTGTTTGCGTCCAATTGTTCAAAATTTAAACGTTTAGCAAACGTTTAAAATGTGCACACCATGTAATGTGCAGCATCGTAACTTGCACACGTTGGTGTTTAAATTATGCACCTTTGTTTTACCAATGAGCTTTTAATAAAGAGAAACCTCAGGGTTGTTACAAGTCAGTAAAGTCAGCAAAAGTCAGGGAAAGTCAGGTATTCTAAAAGTGGTCAGAGAAATTCAGGGAAAGCCGGGAAAATTAAAATGAGAGTCAGTAAACTTTTGCTCACCGACCGCCTCTTGCGTTTTTACCCCGTGCCTGTGGACAAGATCCATGGTAGTCTCAATTTGTCCTCCTTTTATTGCGTAGTAATGCATGTTTAACGATCTAAAAATGTCAGTAAAAATCGGTATTTTGTTCAGGGAAGTCAGTAAAACTGAAAATCTAGATCTTGTAACAACCCTGAAAGCTTGTTGTTGCGCGGGTCTGCCTAAAATACGATTTCACGAAATCCTGGTAGACAACGGAGTTTCTATAACTAAAATAAAATTATTGTGAGTGTTGAATAAGACTGTAAGAAGACCGACTGGTTTTGTTTAGTTTACTATAGTCAAGTTAGTGGCAAAATAATTCTAAGTTTGAATTAATAAGGCGGGTTTCAAGTAATGAATACTCTCCGACAGTTCGGCCGACATTTAATCGACAGGAGCAGGAGAAAAGAAAGCTCTCCTTCCGACGGCAAAAATTGGGCGGCGAGGTCACGGCCGGAGGAGAACGTCAACAATAACCTCCCCTCCACCGGGCGCACGGAAGGGGCGAACCGGGGCCCTACCTAATACCGCTGGTACGCGAAGGACCAGCGGGCAAGCGCGCCGCGGCCGCGACGGGGGGTGCGCTCTATTGGGAAAACGCGGAGTTAAGGCGTTGTTTACACAAAATGGTACACGTAAATGTACATCATTTCAAGAATTCTGCTCACCAGATCTAAGTCAAACTTACCAAACCGTTTTCCGCAGGTATAAAACTACTATTTACGCATTCAGTTCGCCTTGTCAACGTTTCGATAACTTTAAAAAATGATTTAAAGTCGCGAGGTGGGCACATCAGCCACCGGCAATGGCGGACATGCTTGGCCTGCTTTCGCGTTGTTGACACAACATGCCAACCAAATAAAATGAAAAAAATCACTGCTCTCATAACGTTACGATTGGAACTCATTCTTTGAGGCACACATTTAGTTGGCAGAACCGGGGCAAGTTTCAGTAAAACTGAAGTAGTTTTAAAGAAGGCAGTACGGTGGTCACGTGCGAATTTCAGTGGTGTTATCTCATTCTTGCGCTCGAAACTAAAGGCTGGCTTTGTTTGAACGCAGACTTTAGAGGTCTCTCTTTCGCTCCGTGTTGGCTCGTCTCGGCCTACCCCCTCCACGAAAAAATGTCCCCTTCCCCTGTTCATTTTGCCTGACGAGTTGAGCATTACCATAGAAACTCGAATTTCAATTCAAATTTACAAAATTTCTGCAATACAGATTTCAACTAGACTTCAGAATCGAATGTACTAGATTACATTCTAAATGTATGCTTAATATCATCGAATTCCCTTCAGCAGATTTTTTTCTGTCGTAAGGGGCCATATGAAACAAAACACGCACGTTTTCCAGCGATTTTAGAAGGCAACTCCGTTGCCTAAAAAAAAAATGGGCCAGGCGGGTGCGTGGGCCACCCTGTATGTGTGAATGCGGCTTATTTCCAACGCGCTTTGTCCCGACAGGCAGGCGGGCCGGCAGGCGCAGCAATGGACGCCGACCTGGACCTCCAGGAGACGGTGGAGCAGCTGGTGGGGGCCGGCGCGCAGATCCTGGACTGCGAGAAGAGCTCGGTGGTGCGGGAGGAGGAGGTGCTTCTAGTCAACGGGCAGCCGCTGCACCTCCAGGGTCAGGACGGCGCGGCCATCCGCAAGGCGCTGCTCGCGGGTCACGTGCCGCCCCACGACCTGCTCAACACCGTGCTCGTGAGTATAGTCTGCAAGGAGAAAAATAATTACACCTTTTTTGGGGGGTGGGGGGGTGGGGGTGGTGGCCTTTTTTTGTTTGTCACTGTATAGAATTTTTAATGAATCTAAGAAGGAGGAAAAAAACACCGAAGGATAGTTCCACGAAGCATTACCATTCTAGATTGTAATATTTGCAAGCACTGCGGTCGTAAACTTACAACAAATATTTTTAAGCGTAGAAAAAACACAAAAATTTGTAGATCTTTGAGGGTTATTCTCACCATGCATCATTGAATCATGTAATGTCATATTTCTCTCTCTTATTTTCCCTACCACGGTAAAAACGATGTCTAATTTTTTGAACAAAAAAAAAAGTTTTAAGAATCTTGAATACTTTGAGGAGCGAACTCCTTAGATTTTGAGGAAGTCTCCTCAAAATTTGTGGAAATTTCCCATTTTTATTTTTTGAGGAGCCTTCCTCAAAATCTGAGGGGTTTCCCTCAAATTGCGGAAATTTCCTCAAAGTTTTCCCATTTTCCTCAAAAAATCAGACATTGTTTTTACCGTGACGGACACACAAAATGGAAAGGGACAATTTTGTCCCAAGAAATGCTGCGATTTTGTGCACACCAATCCCTCTTGACAAATTTGTGTAATAATTTCCGACGATTTGTAATATTTCGGATGCAAATTGTTTCAATTTAGTGGGAAAATTTATCCCAGGAAAATGATGTGTACAAAAAAAGCAACATTTTCCGGGATAAAATTGTTCATTTCGAGTGGAAGTATGAAGCATGTGCTGTGTGGTCTGGTTGGCAGGTGCGCGCCGGCATCCTGCGCTCGCCCGTGCGCCTGGAGACGAGCCTGCAGGTCAAGTCCTCGGTGGTGACCCGCGAGGAGGTGACGGTGGCGCGCGGCGGACGCGTCGTGGACGAACGCTCGCGCCAGACCCAGGAGGACAACGTCTACAACTCGTCCACCACGGAGACGTGGGAGCCGGCGGTGGGGGTGGGGGCCTCGGCCACGGCCTCCGCTCACCCTGCGGGCCTCGCGCGGCCGCCCGCCCCCGGCACCGCCCCCGGCACCGCCCCCGCCGCCCCCGCCCCGCCCCCGCAGCTCAGCAGGTGAGTCGCGTCGCGCGTCGCGTCAGGTCCCATTAGCCTGCTTGTCTCATGCAAAAAGACCACCATCCGGGGACACCGGCAGTCACGGATGTCTGCGAACACTTCGCACTCAAATTCCATCATTCAATAGTTGCTTAGCCTGCACCCTTTTCAATCTTCTTATTTGATCAAATCAGTGAACCGTACATTTTATAATAATAATAATAATAATAATAATAATAATAATAATAATAATAATAATAATAATAATAATAATAATAATAATAATAATAATAATAATAACAACAGAACAAAACCGGATATGTACAGTGTGGTATCTTTGTCGGTCATGTACTTGTTAGGGTACTGATGTTGGACCGGGTTCAGATGGTCTGAAGGTGGAAGACGGGAATAGTGGCTAGGCCAAGTGACTGGTAGCAAAGCTGGATCAAGACTGAGTGTTTATTGGCCTCTGGTGGCGACAAGGTAAACTAGGTTTACAGGTTGACAAACTTAACATACATGACACCTCCCCTTTGAAAGAGAAAGTGACTTTAAAATACATAAAATTATTTAACAATTTGTAACAAAAATATTTAACAATGTAGAACATGCTTTTTTTAAAAAAATCAAATTTTTAATTGGCTGAGCTAAATTTAAATTCAAATTTAAATTTAAATGCTTAGCCCTGTCAGCATGCGCCATGGGGCGGCCGAGGCGAGCCGTGATGTGAGATGTGAGACGTGAGATGTGGAAACATCAGTGTTGCCATCGTAACTTTGGTTTGAGCAAACAACTTAGTGATAATCGACTAATCGAAATCTGTATTATTAACTGTTAACCTTAGCGCGCCGCAGGCCAAGGTAGACGCACTTTTAGCTCAGCTTTTCACGGTTTTAACGTGCGTCTACCTTGTAACTATACAAAGATCATGCAAAACAAACAGTTACATACATGACATACAGAGAGCGGTGGTGGGGGCGGGCGAGGTGAGGATCGGCGGGTGGTAGGGTAGCCTCCCCGCCCGCCCTCCGCTCCCCACCGCTCGCCCGCCCCCTTCACCGCTCTCTATCCGGTTTTGTTCTTCTTACTTCCGGGCAGCGCTCCATTGAAATGCCTACCGCCCTATTAAAAGTTCCGTGTTGTGTGTTTGGCGCCCACCCTGGTCCTGGTGAGCTGACGTGGTTCTCTCTCGGCTTGCAGGCACGGCAAGTCCCAGGCGGCGCCGCCCCCGCCGCTGCAGCACGCCGCCGCCCCCGCCGCCCCCGCCGCCCCCAAGTGCGGCTCCCCGCTGTCGTCGTCGTCCTCGTCGGGGTTCTGGAGCCCCGGGCCCGGGGGCCCCGCGGGCTTCGCCCCCTCCCGGTCCGTGTCGGACTCGAGCTGCGGCTCGGGGCCGGCCGGCCCGCCCCCGGCACCGCCCCCGGCACCGCCCCCGCACACCGCCCCCGGCCCCGTGGACGAGGTGGACGCCACGGCCCTCGTGCACGACATGCACGCCGTCTCCATTGTAAGAACTACACTGAAAACCCAAGTGTGTGAATGTCGCACTTTTGTAGGTGTGCGAGGATTCATTCGTGCACTTGGCCACTTAAACGTGTGAATTTTCCTAGGATATTCACACGTTTGAGTGGCCAAGTGTACGAATGAATCTTGACACACTTATAAGTGTGCGACATTCGTACACTTGGATTTCCAGAGTAACCTAATCGATTTATTTTTCTCACTTTTCCCACCTGTTGGTCGTACAGTCCCGGCTAAAGGCCCCGCGGAGCAGGCGTCGTTTCAGCGTTCCGTCTTGATCGTTACCGTGCTCTGAGTACTACCTTAGTACCACAGGTGCCCCTGCCTCCTCAGACATGGCTGCGTGTGTACTCGACTCGCTAATTTCTTCTCCCCACAGAGAAGCGCTGGTGCGGCGCGTGTTTTGTATATTTTTCTTCTTCATCGTAGCAAATTTTCTTGAAGCTCTCCGGATATTTCTGAGTGTTGTTGCCTTTTTCTATGAATTCCTTTGAATTTATCTGATTGTTATTTTTCTGGAGTCCGAGGTTTCCATAATTTTCAGAGGTATGTATAGCAGTGGCATTGGAGGGGCGCGGTGCGGCTCTTGAGGCCCGCTCTTACTGTGAACCACTAAAGCAGGATCTGCGCTGCATGTGCCACGGGTGGTGAGGCCAGCGGAAGCTATCAATGAAAGCTGTTTAAAAAAATCCGTTTTTGAATGACAAGTCAATAGCAGGTGTCACTACAATTTTTGTTAGTTTTCTGATTGTGATCCTGTAGTTTGACGACATTTTTCATGGCGAGTTCTCTCCGAAACCCGTGCCGACATTTCCCCGAGGGGTAAACAATTCTGAATTCGGTGTACAAATTGCGTGAATTTGAATTGAATTTGTCTAAAATGAATTGAATTCGTTTTGAATTAGCTTTGAATTTTTTGAATTTATTGCAAAGTTTTTTTTTTTTCTTTTTTTGAAATTATTGTGATCTTTTTGTGAATTTACATGAATTTGTTTTAAATGAGGTGATGTTGACAGACATAACTTTAAACCCACATAACTGTAAATCGACATAACTGGTGACAGAAATAACACAATTATTTTTAAATAAAAAATATATTTTTAGTTAAATTAAAATAATAATTGCTACAGGCATAAACTTTTTCAGAAATAACCAAACCGTTTATTCACATAACTTTCGTCAGACATAACATTCGACAGGCATAATCTTTGCCAGGCATAACCGTTGACAGACATAACCGTTGACAGACATAACTGTATACTAGTGCTGCCAGAAAAGTAGGCCAAACCCGCCCAACACTGTTAAAAAATATGTCGTAAATTTACGACATAATCGTAGTTAAGTTTGTTAGCGACATATGTCGTAATTTTACGAACATGTTGTAATTTTAAAATGTTCATAAAATTTCATGAAACGTATTTTGCACTTGGAAAAAGTGTGTGTTCACAAACAACCAAACAATGTGGTTGTATTGAAACGACATGTGTTGCTAACAAACTTAACTACGAATCTGTTGTAGCGTTACAACAAGTTGATAGGTACTTGTTCCGTAATAGGCCATTACGATTGAAATAGGAAGCGTTAGAGCTTTTTTGCTCAGTGATACCAATGCAACAAATGCTGTTGTAAACCAACAACACAGTCGTCACGGGCAGTGTCGTCAACTGACAACTATTTTTAACAGCGAACCGTTTATTCAAGCCGTTTATTCCCATAACTGTCGTCAGACATAATATTCAACAGGCATAATCTTTGCCAGGCATAACCGTTGATAGTGCTGCCAGAAAAGTAGGCAAAACCCGCCAAACACACAGTTGTGTGGAGCGGGCGGTATTCGCGCCTGCCTACTAGGCCATTCCTCTGCAGGCGTGTGTAGATGTTGCCTAGTAGGCAGGCGCGAATACCGCCCGCTCCACACAGCTGTGTGTTGGGCGGGTTTTGCCTACTTTTCTGGCAGCACTGCGTATACTGTCGTCTGCACTGCTGTTGTTCCGCGCCGTTCAAACCATCTCGCCCAGCCGCGCGGCACGCCACAGACAGCACACTACACTACGCCACCTCCGGCGGTGCCGTGCGGGCACCGCATTTGCTGTAAGACCTGCGCGGGAAGGGTTTCTGAAAGCGCCACTTGCCCGCTGTGCAGGAAGGAAATTTTGATGATGATAGAAATTTTTGAGTAAAACCACTATTTTTAATATTGCTCATATGATGATCCAACTCTAACTGTCCTCTATTTTATTTATTTATTTATTTTATTTATTTTATTTATTTAAAAATTCAAATATTATTTCTGAATAAAGTTATGTGTATTTAAAGTTATGTGTGTTTACAGTTTTTCAACCATAATTAATCCTATTTTATGTCTGACACCAGTTATGGGGGTAACATACAATGATCTACCAAAATATGTCCTACCGCCGTAAAATAAATTAAAGGAAAATTACAGTGAAAGAATGCTGTTTTTAAAACATCTACCAATATTTGTTCTACCAGAATAAAAGGAAAAATTAAAAATCAGAAAGGAATAATAAAAATATTATTTGTAAAAATCCTGATGCAGTGGGGAAAAATGCAGAATAAAATATCCTACCAAAAAATTTAAAAAAATCCTCAGAAATTAATTTTTTTTCTTAGTATTTTTAAAACGTTTGGTAGATGATTAATTGGTAGGATATTTTATCCTTCATTTTTCCCCACGGCACACAGTGGAGTAAAATCGAAAAAAGAGGGTCATAGCTAAAACATGCTGGGAATTGCACAAAAATTGGTTTGTGTTTGGTTAGGTGGTTGAAGTGTGCATGATCGATTTCTGATATCCGTTTGCACCTCCCGGGTCATCCTGGGGGTGTCATTGGGGACCTCATGAGGTCGCCGATGACGCCCTTCTTGAAAATTCATATCCTGCGATTTTCGTGGGTCCCCGTTCGATTCCCGTTGTCCGTTTGCACCTCCCAGGTTATCCTGGGGATGTCATCGGAGACCTCATTATCTCATTAGGTCGCCGATGATGCCCTTTTTAAAAATTGGTATGCTGGGGTTTTTGAGGGGGCCCGATCGATTCCAGGTGTCTGTTTGCACCTCCCGATTTAACCTGGATGTTTCAATGAGGACCTGACGAAGTTGCAGCATGCGCGGATCCAGGGGCGACAGGCCTTTTGCCAGGCTCCTCGATAGCCGCCTGAAAGGTAGGCAAAAAGTAATACTTTGCCCCTGTAAGTAGGCAAAAAGTACACTCTTAAAAGCTTACGGTGAATTTCACCGTAAGCTACAGTAAACCTGCAGCACTGTAACTTACGGTGAATCTCACTGCAACTTACGGTGAATCTCACTGCAACTTACGGTGAGCTCCACTGTAGCTTACGGTGAGCTTCATTGTAGCTTACGGTGGATTGGGGTGCAGCGACTTAATGCTTAAATTTCACAAGATGCAGGAGTTAAGTAGGGAGAAAATAAGTTATTTAGGCAGATCAACAATGTTTCCAGCTCATCGAAACACATCACTCCACTTAACAAAAGTTTCTGGAAACTTTTTCTGATGCAATATATTTTAGACTTCTTAATTGTATTCATGGACCATAGGCTTCGTAGAAGATTTTAAAAAATTATTCTAAGTTATACAACGTACACCACCTCACTTGTATTTTGGCATGTCAGAGGAATGTGGGTTACAAACCCTATCGTCCCCAGATGTGATATTGAAAATGTGCTGTTCTCCTGCTGAAAGTGAAGGTAGAAGGCGTTCCTTAAACAAAGGTTTAATGACGAGTATAACATAGTTGTTTAGAAAAAGTGAAATTTATTACATTTGAGGCACAAACCACTAGAGAAACGCGGTTACAAAATTCTGTTAAAGTATAACACTTATCCTTGATATTAACTCACTAGCAGTTACGCACAATCACAAGGGATTTCCTGTAGTGACGTTTTGCCTCTAGAAAAGGAAAAAAAAATTCCATACCTATTTAGGTAGCTCAGGAAAGTGACAACTTGAATCACAATTTTAAAAAGGGAATGTGGAAGATGAATAATATAAGCTCATCCTCCTAACAAATATTTCATGCTCTTTATGATGATATGGCACCCGGGAATTTGTTGTTTTTATAAAAATATATTGTAGTTTAAAGACTTTCCAGAAACTTTTGTGAAATGCAGTGATGTGTTCCGATGAGCTGGAAACATTGTTGATCCGCCTAAATAACTTATTTTATCCCTACTTAACTCCTGCATCTTGTGAAATTTAAGCATTAAGTCGCTGCACCCCAATCCACCGTAAGCTACAGTGAAGCTCACCGTAAGCTACAGTGGAGCTCACCGTAAGTTGCAGTGAGATTCACCGTAAGTTACAGTGCTGCAGGTTTACTGTAGCTTACGGTGAAATTCACCGTAAGCTTTTAAGAGTGTAATACTTTGCCCCCCCCCCCCCCCCCAAAGGCTGGCTCTGGATCCGCCACTGGGTTGCAGATGACGGTCTGCCTTGGGCGTGCACCAGTACGCCACTAGTGGATACAATGCGCGACACCATGCAACAAATCATATGTCCTATTTCGGTCTATGAGGTCTCCGATGACACTCCTCTCAGGTTGATCCAGGAGGAGTGAACGGACACCGGGAATCAATTGGGTGCACTCGAAAACCTGAGGGTAGGAATTTTCAAGAAGGACGACGTCATCGGCGACCTCATGAGGTCTCCGATGACACCCCCAGGATGACGCGGGAGGTGCGAACGGACACCGGGAATCGATCGAGGACCCTCGACAATCTCAGGATAGGAATTTTCAAGAAGGGCGTCATCGGCGACCTCGTGAGGTCCCCGATGACACCCCCAGGATGGCCCGGGGGGTGCTAACGGATATCAGCAACCGATCAAGCACACTTCACCGCCCCCCCAAACACAAACCAATTTTTGTGCAATTCCCAGCATGTTTTAGCTATGACCCTCTTTGTTCGACTTTACTCCACTGTGTGCCGTGGGGGAAAATGCAGGATAAAAATATCCTACTAATTAATCATCTACCAAACGTATAAAAAATACTAAGAAAAGAAATTAATTTCTGAGGATTTTTTTAAATATTTTTGGAAGGATATTTTATTCTGCATTTTTCCCCATTGCACCAGGATTTTTACAAATAATATTTTTATTATTCCTTTCTGATTTTTAATTTTTCCTTTTATTCTGGTAGAACAAATATTGGTAGATGTTTTAAAAACAGCATTCTTTCACTTTAATTTTCCTTTAATTTATTTTACGGCGGTAGGACATATTTTGGTAGATCATTGTGTGCACCCCCCCAGTTATGTCTGTAGCCGGTTATGTCTGTCAACAATTATGTGGATATACAGTTATGTGGGTTTAATGTTATGTCTGAAGAAAACATCCCGTTTTAAATTCGGGGATGCCCAAGAAAATACACGCACATCTGATCCAAATTATTCTCTCAATTACATGATTAAATAGGATTTTTAGTAAATTATTGTGAATGATTTCTATTTATTCCAAATTATTGGTAATTAACTTGCAACTGCGCAAAATAATCACAATTATTTCAATTATTTTTTAAAACTTTTCAGAAACAAATTTTGCTCTGCAATTGAAAGGGTGGCGTGAAAACATGGACAATTTTTGCGGCAGTAAACCTCCCGAAGGAGGTTGCGGTTCCCGCCAGGCACAGGGCTTTTACCCCCTGTGGCAGCCAACTGCTTCGGTGTTCCATGGGAACCGGCGCTTTGCTGACTGCGATCCTATCGCGCAATTCGACAGATTTGATCCCCGTACCACCATTGGCCTACCCCTAGAGGTACGAGCGGTGTCAAGGGCGTTAGACTTCCTGATCCCAGTTTCAGAGGCCTTACCTCAGAGGGGTACGCGGGATTCGAACCCACAACCCCGAGTGCCGACACGTAGCCAGAACAGGAAGCGACCCAACGCCCAGAGCCACCGAGCCAACGGCGGTGAGACGTGTTTAACTTCTATTTGACCTGCCATCCAGCTGCGGCCAAAGGGAACGTCAAGCGCGAAAAACACTTTCCCGAGTGGGAGTCGAACTTCGGACCACTCAGTTCGGTGTTGCGCGCTCTACCAACTGAGCCACGACGCTACAATGACTGTACAGTGCGACGGGTTCGAGTTGTATTTGCCCTGTCCTCCTGGCTGGAGGCTGCAGGATACCAGGCAGATCAGGTCGAACCCGTCGCACGGTACAGTCATCGTAGCGTCGTGGCTTAGTTGGTAGAGCGCGCAACACCGAACTGAGTGGTCCGAAGTTCGACTCCCGCTCGGGAAAGTGTTTTTCGCGCTTGACGTTTCCTTTGGCAGCTGCTCCAGGGCAGGTCAAATAGAAGTTGATTATTTATTATTATTATATATAAGTTTGATTATTATCGTGACATTCTTTTGAATGTGACTGTAAAATTCAACCCGCAAATTCTGGCCGGTTCACGTGAAAACAAATAATGTGACATCACATTCTAGCCAGCAACGTGAACAGTTTTCACATCATAAAGAATTCGACGTCGAAGTATAAATGATTGACATATAGTGTTGTAATTGCCTGCCTGAGACTTGCTCCCCGGGGGCGGGGCGGGGCGGGGCGGAGCACCCCCATGTCCCGGACCTACCCCGCGCGTGACTCGCGCGTGGAGTAGCGCCGCCCGCAGCCGCACCCTTACACCCACTCCCTCCTGGTGGCTCCCCCTGGCGCCTGGCGCCGTATCGCTCCGTGCCGCACCGTGTACCGCGGACCATACCCAGCGCACTGTCTCCGTGTCGCTATACTTTGCGTTCAATCTCGCTACCTTTATACGCATTTCCCACGTCGCGTACCTTTCACCACCCCCCACCCCCTCCCCCATCTGCCTTCCCCCTCCTGACCCACAAATCCCTTTCCCGTTCCTGTATTCCTCCCTTCTTTTTTTTAGGCAACGGAGTTGCCTTCTAAAATCGCTGGAAAACGTGCGTGTTTTGTTTCATATGGCCCCTTACGACAGAAAAAAATCTGCTGAAGGGAATTCGATGATATTAAGCATACATTTAGAATGTAATCTAGTACATTCGATTCTGAAGTCTAGTTGAAATCTGTATTGCAGAAATTTTGTAAATTTGAATTGAAATTCGAGTTTCTATGGTAATGCTCGACTCGTCAGGCAAAATGAACAGGGGAAGGGGATATTTTTTCGTGGAGTGGGTAGGCCGAGACGAGCCAACACGGAGCGAAAGAGAAACTTCTAAAGTCTGCGTTCAAACAAAGCCAGCCTTTAGTTTCGAGCGCAAGAATGAGATAATACCACTGAAATTCGCACGTGACCACTGTACTGCCTTCTTTAAAACTACTTCAGTTTTACTGAAACTTGCCCCGGTTCTGCCAACTAAATGTGTGCCTCAAAGAATGAGTTCCAATCGTAACGTTATGAGAGCAGTGATTTTTTTCATTTTAATTGGTTGGCATGTTGTGTCAACAACGCGAAAGCAGGCCAAGCATGTCCGCCATTGCCGGTGGCTGATGTGCCCACCTCGCGACTTTAAATCATTTTTTAAAGTTATCGAAACGTTGACAAGGCGAACTGAATGCGTAAATAGTAGTTTTATACCTGCGGAAAACGGTTTGGTAAGTTTGACTTCGATCTGGTGAGCAGAATTCTTGAAATGATGTACATTTACGTGTACCATTTTGTGTAAACAACGCCTTAACTCCGCGTTTTCCCAATAGAGCGCACCCCCGTCGCGGCCGCGGCGCGCTTGCCCGCTGGTCCTTCGCGTACCAGCGGTATTAGGTAGGGCCCCGGTTCGCCCCTTCCGTGCGCCCGGTGGAGGGGGGGTTATTGTTGACGTTCTCCTCCGGCCGTGACCTCGCCGCCCAATTTTTGCCGTCAGAAGGAGAGCTTTCTATTCTCCTGCTCCTGTCGATTAAATGTCGGCCGAACTGTCGGAGAGTATTCATTACTTGAAACCCGCCTTATCAATTCAAACTTAGAATTATTTAGCCACTATCTTGACTATCGTCAACTAAACAAAACCAGTCGGTCTTCTTACAGTCTTATTCAACACTCACAATATTTTATTTTAGTTATAGAAACTCCGTTGTCTACCAGGATTTCGTGAAATCGTATTTTTCTTTTTTTCCCCCCTTTTCACTCCTCGCAGCGCCCCCCAAAGGACGGAACGGACTTGGAAAAATAAAAGCATAGAGGAGAACGTGAAAAGGAACACAGCAAATCACCCACTGCCCCTGTTCGGCACGGGCGCCGCATCCACAGCAGGAAGGAAGCCCCGCCAAAGGGGACGCGAAAGGAAACGGGAAATACTTGGAGTTCGAACGGGAAGTAGTTGGGCGTAGAGGAGGAGGAGTTGGGGGTGGGGGAGGGGGGTAAGGGATGCTCGAGACGCGAAAGTACTGCAATTGTAGGGAGCGGCGCTCGTATGCACGGCGGAGCAGGGCAGGGCAGGGCAGGGCAGGGTGGCGCTGGTGGCGTGCAACAGCTGGGCCTGCTCTGCTAAAAGTCGACGAAGCATTGCGCGTGCAGACCGAGGGGACAACAACAACCCTGACGTGCAAGTGTTGTTGATATTTGTGATTTATTTTTTCCTAGTTTATTTGTAAATTTGTCATGAATGTTTTCTCTTAGTTAAGGCTATGAATTGTCTTGATTTTCCCCAACTTTGTTCAATTTTCTTTTTAATTTTCCAGTCACGAACACCCCCGCTCGCGCGCACATACAGGCACTGGAGCTGCAGCAAGAGCACCCGGTGTTCAAAGCTCTCTGAATCCTAAAGTGCATCTCGATTTTTATAAAGCGCTGTCTTTTTCTCTCATTCGGGTTGGAATGGGCATCGCGAATCCAAAACCGAGGTCTTCTTATTGTATTCACTATGGAAATGTACTAGTCACATTTCTCTCCCGTAATGAGCGGAGTATTTTTTCATCGCTCAGTAAAAGTGGCTTTCGCTAAAACGACTCAAATCGAGTATTTTCTGGAGTTTTTAAATCGCTCCAGAAGAGTGACATTCGATGATTTGACTCAAAAAGAGTCATCAAAGTGACTTTAATAGAGCGATGTTAATCCATGTCGCTCTCCCAGGAGCATGAAAATTTGATACAGAAAAGTCGCTCTTCCAAGATCGAAAAAGGCGACTCCTCCATTTTCAGTGTTCCGAGATTTTCGTTTACCGCGCGCAGTTACCTAACTTGAACCCCCGTGTTGTTCCCCGTGTTGCAGGGCGGCAGCGGCAGCGGCAACCTGGGCGGCTCTCCGCCGCATCACTTCACGGTGAGTCCCGCTCCCACTGTATGAGTGTAACTAGGTCAACTGGAACCGGAAACAAGCCGCGGGGGCTAAGTCTCCCGGGCCAAAGAATGGGGTAGTTCGGGTCCAACTTTGTCCGGCAGCCTCCGAATCATCCCCCTTCCCCCCTACCCACTCATACACGCCCCCAGTTTTCCACCCCCTCCGGCTTCGAGAGCTCGCGGATCTTCACGTTGTGAACCGCGAGTCCATACGCGATACGCCCTCCAGGACACCCGGGACGTGCGATCGCAGGGTGTCGAGCGACCGGGAAAACCGGGAATTAGCCGGGAATTTTATCCGACCGGGAAAATTCCGGGAAAAGTCCGGGAATTTTGCATTTAATCCGGGAATTCTGGCATCTACGGCAAACATACACACTGCAGTCAAATAAATAATTTTTAACCCCCTAAAAATGGAAAATTTGAGGCTAAGAAGGTTAAAAATATCCGGGAATTTCGTTGATTTCTGTCCGGGAAAACCGGGAAAAAGACGGGAATTTTAAATCCGGACGCCGCTCGACACCCTGGGTCGTCGCGAGGACATTCGCGATACGCCGCCGCGGCGGAGGACTTCGCGAATGTCAAGTCGCGAATTGATGTGCGCGGTGTGGTGCTGGGGTCCATCAGTTTGTTGCGAACCTGCGGACCTTATTTGAACCACCTTTCTGGCTGGGGGAAGACGAGTGATGCACAAGCCAGGGCGCTGCAAAAACAATTTACTTGAACCCGGCGCTGCTACTCCTGGGAACGATGGGGAAAAAAAAATAATGAAATGATGGGGGAGGAATAGTTGTAGACGTGCAATAAAAAAAGGGAATGTTGAAAGAAGGGGGGATGGGGGGAAGGGCAAGCTGACGGGAACGCAAGGGAACCTTCCCCCCGGCTAACGACCAGACGGCCCAGAGGGCTCGTGCGCTGTGTGTCGTGGGCCTCTATGGAGTTGCGCTCGCACTCCAAGTTTCTTACACAGGCCTGCGGCTCGTAACGTATTATACACCAAGGATTCGGGATGTTTGTAAAACGAACAAAGTCTCGGGATTTCAATTCTGGGCGGTTTGTATGGCGGAGAACACGTGTTTGTTCTCAATCCAATGTTTTTTTGATGTTGTCGTAAAGGTCAAAGAAATCCGTTTGTAATGAGGTATTTTACGAATTTGAAGAACAGAAGGAATATCGTCAGCACATAGCCTTGACCAATGAGAGAGGGTTTCTCTCGTGGCTGGGTCCAGAAAGGCCATCTCTGATTGGTCGAGGCTTTGCGATGGTCCGGGAGCAGATGACATTCCTCCTGTTCTTCTTATTCGTAAAATACCTCATTTGATGGTTTCAAACTAAAGCGTATCGCTTGAATGATGCGCGCGCACAGTTTCTCTTGAAGAGGTTGCGCTTGAAATAAAGCGTAGGAAATAAACTCTCCCATATACATTTAGAAAAGACGAAAAGTAGCGGATAGACCTGTGGCGCTTGATTTCAAGCGTAATCGCAGTAGTACCCCCATTGAGGGGCGAGTGCATGGCTGTCAGCCTAGCTCCCAGGCGCCGGACCGCTCTCTCATCTGCGATAAACTGCGGGAGAGACAGCGCCACCCTGCCTCTGCCTGCAGGCAGAGAGAGAGAGAGAGAGAGAGAGAGAGAGAGAGAGAGAGAGAGAGAGAGACACGGGAGCACCACCGGCCCCTGACCCCCTGACCGTCTCTCTCGCACTACAGCGGGCAAGGCGGTGCGCCGTCTCTTTCCAACTTCTTTTTTTTTTCTTCTTCTTTTTTTTTTCCCCTCAGTCTCCCTCACTTTTTTTGCCTTATTGATGCCGTAATAATTCCACTCTCCTCGACCATCTCTGGACACCACGACCCGTGGCCTTACATTACCACGTAAAGTAGGGGGAAAAATGTGCGGTACATCTACGCTCTTACAGGAGTTTATTTCAATTAGCCTTCGCCAGAGCTCAGCGTCTGAGGAGGGATGAAAGCTTTATCGGGAAGCTTTAGGGGA